>CM032329.1:65122587-65546371 GCA_019022515.1 Quercus aquifolioides | reverse complement strand
GAAAGTTAGGGGCACGATCATTAGTGCACAAGTTGATCCGAGCAGGATACTATTGGCCTACTATGTTGAAGGACGCACAAGCTTACGTTAAGACCTGCGACAAGTGTCAAAGATTCAGTAATCTGATCAGGCAATCGTCCGAAGAGTTGACCCCCATGATGGCCCCTTGGCCATTCGCCCAATGGGGACTAGATATCATGGGCCCCTTCCCTACAACAGTGAGGCAGCTGAAATTTCTGGTAGTTGGTATTGACTACTTCACTAAGTGGGTGGAAACAGAACCCCTAGCCACTATCACGAAGAAGAACATCCGAAGTTTTGTATGGAGAAATATCATCTGCAGGTACGGAATACCCAGGGTGCTCGTCTCCGACAACGGAAAGAAATTCGACAACAGCGCATTCAGGGACTTCTGTTCGGAGCTAGGTATTGAAAATCACTACTCGTCGCCCACACACCCACAGGCCAATGGGCAAGTTGAAGTCACGAACTGGTCCTTGCTTAAGATCATCAAGGCCCGGCTCAAGGGGGCAAAGGGCATCTGGCCTGACGAACTACCAAGCGTCCTATAGGCATATCGTACTACAGCAAGAACACCCACTGGAGAAACGCCGTTTCAACTAGTGTACAGAAGTGATGCTGTCATCCCAGCGGAAGTAGGGCTCACAAGCTATCGGGTGGAGAACTACGACGAGGATAAGAACGAAGAAGCCATGCGCCTTCAGCTCGACTTGGTGGACGAGGTCCAGGCAACAGCAGAACAGAGGTTGGCGCGGTACCAGAATCTCATGGCAAAACACTACAACTCCAATGTCAGGCATAGAGAATTTCAGATTGGAGATTTTGTACTACGGAAGGTAATGGGCGCTACTAGAGATCCTTCGCAAGGAAAGCTCGGCCCCAACTGGGAAGGACCCTACAGGATCGCATTATGGCAGAGGAGTGGAACCTACCACCTCGAGACGCTGGACGAATGAAAACTGCAGCACCCATGGAACACGGAGCACCTGCGGAAATACTACCAATAAGGACGATATGAAGAACGTCGACATTCCCCAATTTCCCAGTTTATTTAGTTTTACTACAATTACTAGTTTTTACTTCGAACAATTTTTTCTACAATATGTACCTTTTTAAGCCCAAGGGGCAGGTACTTTTCTACAAACGTATGGTTTTTAATTAATAAGTAGAATATTCAAACACGACTATGTTTTCTACTTTGATTCTTACGAGTCCAAAAAGTGGACGGGTATAATCTAAGTCCACAAAATGGACAGATCATCCCAAGAGGATGAAAATTCTAAGTCCAAAAGTGGACGGGTGTAAATTGAGTCCACAAACTGGACGGATCATTCCGAGAGGATGAAATTCTAAGTCCAAAAAGTGGATGGGTATCAACTAGAAGTCCACAAATTGGACGGATCATCCAAATAGGATGAAAACTTTCACGAAGTCCACAAAGTGGATGGAGTCTATCATTGTATAGACGAAGTCCAAAAAATGGACGGGTATAACCAACTGTCCACAAACTGGACGGATTCTATCATAGAATTGACAAAATCCAAAGTCCACGAGGTGGACGGCATCAATCACTAAATAGAAAAAATTATAAATAGACGGAGTCTATCATTGAATAGAGGAAAATTTTTAGTCCTCAAAGAAGACGAAACTATTCATTAAAAGATATAAGGTCCACAAACTGGACGGATCATCCCAAGAGGAGGAATTCTAAATGTCCAGAGTCAAGTGGACGGGTCATCCATAGAGCATGAAACCCTTATCAAGTCCTAAAAGGGAAAAAAAAAATCCAATAGCGGACGGATACAAAATAATGTTAAAAAAAGTGGACGGATGCATTCCACAAACAAAATATCAAACAGATCGTTATAGTAGACGGACTAAGCCAAAATAGAAAGAAAGTTAAATAGAGGAAAAATAAAAGCCCCCATGGGGAAATGTCTACATAACCCAAAAATATGATGGAGGAATCACAAATTGTTCTCCAAATATTCTTACATAAAAAAAAAATAAAAAAAAATAAAAAAAAACTACTTCTTTGGGGGGTTGTCATTTTTCTCTATCACGTCAACAACAATCACGGGCTGACGGGTCTCTTCCTGGACGGTTTGAACTTGGACTTGAGGAGCTGACACTCTGTCATCGACCGCATCGTCTGCAAAAAGGCTCTCCGAGCTGTCAGAGGCGACGGGCTATGCGGTGATCTGAGCTTGGTCATCAATATTCAGCATGGAAAAGTCAAGGTCAGGATAAGTAGTCTTAGCCTGAGGGATGGCATCATCAAATCCGTCTGAATAGGAATCGGCAAGCTCCTTGATAAGGGCATCAGAGTCACGGTACTCTCGTACTACAACCTCCTTCGCCAGACAGATCTCTTTTTCTTTGTCTTCCAGGACCTTCTTCAGACCCTCCGCCATCTTGAGTTTTTTCTCCTGGGTCACCTTCCAGGCCTTTAGCTCAATCAGCTCATCCTCTGTCATCTGTGCCTTCTCACGAACACGGCCAAGCGTCGTCTCATGATTCAGACACCGTCCCATCAAACCCTTCATCATAACCATGGCCTGAAAGACGGGAATGAATTAGTTTTAAACAAAGAGATATGGACGAATGAAAAGATGACGGGATGTTACCTGAGCAATACTAAAGAGACCCGTCTCCCCTATAGCCTCCGTCGAATGATTACATAAGTCCTCGTAATCCTCGAAAGTCATGATGGAGGACATCCTCTCCAAGGCATGTCTGGAGTCTTCCCTAAGGAGGACAGGTGACTTCTTCTGACTACCAGACGGAGCCTTCATTAGGCCTTTGCCTGCTCCATGCTTCGCTGGGGTGATCGTCTTTGCACCCTCAGCCATTAACCCTATGACGAGTTCCAATGGGACCTTGGGTTTTTTGGAAGGATGGTCTCCTTTGGACGGCGGCTTCCTTTTGATAGACGGGTTGCTTGAGCTCGTCCCCTTAGGATCCGCTCCAGCCTCCTTATTCTTAGCAGCCTGTAATCTAATCGCTGCTCTTCTCTTGGCTTCGTCCATTTCTGTAAAGGTAGATGGGTAAGGTTAAATACCAAGATAATATACAAAACCGTTTAAACAAAATGAGAACGACGGGCTTACGTTGGCGAATTCGAGCGTCGTATTTGATTGCTGCTGGTGTTGGTTCAGGATCGTCACAATACCAATGGATGGTATTAAGTGTGACTAGCTTGGCCCAAGTTCTTTCCTCTGGCTTGGACTTAGCAAAAATTTTCTCAAGAAAGTTAAACTCCTCGAGATCAACTTGTGGACGCCGTCGGACTACAAAAAAGAAGACGGTTAAAAGTATTGAAGAAGCTTAAATAAACTGAACGGTCATAAAAAATTTTCGTATACTATGACGGGTGTGTACCAGACGGATGTAATATGCCCCAAGTCGTATCGACGGGCATGTGCTCCGTATCCCCTGGACGACACATCCACCCGTCGCCCTCTAGGAAGAAATAACGGCTCTTCCAGTCCCTGTTGGAGTTTGGGGTTTCATATATAACCTTCAACAACGGACTCCTGGGTACAAAACTATACATCCTCCTTGATTTGTCTATTTCATCTGGACGGTAGCAGTGAAGGAATTCCCGCATCGTCAGCCTTCTAGAACCATTTGACATGGCGCCGTACAGGACCTCCATTGCCATAAAGACCCTCCAGGCATTTGGGGATATCTGGTTGACGGACAGTCCCAGATATTTGAGAAGTTCCCGGTGTAGGGAGCTTAGTGGAAACCTAAGGCCTGCCTTGAACATCTGTTCATACACTCTGACACCTTCTACCACTTCATAATAGCATTTCTCCGATTTATAGGGTAGACGAATTGGAATGTAGTCTGGAATTTGGTAATTGGCCCTAAGAGTGCCGAAGTGTTTCGCCTTGATGGTGGATGTAAAATCATTCATCGTCCATTCTGGTAGCATGATGAACTCCCTAAGTCCATCAGCACCTAAGACGGGCTTCATTGATTGATCCTCGCCATCATCAGGACCCTCTTCTGGGACAGCCATCTCCATATCCTCATTCGTTGAGGACGGGGAAGAGGCGGACGGACTCCTCTCCTCGCTTAGACTCTCTTGGTCTTTATGACCAGACGGGTATACTTCCTCGTAATCTGCCCCGTCACGGACGACTGACTGGTTACTTGACACACTAGACATTGCCTACACGTGACGACAAAACCTAAGACTCTGACGGGTCTAGAAAGGGTGACGGGGACATAAAGTCTAGGGAAATAAAGAAAGTATCAGAAGGTAAAGGAGACTTGCAAAGAAGAAAGGGGGAAAGAATACTTACCGAGTTAAAGAGTGAATGGATGAAAGGCGTTGACGACGGATGCAGAAACTGGACGGAGTGATCTCTGACAAGGGTGACGAATGTGCTCTGACAGTATGTTTCATCGGAAAGTAGAGAAATGAGAGGAAAAGGGAGTGGTATTTATAGAGAAAGTGCACGGAAGACGAAGCGATGCTTCGATCTGAGACAACACCCAATAGAAGAGTGACACGTGTTATGCGTCATAAATGACTTCCGGACAACTTTTCAGGGTGGGCACAGTTCACGGAGTTCGTATTAAAATCGAAGACTCACAGGATTTGAACCGTCATCTCAGCCTTAAACTGTCACCCCATGGGTCCTTTTGTTCAAAGATGACGAACCCATGGGGTGAGGGGGCAACTGAAGAGGGAAAAATATAGGTTGACGGATCTCCATAAGGTGGGCCTGACGATTCCTCGTCCGTGGGCCAATGAAGGACGGGTCCATTGCGTGTAAGGCCTGTTGTGGACAGATCCTTCATGGACGAATGCAACATAGATGGATCAAGTATCCACATGGTAACCAGAAACCCTAGATGGGAAATACTTGCGACACACACTTAGTCACTATAGAATCCCAAAGTAAATAGAATCCTAGCGCAAAGAGGGTTCCAGAAGCTACGTGCATTAATGAAGATCTTCTCTATAAGGAAAAGACCTGTCCATCACGTTTAGGACTATTTAAGAGGATTCCTAGAAGGAAAGGACTTCTACTCCAAGGAAAAGATGTCAATCTTCGACTACTATAAAAATCCCAATACCTTCACAAATCAAGGTACGCATAATTAACCCCTCTCTAGCACTCTAGAGTTGCGAGAAGTTCTAACTTGACATTCGGAGGGTATTTGGCTGGCACCACACCGATGCTCTCTGTTAGGTCTTCTCTTTTTGTCGTGCAGGTGACATTTCGAGTGTGCGAGTATCGTGTGGCTCACCGGTGATTTTTCGGCATCATCAAGGATAAAAAATAATCAACTTGGACTTCAGTCAGAATATGAGTTAGATGCAAGTGATTGAAACTGATGTGCTAGGCCTGTAGTTGATTCGGGTCTGGCCCTTCACAACCCCAAGCCTACTAGGTAAATTGGTTTGATTTTTTAACCGTTTTCACATAGTTTCCTATTCCAAAATGAAGAAAAAAAAATGACATTTATCCTTCACAAGCAAACTCTCAAATTTTTGACTTTACCAATTCTTGTTATCCATTCCTTCCGCATTTTTATCTGAGATGTGAACTTGCCATTACCTCTTCCTAGTGCACCAAATGTTACAAATTTCATGTACAAGCATCTCTTATACAATAGTGATGACAAAACTTATTTAACACTTGAAAACACTACATTTACAATTCTAAATTTGTAAGCACAGCATCGAAGTGTATTTCATTTACATAATAGCATATAAGTATTGTTTTGTGGAGACTAGATTGCTGTGAACTATAACCGTTGAATCTGTGCAGACAATTTCAGTATCCTGAAGTGTAAAACCATGAAGGATTGGCAGAGGAACTCCTCTTATTAGGTGTAAGTTCACATATGGCAAGAAAATGGTTTTCAGGATAGTTGACATTACTGGCTGCAAAGATTAACACTGAATGAGATTTATCCCCAGAAAGTAATGTCCCTTTATTCTATTAAGAGAATGCAATAGACAAGAGGAACTAAATAGATTGTTGTCTCAAATATTTATATTATATCATATATCTTACAATAAACATGATATTCAAAGTATAATTTGGCAAAAATAAAAAATAAAAGTTTCCTAGAACCTATTTTAAACCTCCTTTCCGCCGTCAAGTTCACCAATGGGCCATGGGTGCAGAAGTGCTCACAAGTGATTATTATTGAATGAACAACCAAGACTATGAGATCCAGAACTTTGCATCTTTTAGCTCATTGACTCAGACTCCTAGACCACCAAATCTAGGAGATAACTTCGCACACATATACTTAGTTAGGCTAGAGTGGGATTTTTATCTCAAATTAAATAATAATAATAATAATAATAATAATAAATAAATAAATAAATAAATAAATAAATAAATTGTAAAGAAAATTTTGTTCACTTTTTGGCTTTCTATTTCTCTTTGAGAAGTCATGTTTTTAGTGTTGGCTTAATTTAGTGACAAAGTTGTTTGTAATGTTTTTATTGTTAATGTTCTTTTTCTTGGATTTACATGTTACTTGGGGTAGAGCACTTGAGCCTCTCCTTGAAGATTAGAAGCAACATTAGATAGAGATTTCGCGGCCTAGAGCATCTTGTGACCTAGTTTGCCTATGAAATCCAAGTGGCAAGGTTTTGGTTGAGAGTGCAATTGTGCACCTCACGACCATCTCTTGACCTTAGGGGGTGACCAGGTCGCGAGTTGCACGATCTCTATACTCTGCACTGAACCTATTGCTGTTCATCTACCAACACACACAAACAGCTATGAGGTGTGGCAAGAGGCTTCAAATAAGGGTTGAACAAACCCTAGAAATGAGATAAGAGGGAAGAAATTGAAGCCAAGCCTTTATATAAAAAGATAGGCCTTTTTTTTGTGTGAGAAAAACCAAGTTCCCACCGCTCTTTTCCATCTCTTTCATTGCATTGATAGAGATCAATTATGTAAACACATTCCTTATCCACAAACACGGACATTGTGAGTGAGAGAATGACATTGGAAACGTGAGAAGTCATATCTAAATCCAAATTCTTTGGTGGCTTTCTTTGGCAACTCAATCGTGGGGACTCTGGGAAGCTAGGTGAAGAAAAGACTCATGGAGTTGGTTGCTAGCTGGAGCTTGAAGGGCTCAAGTACACAGGGAGATATAGGCTTGGAAGGTTTATAGTCATCTATGTACTGCAACTATTCATTCTAGTGGAGTTTTCTGACGGGAGGTCAGGGGAGAGGTTTTTACTCCCGGTGCTCGGGTTTTCCTCTTCCATAACACTTTGTGGTGTTATGTGTGGTGTGCTTGCTTTCCTCTATATTTCCTTTACCTTTCTACATTACCATGTTTGTGTAGTGTGTAATTAGTTAGTTTGGAAATACTTGCTAGGGATAATATAGCATATTTCACTCATCAATTTCCTAACAACAATATGTTTGATCTGACAGAGACCAAGATGACACCTACAAATTGCACACCTAAAAAAGAAACAACAACAACAACACACGTGGATCCCATCAAATTTTGTACTTTGTTTTGTTATAGATGTGTACTAAGTGGCTACATTTTAGGACTATCACAAACAGATAAAAGCTATGTCCATTCTTCTATAAAAAAAACCCACATCCATTTTTATTTCCATAAAAAATGTTACATTGCAGTTTCTTGGTTTTAAAGGTAGTTGTTAAATCTTGAATTTAAGCTCTTTTTGACTATTATTATGGATGTGTAGTAAGTGGCTAAATATTATGATTAAAGATAAGTAGATAAATCCCATAAATAAATCATAACTTTCTCTTAAAAATATATAAGAAACAATTGAGGAAAGAGGTGTAAATAAAAGTTTGGATAAATGAATCGTTTCAAAATGAAGAATTCTTTTTCTATACTTCACTAAAAAAAAAAAAAGGGTTTAGATATGCCCACAAATATCGGACTGAATTCAGTTCTAAAAATAAAAAGAAATAGATAAGAACCTTAACAATTTTAACGTAGTAATACTATTATTTAAGGACATGTGATATTTTAGATGGTAGACTCGATCCAATTGGGTGTTAAAAAAAACAAAAACTGCTTCTAATAAAGAGTAACTAGACATGGTTCAATTGTTTCTCAAAAAAGAAAAAAGAAAAAAGAAAAAAGAAAAAAAAAAAAAGACATGATTCAATTGGGCTTGCACTCTAGCACGCTTATTTATTTGGGACCATAAAATGGACTGGACTAACATGGGCTTAAATTTGATTGTAACTATATAATTTTACATTAAAAAAAAAAAACTGTGAAAAAGCAATATAATATATTAGTATTAACTCCAGTGGGTAAGCAAATTTTACTGGCTAACTAGAACTTGAACTTGACCTCACAAAAAGGCATAATTTTGTTTTAAAGTGTGTCAAATGAGTTCGACAAATTTAATCTAATTTTATGTAGAAATGAGTTTGGAAAATAAAATTTAGACATTTTCTAAATTATATTTTGGTCACATTGATCTAAAATTCATAACCTAAGTCTAAATATATTCTCTAAACTTCTACCTAAAATAATAATTTAATAATTTTAAGAAGTGTAACTTATTTCTCCTATTTTACAAACTCTTACTCGACTAAACTTAGCACATGCTTCCACTTTTACTAAAACTAGACGATGTCCCGCGCGATGCGTGGATAATTTATAATTTTATTTTGAAATAATTTCTAACTAATTTTTATGATCCATAAAAAAAATTTAATCTAGCGGTATAATATTTACATAATTAGCATAAATTATATTATATATTAAAAAAGTGAAAAAATAAAAAAGAAACTTGAATTACTATAACATAATTTTTTTTTGATAAATACTATAACATAATTAAGAATATGTGTGTTGCGTGAGTGAATTCACAATTATTTAAATATTTCGGTTAAGTTACATGCACAATTATTATTTTCACATCCTTTGAAAGAGAGTGAGCATATAATTGGTTTGGTTTGTGAGTATTAACCTAAGTCCTATCTCGCAATGAATGGTTTGAGAAATAGATATCAAAACTATATATTACATCAACATGGGGCAAAAATTCCCTTAAATTGCCAAATCATTATGAAGTACATTCCTCCAAGTAATTCTTGAATCTTTTCAGCTAATTACAACAAAGATACACCAAATTATGCCTAACACATAATTTTCCAATCATTGTATCACTATGGAATAGAGTCGAGAAGGAAGATAATTTTCTTTAACCACAACCATCTTTATAAAGAAAATGAAAGGGGTGATATCTCACCATTGTTCAACTTATTAATAGAAGTGTAAGGATTCATTTATAATGAGTTTTCAACACCCTTGAAGCTTCTAATATACATTATATATGGCCAAATGCATTAAGAAATACATCCTTTGGCACCAAGAAATACATCATTTGGCACCAAGACCAAGTCTTCTACTTGGAACTCTCATTATGTATTTCTCAAGAATTTACTGAATACATACCAAGACCTAATACCCTGAAAATGTCCTACACATAAGGGACATTTTTGCCACTATGAATTTTCAATCCAAGTGTTGCAAATATGTCATTGGTTATTGAAAAATTGTCTTTGTAGTAATCAAACACCGTAGTTAAGGCCTAAAAGAAAATTTAAAAAAGGAGACTCTGTGAATTTCATCCATAGATCAACTTTATTAAAATCATGATCCAAGTTGGAGAACTAATAAATTCGAAAAGAATTTCATATAGTCAAGAGAAGTAGCGTTAGTGACAAAATTTGGTAGTAATTTTTTCAAACATATTCAAAGAACATCATATGCTAAGTTGCAATTTCTAATTTGAACTGATTCAAAGTCTAGAACTAAAATAATTATAAAAAAAAAAAAAAATTAAAGAATCAGTAGTTGCACTAATTTTTTAGGCTGCTTGACTAAACTTAAGAGGATAAAAAACACGAACTTAGTAACCTTCAGTAGATAGGCATGCCAACCCACCCATCTTGAGCAACAGTTGATTCATAACTGAGATAGGTGCAACTACAAAAAATACAATTATTGGAAATTTGTTAAGTCTTTGGGGACCATGATCCAACCAAAATTATAAAAAAAAAAAAAAAAAAAAAAAAAAGGTTCAAAGATTGGAAGGATAAGAACTAATATTAACAATTTTCAAGTTAATAGAATCTTTATAGAGCCTAAGTATTAACAACCAAGTTGATAATATGCATCTGGCAAGCTGTAATATACCTAGAACAGATCCATTAAATATATATTGAAAGTTCAAATAGCATTGAAAACACTATGAATGTTTAGACCCCCAATTACAAATTACCAATTAAAGCTTATTATCAAACAATTAATGTGCGGAACATGAACATAAGCTAAACATAGAATTGATAAACAATCTAAGCCAATTATAATCACATCCACAGTAGAAAATAAAAGGCAAAGATAAAGGGAAGAGAGATGCAAACACAAGGACAACACGAGATGTGTTATCGAAGAGGAAACCGAAGCCCTCGGCGTAAAACCTCTCCGCCGCCCTCCAAGCGGTCAATAATCCACTAGAAAATGTAGTTGGGATACATGAACAGTAATAGACCCTCCAAGCCTAATCTACCCAGGTACCTAAGCCCTCCAAGCTTCCTGCTCCAATGAGGTTGCGTCGAACCTTTTTCTTCTCTAGCTTATCGGATTTCGCTATAACCCATAGCATTAACCAATAACCATTGGTTCCTTCCAAACTGCTTCCCTTAGCACCAAAAGAACCTTCTCACAAACGTGGGTGTGGTGAGAAAAGGATTTGGTCAAGAACCTCTCAAGGATGTATCAATGGAGAGAAAGAGAGTAGAGGAATTTGAAGACTCTCTTAGGTGAAGATTGTGGATGAGGCAATCTTGTTTTCTCTAGGGTTTCTCTCTCAAAATTCTCTCTGGAAGCTCTCTACATTTCGTGGGAATGATGGGTATTTATACTAGGGTGAGAATGGAATGTGAAACGTCAGTTTTTCCCAAACAGGGTGAGTTGGCGACTTGACCTCACGACTGGGTTGAGTCGCGAGTTCAAGTCGCGAGCTAACGGCCTGGCCAGCCTGGGACTTTTGTCCTGTAGTGCAACAGCTGACGCGACTCTTTAGCTTCTGGCATGCTTGGCACGTGTGCAACTTCTGGCGACTTGCAAGCCGCGAGCCACCCGCGAGATCCAGTCGCGAGTCCTTGTTTCTTTGCACAATCTTGAGCATTTCTTCATACTCTCTCACACTCTACCCTTACATAAATCCCACCTAAATACAGGGTTACTAAGTGCTAAAATACAAGCAAATTGGCATGGAATAAAGCCAACAAGATGGTTGATTAAATTCAACCTTACAATCTCCCCCTTTGGCTATTCCGTGACGAAACCCTACAACAAACTCTAGACTTAACGCGTGAGTTGGGAACAGTTGGAAAACTCACTCACACCTAACTCTAGAATCTGTGAAGCTCTTGAACCATAAGACCAAAACATCTCCTGAAACACAATAACACAATAAGTTCATTGTATGCAGAGAACTTGTAATGCATATGGAACAAGCACAATGCGATCAAGCAAAAATGGAATAAAGTAATAGACCATGGCTTGACCAAAACAAGCAATCACTGAAAGATAGTGACCACAATGCTCATTCACACTTGGAATGAACATCCGGACATTCAAGCTGATAAGCAAAAAGCAGATCACTTGAATGACCAACACTCAACCAATGCACAGTACATGAAGTATATGCATCAAGGAATAAAATCCTACAAGGGCACAAGAGTGACAGAACTTAACAGGAAATGCATGACATTTAGTTAGAAGTATTGATTTAACAAAGCATAAATGCTGCATAAAGCAAGGTACAAACCATAAAGTAAGGTACAAACCATAAAGCCTACAAAATGCATAGAAACAAACCCTAAAAGCTTACAAAAGCAACATGGGTACAAATACTTAAACTAAGAACCTTAAAAACCTACAAAGGTAACAGGTACAAACAAAAACTAATAAAGTAAAAAATGCTGAAAAACATCAACAATATATAAAAAAAATACCACCAAAGTTTCAAAACTATCCAAGAGTTATGAGTTTTAGCCAAACAATAACTAAAACCACAGTGTATCAACCCTATAATAACAGCAGTTATCCAAAACACAGTATCAAAGCTATAAACAAAACAGCATATGATAATGAAAGCTCCCCCTCAAACAAGCACTCCCCCTCAAGTGCTGCCCCTAAAATTCTCCCCCTTTTTGACCGGAATGGCCAAAGGGTCATTGCTCCTAGTTAGTGTAGATGCTGTCAAACTTAGCTGAAAGTACATCAAGCTGATCCTGCATTGCTGTCATCCTTTCAGTATGCTGATTTTGAATCTCTCTGAGTCCATCAAGCCTCTCCAGGATGATCTGAAATGCATCAGGAGGTGCAGCTGATGAAGTAGAAGCCCTGCTCCTCTTGGCTCTGCTTCTGGGTGTGGAAGTCTGTCTTGCAGCCTCTGCTTCAGTTTCCATAGGATCACCTTCTCCTTGGTCACCCTCCTTTTCATCTCCTGGAAGATGAACTTGTATCCTTGTGAGGGTGAATTTGTTTATGGTTGATAGAGGCGCTATGGGACTGATATCTTGAGGGATCTCAACACCTTTTAATCTGAAAAACCTCATAATAAGGCTGGGAAAGATCAGCTTGGGCCTAGAAGAGGTTTTAGTCTCATCCACTATAGTGTCAAAGATGTGTGAGCTGATGTCAATGAAGGTTTTCTCCTTAAGTTCCATGAGGAAGATAGCTCTGGCATTTGTCAGTGTAGTCATCTTCCTTATTGGATATAGGTTGTACATCATTATGGTGGTCAGACACCTCATGTCTTTAGGAAAATTAGTAGTGTTAAGACATCTGTTTTCTTTAACACCACCAATCCTAGCCTGGACAGTGTCTAAAGATAGCATCCTGTCTTTGTAGTTAATGAAGTCAGAGTCCTTTAAACCTTCAAGACCTAGCACCTCATCAATGTCATGTGCATTGATGGTGAATTCCTTTCTTCTCACCTAACAACTCAACTCCTCCTCCCTTATCTCAACATTTGCATAGAATTCTCTAATTAGAGGCTCACAAACAGGAGGTAGGTCACTCAACAATTTTTCCAAACCTCTACCCTCAAAACAACTTGGAATGAAGGTGTCCTTCAAATCCCTTAAATCAACAAATCTTTCCTGAATGATGGTTCCCTTCAAGAAAGAGTCTCTATATCTCTCAAAGTGTTGAATCGACCTAAATAGGTTAGGGTCCATTTTCAGCCTTTTATCAGATTTCTTAACAGGAGTCTTCTTCTTTGTAGGAGATGGGGCTATCTGTAAACAAACAGAAAAGGCCACACCAAGACATAGCACAATGGATGAAATTCAAAGCATTAGCAATAGTTTAAACAACCCAGAGTTCTTTAGAGCACAAACCCAACCACAAGTTTCAACAAGTAATAAACAGATGAATAGAAGCAGTGAAAACCAGATTACCCAAAGAAAGACATATGGCAATGAGATATGACATCATGAGAATGAGATGATCAAACCAACTCAGAGCAGACAATAACCTCAATGCAGAAGAAACAAACTATTTTTAAAAATAATACCCAAATAGAACTGCCCAAAACCCACACACAGAGAGAAAAACCCAGTAAATCCGAACCACAAACAACATGGGTAAGAGAAATACCAAAAAAAAAAAAACACCTCTGATAGACTAAACATGATATCACACATGTATAGAATACTATAAACAAAGTAAAGCCAAGATTAGAACAACGAATCTCAATACTCAAAAACCCAAACCGTGTTCGAACCCATTAAATCTCAAGAACACAAAAACACTTCACACAACAAGAAAAAAATGCTCAAATCAAGTACAATGAAGTGAGATAGAGATAACCCATACCTTTTTCTTGATGTTTGATGAAGACATGATGCAAAAATGGAAGCTTTTTCAGGTGAGACATGGAGTGTTTGAGAGAAAGAAATGAGGAAGACAATGAACAGTCACAAAAATTCGAGGGAAAAACTGAAAAAAAAAATTTTAAAAACTATCTTTAAAATGCAAAACACGCGTTTTTTGCGACTGGATTAAGTCGCCAAGTAAGCCGCGAAACACATAGAAGATAAGATTTCTGAAAAATTTTCAAAGTGTTTTTCGCGACTGGAAGGTCTACCCGTGATACACTCGCCAGGTGAGCCGCAAAAATCTCTGTGTACCCCTCGCGACTGGACCTTCCACCCGTGAACAAGTCACCACACTGAGCCGCGAAAATCATAAAAACTCAAATTTTGAAAAACTTTCTAATTATTTTTCGCGACTAAGACCTTGACTCGCTAGTGAGCCGCGAAAAATCTCGGAGTGAGCTCGCGACTGGGGCATGCGACTGGACCAACCCGTGACTGAGTCGCCAAAACAGGGCAACACTGTTTTTGAAATTTTTGACATTTTTGTAAAAACAAAATACTTTCCAAAAACAAGCTAAAACACTCAAAAATCTTTTTGTGTTTGATCAACAAAAATTGAGCTTGTGAAAACATATTTAAACAAGTACAATCACACAAATGAATATGGCATTCATTGAACATAGACTTGTGTGTTGTGTGTGGGTATCAAAAATGAGATAGTCCTTAGTCTAAAGTGAAGGTTCAATGATCAATTCAATCAAGGCATACACAACTATCACTAGATAATGTGACCCATCTCAATTATAGAAGTATGCATATATGACCTCCCACATGAACTTGATACCATTTCTTTGAAGTTTTTCATTTGACTCCATTTTCAACACATCTCATTGTGAGATTGATGCCTGAAATTTTTGATATTTCATTTTGATGAGTTAGCCTTTGGCTTTTTGGGCATCACACATTTTCATTTTTTGGTCACTTTCCCTTTTTCCTAGTCAAATACTAGTATGTGCGACAGGCTTTTGCAGTTCAATATCTCTTTTCATTTGGAGATTTACATTTGGAGAGCTCTTTTAATTAAAAGTGATAAAATAAAAGTGAGAAGATATATAGGCACAAGTCTATGCATGTCTCAAGATCAACAAAACCATTCACTAATCATTCATGACAAGGTTGAAGATCTATTTACAACAGTCACATAGATTTCAGAATTTCTTCCACAATGATATGAGTGCATAAGAAACAAGTTCAGCTCGTAAATGCACAAAGTCATTAGTACAAATGTACAAGGCAAAACATGCTTTAAGACAACACTCAACAAAGTCGATCAAACTTTTTGGATTTTTTACTTTTTATGTGTTTTTGGATTTTTGACATAAAAGCAAGAAAAAAAATGATCAAAAAGCAATGTAAAAACATTTTAAAAACAACACAAATAGACAACCAAACAGATTTCAAAACAAACAAGCAGAAAGCATACAACCAAGCATATTCACAAAGCATAGGAAGAATTAATGCATGGATATGTTGTAATGCTTATGCATGAGTACCCCTCTTCACCCACACGTCACGTGCATTTGGGGTGATATCCTTGACGGATTGGGTACGAGAGTTAGGACTTTCAAACCTTCTTGAGAAGCTTTCCAGACAAGGGGTGAAGGCACCGATCATCTTCATCACGTCCATCATACCGGGATCATTCTTTTGACTTCTTGGTTGCTCACCACCCCAAGACCTCTTGTCATTTCTTCTTCCTCGTGATCGAGGAGCGCTTGCATTGTTTAACGCTCTCAGCTTATGACAGTTGGGTTTGGTATGCCCTTGCAATCCACAAAAATGACAGAAATGATTCGTTCTAGGACCCCGTTGTGATCTTGGAAGTGATCTTCCTCTAGCTTCAAATCTGGCTTCCGATTGATTACGAGACTTATTTAATACTCGTTGATCAGCCACATTCTTCTTCTTCTCAGCCTTAACTTTCTCAGGAATAGGCTCTTCTATAACCGTATCTTTGGCCTTCACAAACTTCACTTCTTTGGTGACATTGGCTGATGAGCTACTCCCTCCGGTATATCCTAACTCGGACTTGTCTGAGGAAGGTTTTTGAGATGAAATAACATCTTCTAACTTCTTGGATGGGACCTTCTCTATCTTGGCTTGAGCTTGCACTACCTCTTGCTCAAGAAATCTCACTTTTGTGTAAGCTTCTGATAATTCACCATTAAGTGTTTCAATCTCACACTTCGCTTCCTTGTATTGTATCAGAAGACTTTTGTAATCTTCCTCAGCTTTCTTCATCTTCTTCACAGCCGCCTTTGCCACCCTTGTATACTCACCCGATTTCTCAAGAAGTAAGGTGTAATTCTCTTGAAGACCAGATGTATCTTCATCCTTTTCAGCCTCCGATTCTTCAACAACCCCAATAGACTCCAAATCAGAATGTTCACCAAGCTCCTTCACAAGTGAACCCAAATCATCTGAGGATTCCACATGTGCAATGGTCATGAATGCAGAGTAATTTCCTTCTCCGTCACAGCTATCTTCAGAGTTAGAGTTTGATGAATCAGTGTCACTCAAAGTAGTAGCATAGACCTTTCCTTTTGACTTCAAATAGTTGGGACATTCCTTTTTGAAGTGTCCATGTCCATTACACTCGAAGCAAGTGATTCCTTTTTCCTTTGTCACCAAATTTCCCACCGTTCTTGAGTTTTAAGAATTTTCGGAAGTTCTTTACAAGGTACGCCACATCTTTATCTACTGCATCCTCTTCCGAAGAGTCATGAGATATCACTCTCTCCTCAATTGTTTTAAGTGCAAGAGATTTGCTCTTCTTCTGTGTGGGCAGTGACAATTCATACGTCTGCAATGAACCAACCAACTCTTGAACTTTGATGTCATCAAGATCCTTGCTCTCTTCAATGGCTATTACTTTGGCACGAAAGCTTTCCGGCAGTGACCGAAGGATCTTCCTTACTATTTTAGAATCCTCCGTCTTTTCCCCCAAATTGAATTTGCCGACAACCACCTCGTTCAGCTTACTATAGAAAGAGTCAAAAAACTCATCCTCACTCATCTTGAGCTCCTCAAAGCGAGTGGTCAACATCTGTAGCTTGGTGTCTTTTACTTTCTTTGTTCCTTCATAAGTAGTCTCAAGAATCTCCCATGCTTCCTTAGCAATAGTAATATGTGAAATCCTGTGAAATTCTTCTGGAGAGACACCACAGAAAATAGCATTCAAGGCTTTACTATTAGCATTTGCCGCCGCAATAGCTGCCTTATCCCAAGTAGATTTGGCAGCCTCTGGCTTAGTCCAACCCACTTAACTTGCATCCCACACAGCATCATCAATAGCACACAAAAATGCCCTCATTCGAACTTTCCAAAAAGCATAATTATTACCATAAAAAAATGGTGGCACATTTAGAGATTGAGACCTATCCATCTCAATGTGGGGTCAAGGATCGCACTAGGGTGTTTAAACCACAACAATTGCACCTGCTCTGATACCAATTGAAAGTTCAAATAGCGTTGAAAACTCTATGAACGTTTAGACCCCCAATTTCAAATTACCAATTCAAGCTTATTATCAAACAATTAATGTGCGGAACATGAACATAAGCTAAATACAGAATTGATAAGCAATCTAAACCAATTATAATCACATCCACAGCAGAAAATAAAAGGCAAAGATAAAGGGAAGAGAGATACAAACACAAGGACAACACGCGATGTGTTATCGAAGAGGAAACCGAAGTCCTCAACGTAAAACCTCTCCGCCGCCCTCCAAGCGGTCAATAATCCACTAAAAAATGTAGTTGGGATACATGAACAACAATAGACTCTCCAAGCCTAATCTACCCAGGTACCTAAGCCCTCCAAGCTTCCTGCTCCAACGAGGTTGCGCCGAACCTTTTTCTTCTCTAACTTACCGGATTCCGCTATAACCCATAGCATCAACCAATAACCATTGGTTCCTTTCAAACTGCTTCCCTTAGCACCAAAAGAACCTTCTCACAGACATGGGTGTGGTGAGAAAAGGATTTGGTCAAGAACCTCTCAAGGATGTATCAATGAAGAGGAAGAGAGTAGAGGAATTTGAAGACTCTCTTAGGTGAAGATTGTGGATGAGGCAATCTTGTTTTCTCTAGGGTTTCTCTCTCAAAATTCTCTTTGGAAGCTCTCTACATTTCGTGGGAATGATGGGTATTTATACTAGGGTGAGAATGGAATGTGAAACGTCAGTTTTTCCCAAATAGTGTGAGTTGGCGACTTGACCTCGCGACTGGGTTGAGTCGCGAGTTCAATTTGCGAGCTAACGGCCTAGCCAGCCTGGGACTTTTGTCCTGTAGTGCAACAGCTGGCGTGACTCTTCAGCTTCTGGCATACTTGGCACGTGTGCAACTTCTGGCGACTTGCAAGCCGTGAGCCACCAGCGAGATCCAGTCGCGAGTCCCTGTTTCTTTGCACAATCTTGAGCATTTCTTCACACTCTCTCACACTCTACCCTTACATGAATCCCACCTAAATACAGGGTTACTAAGTGCTAAAATACAAGCAAATTGGCACGGAATAAAGCCAACAAGATGGTTGATTAAATTCAACCTTACATATATATATACACATACCTAGAACAGAAAATTACTAAAATTTCTAAGGCAACCATAAAACACATGAAAATTTTGAGTAGGGAAGACATGGAGTGGAGTATATACATCATGAATAAATAAGTTAATTTTGGACTTTGCAAATGTTAAGTCCTGGATGGGAAAGTTACTTGTATCCAGTATCTACATAGAAAATCTTGTGGCTTCTTCAACATCCAAAAAAAGTTGTGAACACATATACCTCTGCACATGTTGTATTGCACAAACTACCTTAATGGCCTGTTTGGAAGTTTAAAAAAGGAGGGAGAGTAGAGTAAAGGGAGGGAGAGTAATTCAATTACCTTGTTTGGAAGTTTTTTAAGGAAGGAGGAGGAGGGGTTTGGAGGGGTTTCAACTACCTCTAACCCCTCATTTTTAATTCCCCCAAATTGGAGAGATTTAGAGAGAGAGTAGAGTAGATAAATTATTGACCAAATAAATTCCCCAATTTACCCTTTCTAAATTAACAAAATTACAAACCGATTATATAAATAATCTTTGATTATTTAAAAAGAAATTCTTCAATATTTGACAGGATATTTTCTCCGAGAAAGTAACATTTTACCTAGAAACAAGTAGTAATTAACGAAGTCGTTGTTAATAGTACAAAAAAACAACCACAACTGCATCATTCGCATTTGACAATTAAGAGGAAAATGGATCAGAAAAGAGAAAATGAAAACCTAGAGCGGCGAGGCGTTGCTGTTATTGGCGTTGGCAGTGGTCATCATCTTCTAGAACTCCTCAAAGTTGACATTTCTGTCGCCATTAGAATCGACGGATCGGGTCATCCGGTGGCAATCTTCAACGGAGCATTTCATGCCCAAGCGGTTGAGGACGAGGTGGAGCTCGGAGGCAGAGATGAGGCCATTCGGGTCCTGATCATAGAGCTTGAATGCGTTGCGGAGCTCGAAGGCTCCGTCATATTCGGAGCTGGAGCGGCAAAAGGCGGCGAACTCGGTTAGGGAAATGAAGCCGTCGTGGTTGGAGTCGAGCTCGTCCATGATGCGGCGGATCTCGTCCTCGTCGGAGAAGGAGGAGCCGAGGGAGCTGAAGATGGCGCCTGAGCTTCCTATGTGAAGCTTCTTGAAAATTTTCCATAAATAAAGAACATTTATTTTCATTTTTATTATAATTTTATTTGAGGTAATAAAAATTATTTTATAATAGTTAATAGTAGTTTTATACTTTTATTAGTGGTATTTGATGGAATGAGAATGTTGATTAAATAATTATTTAATCTAACAAATTAATTATAAACCAATGTTGCAAGTCCATTTTCAAATAGGGGTAAATTTGTCTATTTAAATCATTTCATTTCCTTTCCATCCTAATTTTTAAAACATCCAAACAAGAGGAAGGGCTAATTACTCACTTCCCCCTTACTAATTTTAAAAACATCCAAACAAGGTGGAAGATAACCATTCCCCTCTACTCTCCCTCTCTCTCTAAACTTCCAAACAGGCCATAAGAGTCTTAAATTTCTAGTTATGTCCCTACACTTATTTTACGTGACTAATGTTACCTGGACCCAAGATCATTGCCAATTACTTGGAGCCTTGGACAACTACCCGCACCAAAAGAAACTCAACTCAAGCCTTTACATTCTTCTTGATACTTTCAAGTATTTGTTCCTCAGTTTTTATATTTCATGAGCAGATTATGTTTTTGGCTTCAATCCTAAATCTATGGGATCCATTTCTATTTACATAAATTTGGATATTGATGGATATGGATTAGCAAATTAACTGAATTTTTTTTAAAGAATTTAACTACACCATGCAAAAAGAATAATTATAAAATAAAAAACTCAAAAGTAGGTTTTTTTTTTTTTTTTTTTACCTTGACAAGTCGACTGTTTGGCTTGAGGTTGATCTTTTGGGTCGGTCCTCAATTCCTGGAATCATCATTCAGAATGTTAAAAGACCACATAGAAACTCAACGTTCAAATTCCATTTAGTCTTAACAAAAAAGTTTTCTGAAAAAATCTTTGAAGTGCTACTTTCTATGGAAACAAAAGGGACATTTTATTTTTAAGAGAAACAGAGTTAGAGAGATTTACAAACCTGGCGAAATCGATGCCAAGCATAGAGAACATCTCGGTCATGTGTTTGAGGCCCTTTGAAGTCATTGCTTTAAAATTGAGATTGAAACGGAAAAGTGAAAGGTCGGAACTCAGAATAGCTAGAGGTAAAAAGTGATAAGTTGGTGTAATTAAGGAGAACGTTTGGGTTTTGTAAGGGGCATGAAGAAGAGAGGGTTGTGTTATAAGAGAGAACTTCAAAGCCACTACGTTAATTGTACATGGCGTTAATTGTAGTTATTATTACTTATTACTTATTAGAGTTTGGCTAGGTTTGAAAATGGGCCTGGGCTTGCTATGAACTCTGATTTTGGACAAAACCTTTTGTTAATTTTAAATGCCAGCCCATGTTTTTGCAAAACTACTCTATTAGAGCACCACATGGCAGAATCTCATGCACTCCCGCATGAGGTCTTTGCTTTTATATATATATTGATATTGATTTTAATACAATTGCACATATTATTACAATTCTTACATGTGATTTGTTCAAAATTAGTTCAATTTTTTAAGGTTTTAATACACCCTATCTGTGACAAGGAAAGATCTATTACTTAATGCATATGTATGTGCAACAACCGCTATAAATTTAATTTAATTTTATGTAGAAATGAGCTTGAAAAATACAGTGATGACTCATACCGATGACATTGAACGTCGTCTAGAACGATGGAGATATTATGCTCGCCTAAGAAGACAAAGAGAAGACAATGAAAGAAAATATATTCAATTGGCAAAGATGTCGTGCCAATTACTCAATACAAAGACAACAAACTTTGGGTGGTGAATATGTTTTAGTGGGAAGTCCGGCAAATCTAAATGAAGATGTTGTGCATTATAATTCAACATCAACAAACCCATTACTAATACCACCTAATCACGAGGCTGGACGAAGTCGTTGGCTTACACATATACGTAACTTGGCATGCAATATGTCAGTTGAGCAAAGTTATGCAAAAAGCATGGTGAGATTATAGTTTCATATCTTTAAACAATCTTCATTGCTTGGAATATTATTATTTTGAGGAAATCTATAGTTTTTGGCATGTTAGTTGTATGTCAATGTTGACAAAGATACTAACTTAATGTTTATATATGAAATTTAGGTCTCCCTCCACATAATGGCAAATGACTTTGAGGCTGGACCACGTCATATAAATTCTGATGTCAATTATGGTAAGTTTTATGTATTATATTTATAAAGCTTTCACAATTATTAGCATTTTATATAATTACATTTCAGTTACAAAAGGAATTGAATGAAGGGGTTGAAAATATAGTTGAGCAAAACCAAGGGGATGCCTACAGAGAACAAGGTTTGTTACTCAATGTCACCATTTTAGTGGGAAGTCCGGAAAATTTAAATGAAGATGTTGTGCATTCTAATTCAACATCAACAAACCCATCACTAATACTACCTAATCACGAGGCTGGACAAAGTTGTCGGCCTACACATATATGTAACTTGGCACGCAATATGCCAGTTGTGCAAAGTTATGCAAGAAGCGTGGTGAGATTATAGTTTTGTATCTTTAAACAATCTTCATTGCTTGGAATATTATTATTTTGAGGAAATCTATAGTTTTTTGGCATGTTAGTTGTATGTCAATGTTGATAAAGATACTAACTTAATGTTTATATATTAAATTTAGGTCTACCTCCAACCTATCCAACATAATGACAAATGACTTTGAGGCTGGACGAAGTCATATAAATTTTGATGTCAATGATGGTAAGTTTTATATATTATATTTATAAAGCTTTCACCATTTTTTTTTTAATATATAATTACACTAGTTGAGCATTTTATATAATTACATTTTAGTTACAAAAGGAATTGAATGAAGGGGTTGAAAATATAGTTGAGCAAAACCAAGGGGGTGCCTATAGAGAACAAGGTTTGTTACTCAATGTCACCATTTTTATTTCGAGTTTCATATTTGTCCTTCTATAAAGCTTTCACCATTATTTTTTATATATAATTAAATCAATTGAGCATTTTATACAATTACATTGCAGTTACATAAAGAATTAAAGAGGTTGAAAATATAGTTGAGCAAAACCAAGGGGATGCCTACAGAAAATAAGATTTGTTCCTCAATGTCACCATTTTTTATTCGAATTTCACATTTATCCTTATAAATTTTTTAATTTGTTTACACACTGCATATTCAAAACATTATTAATATTTCACTACATCATATTTGGTACAAATTTTAATATTGAATTTAATTAAATCACTAATTGTTTCCTTAAAATTAAAATTAGGTGTTGATAACACATGTAATAGTACTACACATGTAATAAATTGTAAGCAAGGGAGATATAATTGTGCAAAAAACTATATAAAAGGTAGAGAGGTCATATGGTACCAACTACCACAACCAAAAACATGTTGCTTTTGTAATGCCTGTTTGTCGAGAGACATCCTCAATATGTTGCAATGACAGAAAAATATCTTTACCTAATTTACCAATTTGTCCTGAATTAATGGAGCTCATTTGTGAACTAACACTGCGAGGCAAACATTTCAGGCATCATATACAGTTTTACAACAACATGTTTGCATTTACCTCAATGGGTGTGCACGAGAATGATAGCGTAGCCTCCAATAGTCGAGGAATATATACATTTTGTGCTCAAGGTGCCATCTATCATAGAATTCATAGTCTTTTACCACATATACCTCATAGTGTGCGGCATCTACAATTGTATATGTACGACACCGATCTTGAAATACAATGTAGAATAAAACCAAATCTCTCTAATATAGTAAATTAGTAATATTTCATATTTCTTTATGTACTTGAAGTGGAGTGAGATTGGTAAATAGTATGTTTTTCAAATGCCAGTCATAAACTAAAAAGTCAAGACTTAAACCTCGTTTGGTTCCCCCAAAAGCAAAGGAAAAGAAAAGAAAAGAAAATTTCAATTTCAGCTAATAAATGGCATCTCATTTACTTAGGGGCCTCCAAATAATATATTTTTAAATGTTTTATTTTATTTTATAATTAAGGTCACGTGATAACTCATGAGATAACTTTTTTTTTTTTTTTTTTTTTTTTTGTAAAAGAAAACTGGGAACTTTTATTGAAAAAAAACTTTTATATTCTCCATACTTACAAAATATTCAGAAAATCAAATATCAATAGTTATATCATCAATTAAATGTTTAGACTTTAAGTTTGTAATTTAAAATTATGCATCAAAAATAAGTTTATGGATGGAATAGTAAATAAAATCCAATTCACATGAAATTTAACATGTGTTAAGGATATAAAGTATATGTAATCTGACAGTTAGATTTTTAAAATATGTAGTTGTGTTAATTTTTTTAGTGAGAATTATAGCCAAATTTGAAAACTAATATTCCGTTTAGTTTGTAAGGGAGATGAAAGAAAGGGATAGAAGGGAGGAAAAAGTAAGGGAAGGGAAGAGAAGAAGAGAGAGTAGTAAACAAGCATAGAAGGATTGCATTAATACAATTTCTTGGAAAGAAAAATCTTCTTGAAAAAGTAATTATAGGTGGAACAGTATGAAGGATTGTGTTAAAAAGAGAAATGTTATGTCTACAATATTTTCACAATAAATCTTAAGTGACAGGTTGTTATGAGTTGTTATTGGTAGAAAAATAATAATTTTAGCACTAAGTTCAAATTAGAACCAATAACAACATACCACCTATGATTTTTTGTAAAAGCGTTGTGAAAATATTGTAGACGTAGTACTACAAACTAAGAAAGTTTCTATAATACAACCTTTAGTCAAAATTGGTGGTTGTGAGAAAAGTATGAAACTTCATTAAAAAAAAAAAAAAAAAGAAGAAGAAGAAGAAGAAGAAGAAGAAGAAGAAGAAAAGTATGAAATATTGGTGAATTGGTCAAATTGTGCATTCACACTTTTTAATGGAAAACTAAAAACGTGTGGGACCGTCACAACTCATATATAACCTATGGATCACATATTGTTTTGTCATTAAATTCATTTTGTTTCACATTTCATTGTATCTTTCTTCTCTCTATATTTTCTCAACTTTTTTATCATAGATTCCTATGGCTCTCCAAATCAACGATGGAGCCTCTTCTTCTTCCACTCCCCGATTCATCTACGATGTTTTCTTAAGTTTCAGAGGTGAAGATACTCGCTATAATTTTACAGGTCATTTATATCAAGCTTTATGTGATAAGGGTTTTAACACTTTTATTGATAATGACCTTCAGAGAGGAGAAGAAATTTCAACGAAACTTCTTAAAGCTATTGAATTGTCAATGATTTCGATTGTTGTGTTCTCTGAAAATTATGCATCTTCTAGTTGGTGCTTAGATGAGCTAGTAAAGATTCTTGAGTGTAGGAATAACGGACAATTAGTTCTACCTATATTTTACAAAGTAGATCCATCAGAAATACGTAAACAAAAGGGAAAGTTTGGAGTAGCGTTAACTCAACATGAAGAAAATTTGAAGGATAGCATGGAAAAGGTTCAGAGGTGGAGGACAGCTTTGACTAAAGCAACTGACTTGTCTGGGTTGCATTACAAGAAGGGGTATGTAACTATTCACTGCTCTTCTATAAGTTATATAGTTTAATAATTTTGTTATATGAATCACAATATATATATATATATATATATATTTCATAGAATCTTATACTACTAAGGTAGTTAAGTTATAAAAGTCGATGGTAGAAATTAAAAAAAAAAAAAATTAACGCCATATAATTTTACCAATTCTGATTATTAATTCTCGTGTGCTTTTATGAGTTACAAACTTTAAATCATCTTCAGTAGGCCCAATCATGGATTAGAAAAAGGTTACGAGGGAATTAGGATTTCATCTTTGGCAAACCCCTATCATGAATGATAAAAAAATTCACATAAGAAATATGCAAAAGCTCAAAACTACATTAATATGTAAAAAATATACTAGTATTTATTCAGTATTAATAAAATATAAACTTCAGACAAAAAAATATAAGAACAAAAAAAAAAAAAAATTGTTTTTAATATATTTCAACTCAATTATATATGATCTATCAAAATGACAAAATGGCATTCGATCTTCTTTTTTACTCTAAAAAATAATCTATAATTAATTTTGTTTAAAATTTAATAACAATTTTCTTTCAATATACATATCAAAGAGTGTTAGATAAATTTTTTTTTTTTTTTTTTCATTTTGTTGTGAGCTTAATCTTCACTATAATATTTATGACCAAAAGTCCTCATTTTGTAGTTACAATAAATCTTAGATAAGTAAGTACAATCACAAACCACTCTAAAAACAAGTTGATAAGCTATTGAATTTTTAGTCCCTACCATCTATTTGACAATTATTGAATTCTATTTTTTTTTTTTTTTTAATTTTAAAGTTTGAGTGTTAAACTACATTACGCCCATAATGATAAAATTTTGTTTATAATAATAGTTTTTCATGATATGTAAAATCTTGTAAGTAATTTTTCTCTCAACAAACAAATATCATCGATTCTAAAAAATCATTGATCTCTTGAAGATGTAATGCTAAGTTAAGAATAGTCAACTTCATTGTTTGCTCAGTAAAACCTGTTAAGGGTGAAATTGATGCCTCTGAATAAAATATTGGGAAAGCCAAGCCAAAACTCAACGATGGGCTTTCGAGATGGTGCCCAAAGGCTTTCGGTGTGGTGATAAGCCTATCCAAGTAAGAAATAAAGGCTGCCCCTTGACAAAACAGCAACAAAAGCCTAATAAAAATACTTCACAATAGTTAATTAGTATGTTAGTGGTCCTGTTTTGGTAGTGCAAGAAAAATAAATTCTCCAATGGTAGGGGTGAAATTACACTTAAAGTCCAACAGTCAATGATTAAATAAATTTAGGAAAGTGTTCACTCCTGGGGGTCTTTGTGTGTCTTAGTCAAGGGAATTTATTGTACTTTCAGCCATCATTACATCAATATGAGAGAAAAATTCCATTGTTACAAATACATTATATCCTTCAATAGTAAAACAAAAAGTAAATATTAAAGGTTACATGGGAAGAAGAAAGGAGTTAATTAGCATGGTGTGAAGGGAGAGAGAGATTCCAGCTCATGCAGCAAATGTTAAACTAAGATTTTGAGGAATATATATACATGGCACGAATGGGGTAGTGTGGGCTATATTAAGTGAGTGGGTATTTAGGCTTGTGGTGGTGTGATGAAGTTAATGCTGGGGTTAAGGCTTTAGTGAGTAAGGGGTTGTTTGTGACTGATTAAGAGGCATTTATGGGCTGTGAATATGCAAAGGGAATTTCTGAGGCTAAATGAGTGAGGGCTAAGGGAAATGAGTTGTGAGCTTGGGAGAGCTAAACCACAAGCAAAATGGCAAGCAAATCAGAAGTTTGAGAGGGCATAGTTGTGTGCCAGTGGGCTAATGTGCTTATGCTTTTATAGTGGAGTTTAGGGAAGCATTAATTAACAAAAGTCCAAAAACGTAGAACTGATCAGGGGCAGAGTATCAGGCTTAATTATCCTAGGATTTGGCTAGAAGTGGGAGATTTGCTTTTGGGGCTTCTGTGCTTCTTTGGGTAATATGACACATGGTGGGTTTTTTGGGGTATTTTGCATTAAATGTCAAGATTTCTGAAGCTGAGTTCAACCAATATGATTATGGCAAGTATCAAGGAGGAATCCTAGTGCTACAACTGAGATTTGGACACCAAGAAGTAGAATTCAACACCCCAAGCCAAGTTTCAAAGTTTAAGCCCACTTCAGAGGTATCTGCTGGAGATCCCTTTATGCTCTCCAAACCACATGTTCCCAAGTTTTCCCCTTTAGGATTCATGGGCTTGGCACATGAACCATGTCTTGAACATTTTTGACATTTATTGCATTGATTTGTTGAGATTTGGACAACTTGGTTTCAGCTCCCCTTCCGCTAGAGATATAATCTTGAGAAAAATGATGAAGTTCCATCATCCATTAGACTTCTGTTGATATCACAACCTTTGGGCACTGTTTACATCAGGTAGAGGGTGACAGAAAGTTGATGGGACAACCCCTAGTTCATCCTCAAATACTTGGTTCTCTTGTAAAGGCCTCCAGCTGTACCTTGGTCAATGATGAACAAGGGCTGGTTGTCTATCTTCAGTCCTCTGCCTCTTGCTGGAGTCCTTTGGATCCAGCTTACTCATGTGGGTTGGTCCCTTTGGGCTGGGCTGTGTTTATCCTATAAAATGGACATCAACAACACATGTTGCCATGGGTTTTCATCCCTCATGGACTTTTATTATTAGTAAATATTTTGGGTTTTCATAGATATTTGTAATGGGTCTTTGGGTAATGAGTTGTGATATTTGAAATAATAGGATAAGTTTCAAAATGCCTTTGTAAATAACATTTACTATTTTTGAAAATGATGAATTCCATATCATAAGTAATGTTTATAATTTCTAATAATCACATCATAATTTAAATGGTGAGCTTGTGGGATTGAATAGTTACCATGAGCTTTGAAGATAAATATTATGGATGTTGTGATGTAAATGATGACCACACGTTTCATGGGTTTATAATATGAGATGAATATCATAATCTTCAATATAACTTTCCATGAGCTTTTATAAAATGATTATAACTTTCCACGGGCTTTTATAAAATGATTGCCATGGTTTATGCCATAGTAATGTTTAAGAAACATTGTTCATCTTTTAAATGAAATAATTATAACATAATATTTTTGCCAAGCTTTAATAATCTTGGGCTTTTGATAAAATAGTGCCAACGTAAATTAGGCTTTTGATATTGCCAGTGAGAATTGGGCTTTTTGATGTTGCCAATGAAAACTGGGTTTTTGATATTGTCAGTGAGAACTGGGTTTTTCGATGTCGCCAATAAAAATTGGGCTTTTGATGTTGCCAATGAAAATTGGGCTTTGTGATGTTGCCAATGAAAATTGAGCTTTATGATGTTGCCAGCGAGAACTAGGCTTTTGATATAAAATAGTATTGCCATGAATTTGAATCATGGGCTTTAATTATGGACTTGAATTCCATTTATAAAATTGTTTTTCCATGTATTTGAATCATGGGTTTTTTCAAATATTGCTAAGCATAAAAATTCTTAGGCTTTAGAAAGAATGAGATTTTAACTTGCTCAATAAATAATTTAGGCTTTTCAAAAAATATTGGGTCTTATAGTGTTTTACATTTGTAGCCCAATTTTGTGATGGAAAGAAGAACGGTTGTGGGCTAGCATAGTAATAGTAAAAAATATTTTGGTATGCCCAATAATTTGTTTGTGACGCTTGAAAAATAAATAGGTGTTATTTTTAAATAATATTAGGGGTAAAAAAAAAATGTGCCCTAACAAAGCCATAAATTAATTCTTTTATTTGATAATCTATTCAATAATGACATTCAAAGAAACTTCATTGCATGCTCACTAAAACGATTATTTAACTCTTTTAATTGAGACTCTATTGTAGCTCACCAAAAAAAAAAAAAAAAAAACCTACTCACTCATGAAATCAATTGGAAAGTAGTCTTAGAGATGAATTAATTACCAAAGTTAAAATGCAACACATTTGTGAATTAATTCCCACTTATACCAATCCAATTTTAATGATTTAATCAATGAAATCATCAAGTCACAAATCAACCACCCCGCACCTTGGTACGGTGGTCACTCCACAAGTATAAGTGCTTGTGAAGTGTGGGGGGTAAGGGTCGAAGTTCAAGTCTCTAAGAGGAGTTTCACATACATATATACTTAGATTAGGCTTCAGTAGAATTTCTATCTTGTATCTAAAAAACAAGAGTCACAAATCATAAAGCACTACTGATTAGATGAACTTACTATTCCAACCCACAATAACTTTTGAACTCTTTGTACATGAACAGCCCATCAATGTATATTTTCAAATTCTCTAACTTATTATATGTTTCTTATGCTTTGTGTGTGACAGCTATACTGAATCTGAGACTCAATTTATCCAGAAAATTATTAAAGAGATATTAGGTACTAAATTGAATCGCACTCAGTTATTTGTTACTAAACATCCAGTTGGAATAGATTCTCGTGTGGATGCTATAGAATTGCTTCTAGATATGAAGTCAAATGATGTTCGTATGGTAGGGATTCATGGTCTTGGAGGAGTAGGTAAGACTACAATTGCAAAGGCTATTTATAACAGAATAGCTAATTATTTTGAATTGAGTTGCTTTCTAGAGGATGTCAGGGAAAAGTCTAGAACAAATGATGGCATAATCAAACTACAAGAGATGCTTCTTTCTAACATCTCACAGGGCACATATGTAAAGGTAGACAGTGTACCCAAAGGAATTATTATGATAAAGGAAAGGCTTTGTTGTACAAGACTTCTTTTAATTCTTGACAATGTGGATGAGTCAGAAGTGATGGTAAATTTTCTTGGAGAATGTAATTGGTTTGCTTTAGGAAGTAGAGTCATTATAACAACAAGAGACAAACAGGTGCTAACCTCTCTTGGAAAAGATCATCAAAATTATGAGCTTAAGGAATTGAATCAATCTGAATCTCATGAACTCTTCAATCTGTATGCCTTCCAAAAAATTGAACCTGAGAAAGATTATTCAGAAGTTGCAGAGCAAATCATACATTATGCCAATGGCCTTCCATTAGCTCTTAAAATAATAGGTTCTGATTTGTGTGGAAAAAGTGTATGTGAATGGGAAAGTGTGTTAGAAAAGTATAAAAACATCCCTCATGAAAAAATTCAAGAAAAGCTCAAAGTAAGTTATGACGGACTTGGAAAGACTGAAAAGGATATTTTTCTAGATATTGCATGTTTCTTTAAGGGATTCAATAGGAGTTATGTAGTGAGTATATTAGAAGCTTGCAAATTATATCCGGGTTATGGAATTGGAAAACTTATTGATAAGTGTCTTATAACTGTTGGTCAATTTGGAAATTTGTGGATGCATGACTTGGTTCAACAAATGGGGAGAGAAATTGTTCAACAAGAATCAGAAGAGCTTGGAAAACGTAGTAGGGTATGGTGTTTTGAGGATGCTTATGAAATACTGACTACAAATATGGTATAAGCTCTTTTGTATCTCTTTTTCTTTTCTTTTTTTCCTTTTTAATGTGGAAGAAAATTTAATTTAATTTGTATAAGTTTGTTTAATTTTTAAAAATTTGTATAGTTCTATTATTTAGTTTAACTAATGCTTTGTTCAACTAGGGATCAAGTAAAATTCGGGGCATTAAGTGCTACTCACCTCAGCTGATAACGATGCCAATAGAAGCTAAAGCTTTTGAAAAGATGAAATATCTCAAATTTCTTATGGTTCATAACGTACACATTTGTGAAGAACTCAAATATCTCCCTAACGGGTTAACTTTACTTCAATGGCCTGAATTTCCATTTTCCTTGCCATCCAAATATTATCCTCAACAACTTGTTGCACTTGAGATGCCAAGTAGTCTTATTAGATTGGAGACAACATTCAAATTGGTACGAGTATTAGTATTTATAAATTATAATTTCTTTAAAATTTATTTGAATGTTGGTTGAAAGTAAATTTTGCTTTTTTTTTTTTTTCCTTCTACAGGGAATCCAGTTAAAATATTTAAAATATATCAATTTGAAATGGTGCGAGTCCATTACAGAATTACCTGAGTTGTGTGCCCCAAGCCTAGAAGAAATGGATCTTTCCTATTGTCAAAATTTAGTTAAGGTACATGAGTCTGTTGGGTTTCTTGATAAGCTTCAGATATGGAAACTCCGAGGTTGTGGAAAACTTCAAATTCTTCCAAACAACCTTAGGTTAAAATCTCTTAAGGAGTTTGTTCTTATGGACTGCTTAGGGCTTGAGAAGTTTCCTAATATTGATCCAGAAATGAAATGTTTAAGGGAATTAAATTTACGTGGGAGTGGTATACGAGAGTTGCCTTCGTCAATCAAGTATCTCACTCGGCTTTCAAGCTTAAACTTAAAGGATTGCAAAAACCTTAGGTATCTTCCAGATGACATCTATAAGTTGCAACTTCTTTTTGGACTATTTATTCCCACTGCCAAATTGAGACAGACATGCGATTATTTGGATGGCTTATCCAGTTATGGGTTTTTGATGTTATATTCCCTGAGTTTCAGGAGCAATAAAAATATAATTGAATTAGATTTTTTGATGAAACCCGAGTACTTCCCCGTATTGAAAGATCTAGATCTATGTGCAACTAATATTGTTAGCATCCCCGAAAGCCTTTGCAGAATTACTACATTAGTGTCACTTGATATAGGACATTGCAAGCAGCTTCAGGAAATTCCAAGGCTTCCACAATCTGTACAATTTGTGAGCGTAGCAAATAGCTGTTCGTTGAATCCACAATCATCAAGCAGATTATTGAATCAGGTTTCTCTCTCTTCTGTTAAGTTATAAAAAAGAAACAATTTTTTTTTTAATTTCTTCCCTAATTCAATTTGTTGAATTTGCTAATTGAGTGCAGATTGGAGAATTTTTAGGGATTTTTCCAAATAAAGGTTGCAAGGGAACAAGAAGCAGGATATCAATGGATCCACAAACATCATCAACCGAAATATTGGATGAGGTTCGTTTCCATCGCTCGGTTTTTCCTGACAGGAGATCTAAACCTGAACATGAGATCCCAAAGTGGTTGAACTTAAACCATGAGAGTGATGGAAATGTCATATCATTTTGGGTTGGTCGCACATTTCCAAATATTTTTTATGTCTGTTTTGCTTTTGGACCGGTGAAATATCCATGGATGTCTTCCTGTTGTTATGTTTACCTTTCCATCAATGGCTGTAAAAAAGAGTTCCTTAGTTTAACTCCTACATATAAATTCTCCGACCATCTGTGGATATTTTCTTTATCTAATAACGAAATGCAGAACCGATTGAATAAGTCAAACCCATCTGAACAAAATTACGTTGAGGTGACATGTGAAATGAAGGATTCTGTTCAAAACCGTCCAAGAAGGTGGGGGGTACGTGTAGAGTGCATCTGTTGTTCCCAAAAATCTGATGTTTTTCAGTTGCCGAGTCCAAGTTGTGGCTCTTCCTCGATCCACTTCTCCAGTTACCCACTTCTTCTATGGATCAACGGGCTTCAATAATGGAGGAGATTCTAGACATCGGCCAAGAAGAAACCCTATCGTCTCTGGAAACGGAGCTCTCGTCCAACTGCAACGCTCAAGTCCAGGTACCTTCTTTTTATTATTATTTTTTATTCACTCTCTGTTTGGAAAACCAAAGAAAATGAAACAAACCAAGTTTTGTGTGTTTTCTGTTTGGGTTTTTTTTTTTTTTTTTTTTGGAAACTCAAAGGCTCAAATAAAGGAATTGGAAGAGATAGATCCTAGGTCTTTTAACAATGGAGAAGAAAATAATTAACCTTGTTTGGTTGCTTTCAATGGCCCACACTTTTGTCAATGATTGTTCCAACCCCAAGTTGTGTCCACCATCAAAGTAGACAAGAAAATCTTGATCGAATTGGATGCCAAGGTATGCCTCCTTCTTTAGTTGTATTTTTGGATTCACATCTTTGGGTGCTTCTCTTTCTATATCTCTGAATTAAAGGCTCAATTATAGGATTGTGGCTCAAGTATTTATTGCGAACACCTCAATCAGTAATGATGACAGAGCCACAACTTCAGCATTGTTGGGTTGATATCTGTAGCAGTTGATGAAAGCAATTCCTCATACTTAGGAGTTTTGTGCTCAAAATGATCACTCTGTTCCCTAGGATCCTCTGTTCTGATATTTTGATGACTTCGTTCTAGATGGAACTGGGTACAGATGTAAGTCTTTTCTTTGGTAGTTTATGTCCTTATTTTGTAGACATTAGAATGAATCTCTGTATCTGCAGCTATGAACAAGTCTCCCATTAAAAAGTAAGCATTGGTCATGAGCAAATAGTTATGCTTGTATGTCCTTTACAAAAAATATACATGGCTTTAACATTCTTATAAATAAAAGTACTGTGGAGAAGAGGTCGCTTATTACCAATGAGCTATAGTTCAATTGGTACTTCCTCCTCCAATAATAATGGAATGGAGGGTGAGGTTATGGTTTCAATAGGAGAAAAGGACGAACCTGAACTGCAGCTCCAAGAGCAACAACTTCATTAGGATTTACTGTCACAATGGGATTTTTCCAGTCATCTTCCTCACCAGTTCCTGAACAGCTGGGATGCAAGTTGAACCACCAACGAGGATTACTTCATCTATATCTTTGAAGAAAAGCTTTGCATCACTCAAGGCAGTTTCAACCTGTCCTCGAAAGACAAGCAAGCTCTATGTCTCACAGAGAGTGCTGAGAAAGTGAAAATGGAGCTGTCATCTCTGACTCAGACCAATATTAGGTATGTGGCTATTTCTATTTCTTTTTTCTATAATTGGATCTCTCTTTTTCATATTCACTGAGAATATACTTTTATTTTTCCAGTTTCCCTTTCATTACCGCCACTGCAAATGGCCCAAAACACATTGACACCACTCTGACAAGGGTCAAGTTTGAAGAATTGTGTTGAAATTTATTAGACAGGTATGTCTTTTAACAAATGCTAGTTTGTAGTTTCCCTCTATGCATGTTCAGAAATAGAATAACTAAAAAGTATCAGTCTACTAATAGTTAAAAGATTATTAAAATTAACAATTTTAAGCTTTTGCAATAAATGATAGATTACCACGATATCATTATAAGTGATCCAAGTTCTCTAGTATGGTAACAGTTGATTAAGTCCACCGTTATTAATCAGGATATCAGCACATGTCATGGTATGATACAGGTTATCCTAAGTTGCTATCTCCAATTAGTTACACCGATTGTTGATATATTATTAAATTTTTGAGTTTAAACTTTTGCAACAAGTGATAATTTAGAATGATATCTAAAAAGTGATCCAAATTCAGATTCTATTTCTATTCTATCCCCCATCAACTTTAACTAATAGTTAAATGAGTAAATTGACTCTACTTTATCATAACATCAGAACACGTCATGGTATTCATCTGGCAATCCTAAGTTCCTATCTGCAATTAGTCTACTAATTATTAAAATTCACGGTTTAAGCTCTTGTGAGCAGTAATCCAACTCCAAATTCAGTGTCTAATCTACAAACAGTTGAGTTATTAAATATAAGAACATATATAGTAGAAAATTGGAACCTTTTGAGTGAAAAGAAAGTGTGGTTAGGATTCACCACAGCTGCTTGTCTCTTAGAAAATTTTTCACCTTCCATTGCTGCCACTGCACTGTTATGCTTGCATGTCCTGTAAAAACAATATACATGGCTTTAACTTTCTTATAATAAAAAAATACTGTGGAGAAGAGGTCACTTATGACCTATGAACTATAGCTCAATTGGTACTTCCTCCTCCAATTATAATGGATTGGAGGGTGAGGTCATGGCTAAACTCAATAGGTTCATACTTACCAATAAAAAAAAAAAAAAAATGCTACGTCCACAACATTTTCATAACACTTTCACAACAAATCATAGGTGGTAAGTTGTTATTGGACTATGATTCCACAACAACACTTCTCTAAAAAAAGGTTTCTTGTTGCATTTATTTTTCCTTTCCCTTTTTGTTAATATTGTACCTGTTGTAACCAATGATTAAGTTAAAATATCCCGTACATACTTAGCAAACAGAAAATATCAAGTAAATACTTTGCAGAAAGAAAATCTCATGTATATATAATGTTAATTTTGCATGTAAATGCTCCCTCCCAGTTCAAAATACTCATACATTTACTTGATTAGTTCAAGCAATTCCATATTATTTGGACTATGATTTTTCAGTTAAATTTCCTTTCAAAATTATTTTATTTTATTTTATGCCATTCACAATACACATTTTATTAAATGTCAAAAATTCTTAATTAGAATTGGTAGGGCATTGTGGTATAGCTGCACAATTTAGGCACTAGTTTCTAGTTGGAAGATGCAAGAATTGTGGTTTCACTCTCAAGTTTGATTGTGCCTTGAATCCGCACAATCATTCCTAGAATGTTCACTGAAGGGATTTTCACCATGTATTGCAGCCCATGATGGATCTATGCAAGCATTGTTCAATGTGATACAGAGCTTCTTAATGATTTTGCATGTTCCGCTGTTCTTAACCTCTTGCAGAATCATGTAAAACCTTATATCTGAATTATTATTTTGTTTAAAAAATAATATTCTCCATAGATAGTTTATTTTATTTTATTTTATTTTATCTCTTTGCAGTTAAAGTTTTGAGCTTGTTCTATACAATTTACAAAAAAATTGCATCAGGTGTTATTACAGTTATTTTCATAAGCTAGGAAGCACAGACATGGACACTGGTATGACATGGCGACATGAACAATTTCTGAAAAATTATAATATGAAACAGCTGGTATGACACCGGTATGACATAGGCATGACACGGATACAACACGGGTACGGCATCCTAAATGAAGTATCCATACTTCCTATGTCATAAGTAAAGTCCAATCTTCACCCTACTTCTACATTTAAATGAGCATAAAATACAATATATCTCTTGTAACTGATGTGATAAAAAAAAGGCTGTTTTCTGTAACATGAAAATAAATATTCCTTGACTTTGACAAGGTTCAAATTTATTAGGTAAAATTTGGGAATGTTGACCCTTATCATGGCATGGAGTATATGTTTTCTAAGTTTTTGAAATTACTTTTCCTACATCCAGGCTAGGGCCAGGGCTGCTGATAGCGCAGTGAGGTAATTGCTTCAAAAAATGATGCAATGTGCAAGCAATGCATATCTTGACATCTAAGAAAGGTATAATTAGATTTGCTGTTGGAATTTGTCATTAAATTTTCACATCATGGGTCATCCCTGGTTATGTGTTTAACAGCCACTATTTTAATAATGTAATGGACTTAATTATTAGCTTAATTGGCCACAAACAGACACATAGATACCTTGTTAATGTTATTACTTACAAGTGTTAGACCACAGAAACAGAGAGATTAATGTTATTGTCCTATTTTCCCATGATCTACCCAATTTAGTTCATGTCAGCAGTGTCATATCCATGGCCCTTGTTCTTGCTCATGCTGCATAAATTCAAAGTTGAAAAATAAGGTTCGGAGATATTAGATTAAAAAAACAAATAATGTGGTTTCTGCGTTTTGATTAAGTTGGTTTAATTCTATTTTTTTCTGCATTATAATCTTCTGATTTCGTCTATAATTCTTTTCTTTCTCAAACGGAAATCAAACTAAATTTTGGGTGGTTCTATGAAGGAGTGGATAACGATCCTTATGGTGGATTTTTCATTGCAGAGAACAAATCTTTTCAAAAGGTATGTCTCCATTAACAATAATTATGATTTTATCAAATCCTTTTTTAGATGCTTACAATTTATTAATCTTTTATTGGAGAGCCTCACTTGGGATTATGATTCTAAGTATTGAAGGCAATGACACAGCTTTAAGGATGCTACTTCTAGCTTCCTTACAAATATTGAACAAATTTGTATCAAATTCTGGATGACATGAGACAATGCAGTTACAGTGTCAGGATTGGTTATGATTATGCACACACAATATAGACTAATAATTATAATTAAATAATAATAACAAAAAAGAACCGTGCGGTCTTCTAGTATTCTATCTTTGATTGGATTCTTGTAATTGGCCCTGTATCAGAATATTAAAATTAATAAGCTTTGGCTTGAGCTGTTGTTGCCTTGACTATATAAAAGTTGCTAATGACTTCACGAGCAGTGAGCTCTTAATCATTTCTGACCTACTAAAAGTATCTTATCATGCTAGTGAAGACATCTGGTCAGGAAAGAGGGTTGGATCTTAATCTTTTTTTTTCCCCGGGGGGGGGGGGGGGGGGGGGGGGGGGGGGGGGGGGGGGTGGGGGGGGGGGGGTGGGGGGGTTGTTGAGGAAGATCATGATTCTATATGAAATTCATTAAGGTTTCTATGTTATTTTTATGTGCGAAATTTGTCATAAAATTTCAAAAATGCTGAGTGCACCAACACTTTAATATAGTAATGAATATTCTCATGTTCTTGAACATAATTGGCACATGGTGCATAACAGACTTTAGACGGGAAAAGGCATAGATGAGGTATGGCGTTCATTTAAAAATAGGTTCTTTTTTCTCTAGCAAAAAGGAATTATGTTGGATTGAATGTACAATTTCTAAGAAAAAGTTGTATATGCATGATTCTTTTAGAGAAATAAAGTTGTGTATTGTCTCATGTGATGAGAGTGACTAGTCTTTGATGTATATGTAATGATATTTTTTTCTGAAACAGATTATCCAGCACCATTGTTTTCCCCTTGTTAAGTGTCTCGGTGAACATTTGCTTCTTTAGCCTGTGTGAAGGTTGGTACTTCTTTTTTATCTGCAACACTTGACTGCTTGAGTGCTGGTCTAGTTTAATTTGGATTAACAGGTAGGATGATTAATGAATATTATTCCTTTATAACTCCTAATCAGCATGAGTCTCAAAAAACTTGCAGCCATCTGTCTCCCTCTTTGGTACACATTCCATGAAGAGCACACATCAAAGTTAAAAGAGTTGTAGAGGTAAAAGAAATCATACTGTACATTTTCTTAGCATTCAAGTTATTTAATGAACTTAAGTTGTTCATGATATAGTTATAAACTAATGATATTTGTGACTTTAAATGTCAATTTATTTTGATCAAGACAGAAACTTGGAAGTTGGAACCAAAATTTGATATCTTTATTTGAAAATAGAAGTAATCCAATAATCACTAAGCACCTCTAGTGAATAATGCTGTTGAAAAATTACTTATATAAAAAAAAAAAATAATGCTGTTGAAAAAGAGGAAGACAATTAATATTTATGCCGATATTAAGAACTTAATTTCCAATTTCATTGGTTGTCTTTGGGGTTTATTCTTAATAGCTAGAATTTTCAAATGCAGAAAGTGGAAAAGCTGAAATTGACGTGCCTAGCTACTGTATATAGCAGCGAGTCAGTGGTAAATATATTATTTATCATTGTGATTCCCTAGCTCGAAGAATTGCTTATAGATTTAGTTGGGAATTCAGCTAGTGCATCAAGGGAAATTAATTTGCTACCAAAAATTCTACGATCCTGACTCTATTCTATAAGTAAAGTGACACATACACATATCTCTCTCTCTATATGTGTGTTCCTGTCTCTCTCATTCACACTTTTTGCAACAAATTCAAGAGGGAAACTAATGCTGAACTTAAGAGCTTGGGGTCGACATTGATCAGTAATTCCCGAGTAGAGCCATACTTCTTTATTTATTTATTTTTTGGGAGGAAAATAGTGACCATACTTGACTCATCTTGTACAGTGGATTGTTTGGTGCTGGAAATGACCAATAATTTTCTTTTTATATTGAGGAGTTTGTTCAGATGAAGAAAATGTGAATAAGTTCAACACACCATATATGTGATTGTTTAAATATCTGTAAAAACATGAAATTCTTATTAGTTTGTATTGATTTTTATCAATTGTGATACTAGGTATTATAGTCCTTGATCATGTTATGCGTATAAACTTACACATAACAGTTATAACCTCAGAGATTTTGAGGTGCAAGGTTTTTACTTTATAGTCCTCAACCATATTGTTTTTACTTTCATCGTTGAGTCATGGTGCAAGGTATCATCGGACATTTCTGTCAGTTATCAGTAAAATATTTTGTTCTGAATAAGAGATTGTTTGCTTGTGATAAACTATTCATTGAATGACTTATTCCTTGCACACAAGGTGCTTGAGTGGTCTTAATGTTTAATGGAACCATATGTTTATATACCATTTTTACTCATTATCCATGATAGAGTCCTAAAGTTGCTATTATTAACTGTTATTATCCCTTTATAAGTTCTATCACTCAGATATGTTCTTTTATCCACTGATGATGCCACAGGGAACCTCATCTAAATGTTTTAATAGTTCAAAAACAAGCAGAATCACCCTTGTTGATCTAGCTGGACTTGATAGAAATAAAGTTGATGATGCGGGCAGACAAGGTGTGAAGGAAGGCAAACATGTGAAGAAGTCCTTATCACAACTTGGGTATGACGATGCCACGAGCCTTATTAAGTTGGAGAAATTTGTTGTATAAGATGTTCTTTATGTAGAATACTGATTAGATGTTGTATTTGTGATCCTACTATTGCAATTAATCTATAATCAGTTCTTTTTCCCATATTATGATAAAAGTGTGGGTGCGACTAGATAGCAACTTATTTTCTTGCCATGCTACAATTATTTTCTTGCCATATTATGCCAAAAGTGTGGGTGCGACTATATAGCAACTTATTTTCTTGCATGCTAAAGGTTCACCAATTATTTTGGGTTAATTACATATGCTATCAAGATATCAAGAATATAGCCACGGTTGGATTTAATGACGGAGTTCCATCATCACTGTTCTATTATATTGGTGCAGGCACTTGGTTAATATTCTTGCAAAGGCTGCTCAGTCTGGAAATTCTGAAGATATTACATATAGAGGTTCCTGTTTAACACATTTACTGCAAGAATCACTTGGTGGCAATTTAAAACTGACGGTTCTCTGTGCCATCTCACCAGAAAACAAGTATATATGACTTGAACTACTTTTAGTTTTCTATTTACAGAATCTGCACAATTACTATGTGAACCTTTAGAATGTTTATAGTTTTATGTTACATACTAATGCTCACCTAGATTGAGTCTTTTCATAAGATAGTAATTATAAAACAAATTTTCAACATTCTTTCGAAAAATTTCTTGAGATTTTGGTATTTTTCTGAAATTAAGAATGCCTTGTGATTGCAGAAATAGTGGTGATACACTGAAGGTATTAAGTTATCAAATTAATGGTCTCAGTGATCAAATTCGTCAGTTGACGGTATTAAGTTATCCTGCAAGATTTATAATTGAAATCTTATTTTGAAGGCCGTAGCTAGAAGCAAGCTAAGGTTTAAGAAATTCGTATTCTACTGATGTTAAAGAAATTTGAATTTTGTTGGTTGCAGGAGGAACTTATAAGAGCAAAGTCTAGTAAATCAGTAGGAAGTCAAAATGGATATTTTCAAGGGCGTAATGTACGTGAAAGCTTGAATCAATTGAGAGTACCGCTCTTTGATTCTACCCCCCATAGATAATGATTCTGATGAAGAGGTAAATGTTGATGAGGATGGTGTAAGGGAGATTCGTCAGCATCTAGATAAGTTGCATAGCTCTTCTGAAGACAATATTAGAGACAAGCCTGTTAGTAGGGATTCCATCCAGTTTTATTCAATGGAGGAAAGTGGTGAGACAGACTTGATGAGTGAAGTAAGTATGACTGAAGAAGTCTGTATGGAAGAACCTTGGAATGAACTTCCTCAGATGGCCAATGATTCTATGGAAGACAATTTTTTAAGTGCTGCTAACACCTTAACAGCTTCTGGTCCTGCAACCAGAAGGAGCATTTCAATTAGCTCATGCTGTCAGTCCCCACTCCTCCAAGACCCACCATTGTCTGAATCTCCAAAAATTGGAAATATAAAAAGGAAAAGCATGAATATATCATCATCAAGTCATTTAGTAAGTCAGAACAGTGTGTCAGAAAGTTCCAAGTTCAACTTGGATGTTTTAAGACAGTCACTTAAACAGAGTGAGCAGGTCCATTCTTCTTTGCGGTCAAGCAAGACATTTGCAGGCCCTGCTGAGACCTTGGCTGCTAGCCTTCATAGAGGCTTACAGATTATTGACTATCACCAACGGAACTCTGCATCAAAAAAATATTCAGTTTCCTTCTCCTTTGAGCACTTGAAATTGGAACCTTGTGCAGAAATTGATAAGGCCAATGCTTCTGTTCAGACACTACCAGAAGAGAGACCATCTTCAAATGGACCATCTGCTTCTTTCCTTTGTACATCTTGCCAACGAAGAATATCTGAGAAGGATTCCAATGAGGTTAAGGATAGCTTGAAGACATGGATTGTAGCAGTTGATGCGGCAGAAAATCCTACTCAATTGACAGATGAAGTGCCTTAAGTATGGCTTGACTAAATTTCTGGCAAGTGTAGTTAAGAGAAATCCATTTCTGCATTTTTAAATTACTTTCTATTTTTGCTGTTTCAGGATGCAGGCAATGCTATGATAAAAGGTCTTAAGTGAGAGGAGCTTGAAAGCGTGTGTGTGGAGCAAGCTGCCAAAATTGAGCAGTTGAATTGACAGGTAACAAGAATTTACAAAGCTCTATAATTTCTTGGGATTTTATAATGTGGATTCTTCATTATTGACGTTTTGAATATGTACAGGTAGAGCAGCACAAACTGATGGAAGAAGAACACAGTCAAGAAATTAATAAACTTCACCTTGAGGCTTCAAAGAATGAAATAGTTCCATTTAAGGATTCCAAGAATGATGATTATCATTCACTGAGGGGTGAAGACAAGGTCAGTAATTGTTTTACTCTATCACACTTAGCATTTCAAATGTTGGAAATCCCTTCTAACTTTGTTCTTGGTGTGTTTTGTGCAGCTTTTAAGGTACAATTCTGTTGAAAATTATCAGCCGGAGATTATAAAGGAAAAATGTGAAATAAAGGAAGTTGTGGAAGCTGGGACTGGGAACCAATATTTTGATCTGAATGAGAAGGAAGCACTTCTTAAGGAAATTGAAAGTTTAAAAAGCAAGTTGCAGTCATATTCTGATCTATCTTCTAACAAGTCTACCGAAAAACTGAGATCCTCTTTGTTGTTGCGATCATTCCAATTACGAAAAAGTGGTGTAGATCAACTCGGTTATAGCAAGGAAGAACTAGAGAAGGAAAGAGAGAGATGGACAGAAATGGAGAGTGATTGGATTTCTTTAACTGATGAACTGAGAATTGATATTGAATCCCACTGCTGATGTGCAGAGAAGCTGGAGATGGAGTTGACTTTAGAGAAGAAGTGCACTTTGGAGTTGGATGATGTACTTCACAGATAGTCCTTGGGCATGCTAGAATGGTTGAACACTATGCTGAACTACAGGAGAAGTACAATGACTTGGTTGGAAAGCATCGTGCAATCATGGAAGGGATAGCAGAAGTGAAGAGGGCAGCTGCAAAGGCAGGGAAAAAAGGTCATGGCTCTCGTTTTGCAAAATCCCTTGCTGCTGAGCTTTATACATTGAGGGTGGAGAGGGAGAGGGAGAGAGAATTGTTGAAAAAGGAGAACAAGAGTCTTAGAATTCAACTTAGAGACACTGCAGAAGCTGTTCATGCTGCTGGAGTACTCCTTGTTAGGTTGAGAGAAGCTGAACATGTAGCATCAGTTGCAGAGGTAGCTTTTCTGTCACTATTGACTGGACTAATATTTAACACGGTTTCATTGAGTGACCATTTCTGTCTAGATTGGCTTCACAATCAGACTATTCAATAATTCTTTCTGATTGCTTCTGTTTGGTGGTGGTACCTCACATAGAGGGTCCTGATCATTAATCAGATTGATCATTTATCAACAAAACGTATTTGTGATTCTGGGAAAATTGGAAGTTAATATGAACACTGAATATTGTGATAGCATTTTCTGGAAAAGGTGATATTGAATTATTAAAGATTGTTGTCAATTTAATGATATATTAGGTTATTAATTAACAAGGAGGGGGGGAGGGGTTAAGTGCTGGTAGCTTTCTGACTCATCACTTATGATTTTCATATCGATGCAGGACAACTTTACAAAGGTTCAACAAGACAATGAAACGTTAAAGAAGCAAGTGGAGAAGCTCAAAAGAAAACACAAGATGGAGATGGTCACCATGAAGCAGTATCTTGCAGAGAGCAGATTGCCTGAATCTGCATTGCAACCACTATATCGACAGGATTCAGATGTAGCACACAACACCACAATCCCATATGCAGATGATGATCAGGCATGGAGAGCAGAGTTTGGAGCAATATATCAAGAGCACTACTAATTCTCCTTGTGAAGTTAAAATCGGCTCTTGAGAATTGGAGGTGATGAATATTTGGCAATGGTAGTGCTTAGCCGTAAATCTGCTGAGGGGCTTGCATCATTCCGACCCACTTGGGTCGAAGCAATATACGATTCTTGTATCTTTCATTTGTTGTCTTTAATTTCCTTTTATTCTTTTAATGGTTGGCGTGATTATGTGTAGAGGAATGTGATCTTTGTTGACTCTGGATGATAATGGATGCGATTGAATGTTCATTCTTTAGTGATAATTGTGGTCCCTGTAGATGCTTCTTTGGACTTTGTTGCTAGAATTATTCTTAGCATCTTCAAGCATACACTATATTTGGACAGCAAGACTTGATGGTGAAACCTGCGCAAGTTGATTAGGATTGTGGAATAGATTTTATGTCCAGACTAATACCAATCCAACCCATTTCATGAATAAAATGTGACCAATTAACCAACTAGCAAAACTACTTGTTATAAATATTATCTTCTTGTTGCATTAAAACATATAAATGTATTGATCTAGGTAAAATGAAATGGTTGAATAACTGAAAAATGAGATTATTCAGGAATACACATTGAAACATCTAAGATTGAGCATTACCAGGATCCCGCATTAGTGCACGACTTCTCTCTTTGAAATAATGAATATAATAGAAAAAATGAAAAATTATCAACGGTTGACCATTTAGGTTTCCAAAAAGAGGTTGTAAAAACAAGGCATAGCATTATTGAAAGACAGCATGCCAGCATGATCAGAAAGCAACCAACGTTTAATCCCTTATAGAATTCCTTATTTAATTATTTATTTATTTATTTTAATTTTCATTAAAACCCGCTGAATGAGGATATCATAAAAAAAAATGTATGAGCTTTTTTATCTAGAGACTCCCTTGGGGAGAACCTTAAAATATAGGCAACCACACCCTCTTCAACAGCACTTGTGCCCGAATGTTTATGACTAAAAAATATATCCTTTTTGAGTTTGTAAGGCATCGACATTTCCAATAAATACAGGGATACCCAATTTCACAACATATCGACTATGAGCAATCAACACTTTTTACTTTTTACATGGATGGATGGACCCACCACTTACAATCAACCAGTTTAGCATGTTGCGAAATTGAGTGTGTTTGTAATATTGTCAATGTGTTTCACATTCACCTCAGCAGATGCTGCTCTTATTGCGTTACATATCGTGTCTATTGAGGTCGTAGTATAGAATTTTAGCAAATCGTGCTAATACATATTGAAGAGTGCCATTTCTAGTTTTGTCATCGATGCATTTCATTGTTTCCAGGTGCCCTGCGTTGAAGGCTCTGTATTTTCCACCTGCAATATGGGACAATTCTTCATTTGTTTTGCCAAAACTCATACGTAAGTGGAAAAATCTAGAGCTGTTGAAACTTGGAAATTCCATTAACATGGTTAAGATACTTGAAGGAATCAGCCTTCACTGCAAGAATTTCTGTCAGTTAGACATTGACTGATTCTACAGCATATATTGGGAGACGCGCAGCAGCAGCCATTCCCACCCTTCTGCCAAACATAAAGTACTCAAACCTGAGACGGGCAAACATTAGTCGGACGAGTTTGAACTTGAAGAGAATTCTGCGGGGCTACAAGAAGCTTGTGCATTTGGATGTCAGGGACAATTTAGGTTTTGAATGTGATGACAAGTTACTGAAGCTTGGTTCACATATTAGTAGTTTCCAAATTTTCAAAGATGATGATGCATACATTGTGGGATTCATTGGTGAAGTCGAAATTTATGCTGGTTTTGAAGAAAATGCACCAGAGACCTGACAGTTTCTAACACTAAACAAGAAAGAAGATGATAGGATGAAGAATAGAGCAGGAGGTTGACAGAGAGGGAGAGAGAGAGAGAGAATATGATGCTGAATTCTCATTAATTATTATTCTGTACACAGAACTTCTTATACACCAGAGGAGTAGGATTAATTACAGAAATATATACTAACTGATGAAGTGTGAATTCGTCAGTAAAAGTGGGCAGATGGAACCAATCCCCAACCTGTGTAGATTTCTTCCCAAAGATGGTCACCGGTGTGGTACCTGCCACGTCTCCGATACCAAAGTTAATTCAAAGGTGCTTTATGAAATGAAACAGAATAGTAAAGTGATAGCAAAATTGTCTCAGTCTATTTTTCATACCTTCGGTTGGTATTGTGAGGGCCTTATATATGGTCTCACAACTTCTAGCCATTTGAGGTAGTTATGGTGGCCTTGATGTTCCTCTTGGTAACGTTTTGTGGCTTTAATGTGCTCCAACAACTTGTACAGCTGGCCCTTTAACCATTCCGAGTGTAATTGACTGCATTGAATGGCCTGGCTATCCTCGTCAGTGATGCGGGTATTTGTTTAACTCGTTCGAGGGTGTCTTCATCTACAATCGTTGAGATCGTCTCTAGGGGATAAATTCATTAGTTTTGTCAGCTGCCCCCCCGATTCTGTGGTCGTCAAGATGTGTCATGACGACCATAGAATATGAAAGGTTACGGACTGTAAATGACTCTTGGGGTTTCGGTTCGCATTAAATGTGTAGTGGCGGCGTTCCTCAGGTTGTGGCCTACGTGGCACATTTTGACTGGTGGAGTTAATGTTCCAATTGGTGGGACTCTTGGGTTTCCTGCTGGTTTTTCAGTTTCCTAAGTTTTGGTTTTAAATCTCTCCCCTTCTCATTTTTCCCTTTTCACTTTTCTCAAAAACTTCCAATCATTGTTCTGAGGATCTTCTTCACCAACCTTACTCTGCAACTTTCCTCCAAACTAGTGCGTTGTGTGGTGGTTCTTTTCCTTGAGGTATGTTTTTCTTTCTACTTCTTCATTCATTTCAGCCTATGTACATATCGTAGTGAATTTCTGATTTTCCTTTCTTTTTTGTGTTTGGCTTTTTGGGTCTCGGGGTTTTTAGATTTTGCCTTTCCTTTCTCTGTTTTCTAGTTTTTCCATGGTCAGTGGTTCTGAGGTTAGGATAGCTTGCCCCTCAATTTCTTTTCTTTTTGCGCGACTAGGGGGATCATTAGGAGTTTATCCACATCTTGAGAACTTCATGTTCGAGGGTAATAGTCTGACTGCTGCATTGGCCGATCTGCTGCCCTTGCTGCATCAGTCAATTGATTGGTTTGAGAACCTGGTGAGAGGGGGGGGAATAATGTCTGAGATTAGGTCTAGTGAACTCGAGACTGGGTTGTCGTCTAGCGGCAATCCAGCAGAGGAAGATACAGCCATCTCTTCTCCTCAAGAGGTTTGGGCTTTTTATGCCCTTGAGGAGGTGTGTAGGCTGGACGCCGATACACTTGGTAGATTTAAGGATATGTTTCAATTTTCAGAACAAGTTAGGGTTCGTCTGCCCAATGAGGAGGATCGGGCTTGTCACTTCTTCCCTAGCGAGGTATGTTTTTATGAATCTGCCTTCGTCTGTGGATTGAGGTTACCTGTCCATCCTTTCCTCATGGAGTTATTAGACCGCTTCGGTATTGCTCCTGGGCAGCTTATGCCCAACTCGTGGAGGATATTGGTTAGTTGTGTGGGAATATGGATGGCCGCTAATGACGGGGACATGCTCAAGGTTGACGAGCTTGTCTATTTGTATCGTTTAAAAGCGTCTAAGGAGCATGGGTACTATGAGTTGGTGCCCTAGGAAAGGAGAACTAGGATCGTCAAGGGTTTACCGTCGTCTTTCAGGTATTGGAAGTCCAAGTTTTTCTTTGTGTCTGGGGACGATTTTGAGACTTCCTCCGGCGAGGTTTGGGGTGATCTCCCGAGGTTGCGTCGTCAGTGGGGAACCCCGACTTTAGGTGCGTCAATATTTCTTCTCGTCCTTTGAGTTCTGTTGTGTTTATTACTATGGCTATTGATCTTTTTTGCTTCTTGTTTTGCGCAGTTAAGAGACGACCCAAACTCAAGAGCAGGTATAAAGAGCAAGTGCAGAAGGCGATTGAATACGCACAGTCGATAGAGAGCTGGGATGATCTTGTCGACCCAAGGACACTCGCCTTTTACTGCCTCGGGCCAAAACCTTCTGCTTTCGTCCTACGCAACCTCGATATTGTAGGAAAAAAGAGTAAGTGTTAGATCCGTCAGTATTGACTTTTTCATTCGTACCTCCTTTTAAAAAAAAAAAAGAGTAAGTGTTTCCCTCTTGCAGAGATGACATCCAAGTTTAATAAGGACATGTATGCAAAGATGAGGGCGAAAAAAGATGAGCCGTTATCGAACATAGGGAAGAAGACCGTGCGCGTGACTGGAAGGGGCCCTCCGTTACTCCACCTGCTTCCGTCACTACCATTGTTTCGGGCACGGAAATGACGAGGAATGCCTCTCCTTCAACCTCGATTGAAGAGCTTCCTACCCACGTCTCTAAAAAGCAGCGCTTGTCGGAGAAGGAGAAGGTTGATTCTCACTCGTCCACCATTTGGAGTGACGAGAGATTGGCAGTGGACAGGGCTCATGGTGTCGTGACTGCCGACGATTTAAAGGTCTTCTCTAGAGTGCCTTTCAACAATGTCGTGAGTGGCCATGTCCATAAGCTTGTTTAGGTTGGGTATTTGTGCAAATTCCCACCTTTTTTTTTTTTACTGACGGTTTTGAACTTCTTCTCAGGTGTTGGGGGAAAGTCTTCACATCGCCTCTGAGTATCTTACTCAAAAGGCCAAGGTGGCATCTCTCACGTCAAGAATGGAAGCTTTGGAGGCGAAAAATTCGAAGTTGAAGAAAAATCCGATTGACTCCATGGGCGAGGCCGCCACTTTAAAGGAAAAGGTGAAGAATTTGAGCGACGATCTTAGGGTTGAGCGTCAATTAACGTTGGAGAAGGATGAGCAACTTATGGGTGCCAAGGAGTCGCTTAAAACCATTGCTGCTAGACCCGTCGAAGCTTTCCAGACTACGGACGAGTACAACACTGTCCTGTCTAGATGGTATTTTAAAGGCTTCGAGCTCCTAAGGAGGTACTTAGTTAAACATCCTACTGGAGTTGACATGGAGAGCCTGGACCTAGAGGAGGTTGACAAGGAAATGGCAATTGATGAAGCTGCTCAATCCTCAGCTCTTGGAGGCGATGTCCCTAAGAATGCTACTGACGCTCCGGCTGCTGATGACAATTCCGCTGTTGATGCCTGATTTTGTTACTTATGAAAATTCCATTTTATTTTTAGCTGATGCTCGTCATGTTTTGGGCTTTTTGTAAATCTAATTTCAGAACATTTGCTTAACCTGTCCTGAGAACAATATTTGTTGCCCCATTGTTTGTGGGTCTTTTGGATGTAAAAACAATAGTAATTGCCCCTGGTTTTTTGGGCTTTAATTAGATTTGCTGCATACTTACTTGTATTCATGGTTGTGCACTTGCTGGTTCATGATTTGTTTGCGCTATCTTACACCCTTCCATACTTTGTGTTTAGAAAACACTTAGGTGTTTTCCCGTACCTTGAACCTCTTCGGGGGACCTCATCGGGGGTTTTGGTGGGGTTCAGCCTTGGCTTTGTTCTGATTTGTTGCAAGGTTCTTGTCCCCTTTCCTTTGGATTTTTCTTTTTATCTTGTTTGGGTTCGCCAGTAACTTACATCCATCGAGGCGGAATCTTGTTACTTGGCCATTTTGCGACTTATACCCATTTAAGGGATCTTGTCGTGTTTGCTTGGCTTCGTCAGTAACTTACATCCGTCAAGGCGAAAACTCGTTACTTTTGCCATTTTGTGACTTACACCCATTTAAGGGATCTTGTCGCTTAGGCTTTGTCAGTAACTTACATCCGTTAAGGCGGAATCTTGTTACTTTGCCATTTTGTGACTTACACCCATTTAAGGGATCTTGTCGCTTAGGCTTCGTCAGTAACTTACATCCGTCAAGGCGAAATCTTGTTACTTTGCCATTTTATGACTTACACCCATTTAAGAGATCTTGTCGCTTAGGCTTCGTCAGTAACTTACATCCGTCAAGGCGGAATCTTGTTACTTTGCCATTTTGGGACTTACAGCCATTTAAGGAATCTTGTCGCTTAGGCTTCATCAGTGATTTACATCTGTCTTGGCGGAATCTTATCACTTAGGCATTTTGTTTTGTACTGCTGACTAAACCTGATTGCACAAAGACATTAGCTGAATAACTTTCTTTTAATTTCAAGAATGAATACATTTGTTTGTTACATCTATTGATGGTACTTCTTTAAGTGCTCAATGTTCCATGGCCTTGGGAGTCTTTGTCCGTCGGGGGTCTCTAGGTGATAGTTGCCTTGCCTGGAGTAGTGGATGACTCGATAGGGTCCTTACCAAGTGGGGCAAAGTTTTCCTTGTGTAGAGTCTCTAGTTGCCGTGATGACTTTGCGCAGGATGAGGTCACCTATGTGAAGTCGTCTGAGCTTAACCCTCTTGTTGTAGTAGTCGGCCATTTTTTGCTGGTATTTCGTCATCCTGCTGGAAGCTTTCTCTCTCACTTCGTCCAGGCAGTCTAAGCTGATTCGCAGGTGATCATCATTGTCTTGTTCGTTGAATACCTTTTGCCTGATACTAGTTACTCTTACCTCGACTGGGATCACTGCTTCAGTGCCATAAGTGAGCTTGAAGGGAGTCTCCCTTGTTGGGGTTCTTGTTGTGGTCCTGTAGGCCCATAGAACGTTAGGTAATTCTTCCGGCCTGGCACCTTTCGTGTCGTCCAGCTTGGTCTTGATGATCTTAAGTAGTGTCCAATTCGTCACCTCCGTCTGTCCATTCGCCTGGGGATGCCCTGGAGATGAGAAATGGTTCTTGATACCTAGGCTAGAACAAAAGTCTCTGAAGCCTTGGCTATCGAACTGTCGCCCATTATCTGATATGATCGTCCTTGGAATCCCGAACCTGCAAATTATATTTTTCCATACGAAGCCCCGGATTCTTGCTTTCGTGATGGTTGCAAGTGCCTCTGCTTCAACCCACTTCGTAAAGTAGTCAATAACAATTAGTAGGAATTTTACCTGATCTCTGCCAAGGGGCAGTGGATCGATGATATCGATCCCCCACTGTGCAAATGGCCACGGGGATGCTATCGTCGTCAGCTTCTCTGTTGGAAGTCGCTGAACATTCTCGAATCGTTGGCACTTGTCACACCTTTTAATGAGCTCTACGGCATCTACCTGCATAGTAGGCCAAAAATAACCTGTTCGAATAACCTTGCTTACCAGAGATCTAGGGTCGGCATGATCCCCGCAAATTCCTTTGTGGATTTCTGCCAAGATGTACTTAGCTTCCTCTTCGTCAACACACTTCAAGTAAGGCATGGAGAAGCCTCTATTGTATAAAGTATCATTAAGGATCGTAAACCTGGCCGCCCGCTTCTTGACCTTTCTGGCCTCGTCTGCATTCTGTGGGAGGTGCCCATTTTGGAGGAAAGACACAATGGGTGTCATCCAGCTGTTTGTGCTCTGGATTGCAAACGTTGGAACTTTTTCAATGCTGGGGTGTTTCTGGACTTCCAGCATGAAACCTAGGTCCGTCGCCTGTCCTTCTGACGATGCTATCTTCGAGATTTCGTCTGTTACCATGTTCTGGCCTCTTGGGATATGTACAAATTCCACCTTATCAAACTCCTGAGTCAGATGCTTCGTCAGCCTGAGGTATTTATGCATTCTCTCTTTCTTTGCTTCGTATTCTCCCTTGATCTGCCCAATCACCAGTTTCGAATCGTTTTGAACTAATAGGTTCTTGGCTCCTAACGCCTTTCCAAGTCTAAGCCCCGTCAGTATTCCTTCGTACTCAGCCTCGTTGTTAGTAGCTGGAAATTTCAGTTGAACGCCATACTTGAGTGTTTCTATGTCTGGGGTGGTTATAACGACCCCTACTCCCCCCTTCTTTTGGGCTGACGAACCGTCGGTCTGTATCGTCCATGATTTGACTTCGTTGGCGAACTCGTCCTCGTCTGGGGAGGTGAATTCGGCGATGAAGTCCGCCAAAGCTTGTGCTTTAATGGCTGTCCTGGGATGGTATTCAATATCGAATTGGCTGAGTTTAATTGCCCACTGGACCATTCTTCCAGCTGCTTCAGGTTTGTTCATGGACTTCTTAATGGGTTGGTCCGTCATTACCAGGATAGGATTTGCCTAAAAATACTGTCTTAGTTTGCGGGAGGCTACTATTAGGGTGAACACAATCTTTTCAATTCTTGGATACTTTGATTCAGCCCCTTGGAAAGCTTGACTGACGTAGTACACTAGAAGCTGTTTTTTGGCTTCTTCTCGAATCAGGGCTGCACTCACGGCTGTAGCTGATACTGCCAGGTATAAGTATAATTTTTCTCCTTCCTTGGACAGGCTTAAGAGGGGTGGATTACTTAAATATCGTTTGAGTTCCTAGAATGCTGCTTCACATTCGTCGGTCCAGGCGAAAGCCTGTCTCAAAGTCTTGAAGAAGGGCAGGCATTTGTCCGTTGCTCTAGAGATGAATCTATTAATGGCTGCAATCCTTCCTGTGAGCTTCTGGATTTCCTTGACGGTCTTGGGCGATGTCATGTTGATTATTACTTGCACCTTCTCCGAGTTTGCTTCTATTCCCCTCTGGGACTCCATAAATCCTAGAAATTTCCCTGAGGCTACACCAAAAACACACTTACTTGGGTTCAGCTTCATCTGGTACTGTTTGAGGGTGGCAAACATCTCCTTTTGGTCATCGAGGTGAGTGAGTTCTTCCTTACTCTTGACGAGCATATCATCCACGTAAACGTCCATATTCCTGCCGATCTGCTTGCTAAACATCTTGTTTACTAACCTTTGATAAGTGGCTCCTGCATTTTTTAATCCAAAAGGCATTACCTTATAGCAATAAAGCCTTTGGCTTGTGATGAAGGCCGTTTTCTCCTGATCTTCCTCAGCCATTTTTATCTGGTTGTATCCTGAGAAAGCGTCCATGAACGTCAGTAGCTTATGCCCGACTGTAGAGTCTACAAGCTAGTCTATCCTTGGAAGAGGGAAACTATCCTTCGGGCATGCCTTGTTCAGGTCAGTGAAGTCTACACACATTCTCCATTTCCCATTTGCCTTCTTCACCAGGACGTCGTTTGCGAGCCAATCAGGGTAGTATACTTCTCGGATGAAGCTTGCCATCAAAAGCTTTTTAACCTCGTCTGTAACTGCTTGATCTCGTTCTCGAGCGAAGACTCGTTGTTTTTGCTAAACGAGTTTTCTCTCCGGATCTACATTTAACTTGTGTTGAATAATTCCTGGGGATATACCTGGCATGTTCTCATGGCTCCATGCGAAGACATCTAGGTTCTCTTTAAGGAATTGGACGAGCTTTGTTCTCATTGCAGGGCTTAGTGTTGTCCCTATTTTTGTTGTCTTGGTTGCATCTCCTTCGGCCAGTTCCACTGTTTCTAGGGTTTCCATTTTATCTTCCTCCTTCCCTTCAATCATTCATGTGTGGTTCTCCTTTGCAGCCAAGACGGCCTGGTAGCATTCTCTGGCCAAGACTTGATCCCCTTTTACCTCGCCTACACCGTTATCTGTTGGGAACTTTACCTTCAGGCAATAAGTGGATGCGGCTGTCTTCTAGGCGTTGAGCGTAGGCCTTCCAATAATTACATTGTATGATGAAGGGCAGTCTACTACCAAGAAATCTAACTGACGAGTCAACTGTGTTGGGTAGGTCCCCACTGTTACTGTCAACGTCACTATTCCTTTGGGATAGACCCTGTCCCTATTAAAGCTGACGAGGGGGGAGTCAAACGAGCGCAGTCTTTTGGATCTAGCTTCAGCTGCTGGAAGGCATGAATGTAGATTATATCTGCAGAGTTGCCATTGTCCACGAGGATTCTTTTGGTGTTAAATCCCTCTATAGTCAGCATTATAACCAAAGGATCGTTGTAAGGCTGCTTCACTTCCCTAGTGTCTACTTCATTGAATGTCATGTCCTGGTTTGTCCATCTTTGCTTAAGTGGAGGTATCATGTGGACACTGTTTACCTGTCTCTGGCATGCTTTTTTAAGGGACCTGAATGACCCTCCCATGAAGGGCCCTCTTGCAATCGTCTTTATCTCCCCGATCACATTTTGTGGAGGATGGAACGAACGATCATCGTTCTTGGACGAGGATTCACGCTGACTTTTATTGCCGTCTCTGAACTTATTGTATTCCCCCTTCTTCACATATTTCTGTAATTTTCCTTTTCGTATCAACTCCTCTATTTGCTCCTTTAAGTCCCAAAAATCTTCTGTGTAGTGGCCATGATCTTTGTGAAACCGGCAGTACTTATTCTTATCTCGGGCATGGGGTGATGAATGCAATGGTCTTGGCCATTTGAGGTAGTGCTCGTCTTTGATCTGCGTTAAAATTTTGTCAACAGGCATAACTAAAGGGGTAAATTTTACCGTTCGAGGATTCTTCTCTTCTTTCCTTCGGCTCCCGTCACCGATTCGACGATCTAGACGCTCCCGCTTTTGTCCCCTACGTTCGTCGTCATTCCTCCCTTTGTCTCCTGGCTTCTCTACATCTTTTATGGCTGCTAGTGCGTCTTCAGCATTCATGTATTTCTGTGCTTTCAGGAGCATCTCTGCCATTGTTTTTGGAGGATTCTTCGCGAGTGAAGCCACGAGTTCTCTGGACCTCAACCCTGCTTTGAAAGTCGTCAGTTGCACCTTATCGTCAGCTTCGTTTACCTCCAGGGTCTCCCGAGTGAAGCATTTTACGTATGACCTCAGGGTTTCCTTCTCTCCCTGCTTAATAGTGAGTAAATGGTCAGCTGGCCTTTTAGGATGTTGCTACCTGATGAAGTGACGCAAAAAGGCATTGCTCAACTGCTTGAAGTTATTGATGGACGATATTGGCAACTTTGTGAACCACTCTCTTGCAGCTCCCTTGAGAGTGGTGGGGAAGGAACGACAAAGTATCTTATCGGGGGGCTGTTGAAGCCCCAACGATGTTTTGAAGGTATTAAGGTGGTTTTGGGGGTCCTTAAGTCCGTCGAAAGGCTCAAATTGAGGCAGACGAAACTTCATCGGTATTGGACACTCTAGAACTGCTGTAGTGAAAGGCGAATCTGTGGCTCTGACCAGTCTATCAACACTCCGGTCTGTTTTCTCCTTCATGGCATTCCTCGATTCGTCCATCTCTTTCCTCATCTCCTAGAGAAGGTCTGAATTCCGTTTGTCTGGAGGGGTAAGTCTTCGATGGTCACTTCTTCTATGACTGTTTCCCTCGTCCACCAAATTGTCTTTGGATCTATTCTCCTCCTGTTGAAGTCGTAGCTTCATTTCCTGATTTTGCCTAGTAAGCTCTTCGACAGTGGCCGCAAGAGCTTGGACTTGCTGAGCTAAGGCTGCAGAATCTTGATTGGATTCCATTTGAATATAGAAGTTGATGGAAATGGTACTTTCAAATATGGAAATGAAAATGCGATTCCCCACAGACGGCGCCAAACTGATGAAGTGTGAATTCGTCAGTAAAAGTGGGTAGATGGAACCAATCCCCAACTTGTGTAGATATCTTCCCAAAGATGGTCATCGGTGTGGTGCCTGCCACAACGTCTCCGATGCCAAGGTTAATTCAAAGGTGCTTTATGAAATGAAACAGAATAGTAAAGTGATAGCAAAATTGTCTTAGTCTATTTTTCATACCTTCGGTTGGTATTGTGAGGGCCTTATATATGTTCTCACAACTTCTAACCATTTGAGGTAGTTATGGTGGTCTTGATGTTCCTCTTGGTAACGTTTTGTGGTTTTAATGTGCTCCAACGGCTCGTACAGCTGGCCCTTTAACCGTTCAGGGTGTAATTGGCTGCATTGAATGGCCTGGCTGTCCTCGTCAGTGATGCGGGTATTTGTTTAACTTGTCCGAGGGTGTCTTCGTCTACAATCGTTGAGATCGTCTCTAGGGGATAAATTCATCAGTCCTGTCACTAACAAAATTGATGTATATACAACAGATTAACCAGATTCTTCCAAACGACTCTTAACAACTAACTGCCTAACATGTTCTACAATAGAAAGCTACAGGTAGCTGAGAGAATTTTATCTACTACAAAATTGACTTGATTTTAAAATTTGAGAAACAAAATTGAAAATACCCCATTATTGGAGGACCAAAAGTGTAGTTTGGCCTTCATTTTTCCTCCTTTTTTATTTTACTAATCACTTTGACATACATTAGTTTTGAAATGGAGGAGTTGGAAATGGTTTCCAAGGGTCAGATGCCACAAGAAACATTGTTAGTCCAATTTTAACGGAGATAAAGAAAAAGAAAAAAAAATCAGGATATCAAAGCCCATCAAGGTAGTTTTTGTTCTCTCTTCCTACAATAATATGCACTAGTAGAAATAATGAGTCACAGTCAAGAAAAGAAATAATGTGTCTGTTAGTGTAGTCGGTCCATTAATTAACTCATTCCAATAAATTTCTTTATTGATGAACCAAACCCTTAATCCCCAACTCTTGACTCGCAAGAGAAATGGTCTGGCACCAATGCTCTCCGGCCCAGGAACTGGGGGCTGGGCCTGGGAAATCAAGGGACATAGCTCTAAAGGAAAGAAGCTCTATTGAAGCCCAATATAGCTGGGGTCCAGCCGAGAAGGGCATAATGCCACCCTAGGCGGCAATAAGCATTCCAAAACTCAAGTTAGCAGCTAATTTTGGAAAGAAAAAAAATGAAGAGAAGAAATTGAGAGTTATGGCCTACCTCCTGAGAGAGTGGGAGAGAGAGAGAGGTATTTATATCTTTAACACCACGTGTGACATGGTAGGGAGCATTATTGCTCTACAAGGCTACTTTTGGCTAATGAGATAGCCTCCTGATGGGACAATTTGATGGGATGAGGTAGGACAGCCACAGCTAGTGCAGCATGTGACTGTCTCTGACTAGTCTGATACACATTATCTTAAGTTAGGATTTGGATCCGGTGCAATTACACTACATCCATTTACATTAATTTTTACCATTTTTTTTTATTTTAACTTTTTAACTTTTTCAACTTATTTTTAACTTTTTTTTATTCAATGGTTGATATTGAAAATTTCATTTTTAAATTTTCAATCTCAACCGTGTCTTACTATTGCATCAGGTGCAGTACCCTAGGTATTTCACTTGATTTGAATCACTTAAGCTAGTCTTAATGCATAGAGCCTGAGTGGCCTTGTCTCAAATGAATTTCCCATTTTACCCTTATGTTTATTTGGCTGCCTCCCACAATAAGTTTTCCAAAAGTGGGTCAGTCAAAAGACAATGGCACACAAAAGTGATCAAAGTGGGTGGTCCTTGATCTCCTTAGAGGATATGTTTTTTTACCCTACTAGGATAAAAAATAATCAACTTGGACTTCAGTTAGAAGCTAAGTTAGATGTAAGTGATTGAAACTGATGTGCTAGGCCTGTAGTTGATTCGGGTTTGGCTCTTCACAATCCCGGGCCTACTAGGTAAATTGGTTTGTTTTTTTAACCATTTTCACAGTTTCATATTCCAAAATGAAGAAGAAAAAAAGAAAAAACGACATTTACCCTTCATAAGAATCTCAAATTTTTGACTTTACAAATTCTTGTTATCCATTCCTTCCACATTTTTATTTGAGATGTGAACTTGCAATTACCTCTTCCTAGTGCACCAAATGTTACAAATTTTATGTACAAGCATCTCTTATACAATATTGATGACAAAACTTATTCAACACTTGAAAACACTACATTTACAATTCTAAATTTGTAAGCACAGCATCGAAGTGTATTTCATTTACATAATAGCATATAAGTATTGTTTTGTGGAGACCAGATCGCTGTAAACTATAACCGTTGAATCTGTGCATACAATTTCAGCATCTTGAAGTGTAAAACCATGAAGGATTGGCAGAGGAAATCCTCTTATTAGGTGTAAGTTCACATATGGCAAGAAAACGGTTTTCAAGATAGTTGACATTACTAGCTGCAAAGATCAATATTGAATGAGATTTATAGCAAGAAAGTAATGTCCCTTTATTCTATTAAGAGAAATGCAATAAACAAGAGGAACTAAATTGATTGTTGTCTCAAACATTTGTATTATATCATATATCTTACAATAAACATGATATTCAAAGTACAATTTGGTAAAAAAAAAATAATAATAATAAGTTTCCAAGAACCTATTTTAAACCTCCTTTCCCCCTTTTAGTTCACCCATGGGCCATGGGTGCAGAAGTGCTCACAAGTGATTATTACTGAATGAACAACCAAGACTATGAGATCCAAAACTTTGCATCTTTTAGCTCATTGACTCAGACTCCTAGATCACCATGTTCAGGAGAAAACTTCACATACATACACTTAGACTAAAGTGGGATTTCTATCTCAGATAAATAATAATAATAATAATAATAATAATAATTGTAGGGACACAATTTGCGGCCCAAGCCCAAGGTGAATGGGGGTGATGGCCTAGTGAGCCCAGTACAATAAATTTGTAGAGAGTGGGTTGAAGAACTAGGCCCTAGTGAATTTAATAACGGCTAGTATGGAATTAAAAGACGATTAAGCAAGAACAGGACACATAGGACTGGATAAATTCACTTTCCGAGGAGACGATTCTGAGTATAAATCCATATAACTGTTTACAAATACAACTTTGATTGCTACAGTATTTCTTCTCTCTTTTTTTATTCAACCCCCTTCTCATAGGAGGTCTTTCACAATATATAGTTCCCTTCCAACCTTCTTGATCCTACACTTGTTAATCATCTAAGCATTCACTTGAGTGTATGTCCCATCAGACACATTCTCTGGCTTTCTGTGAGTTGTGATATTTGAGATTGCACTGTTCAGGGGTCTTCTTCACATAAATGCTGCCAGAAAAGTAGTTGCAGTGCATTTAATGCGATGGTAGCAGCTTTTCCTTTAGATATTTTTGAGTTCTGATCACTCATGTACATGCATGAGGCTCATTCTTATCGTGGAAACCTCCTAGAAGGTCACCTAGATTGTTGAAATACAGATTTGATTAGTATTCATCATATCCGAGGAGTAGTTCCTCCTCAGACTATCCTCCTCCGTCTCTTCCTTATGTGACTCTAAACCTGGGGTCTCTCTCAATTACTTACCCTTTCTCGGACACGATCACGTTCCCAAATAAGGCCCAAGGCCCAATATACAATTTTGGGCCTTTACCCCCACAATAGCCCTTTAAAATTCCGGTTTTTCCCTCGCATCCGAGGAGAAAAAGTGGGGTTTTGATTTGTTTCAAATTCAAGGATTAGGAATATCAAAATCTCTGAGTTTACATGTGTGGGAGTATGGTTTTATGCGTTTCATAATTGCTATTGACGCTTCGGAATCCGTGAAGTGTCATTAACTGCTCCTGGCGGTGTTATGTCCCTTGCATCTAACGATGAGGCATTAATTTGATGGCTGATATTTTTCCTCAGGGTTTGGGTGGGATAATTGCCACTCATTTTTTGCCCTCTATATAAAGCTTCTAAGGGAATCATTTCTCCTTTACTTTACGAATTCTCAAGCTCTCCGGCGATCTCAAGCATTCAAATTCACAAGACCTGCTAAATCATTAAGCTTCTCATACCCTTTCCTTAGGAAAGTTTTGAAATTTTTTCTAAAGGTTTCATGGATCATCGTATATCTTCGCTTGCGTAAGTTTTAATTTCTTTAAGCCTTTCATTTTCTCCTTGGCCAACCTACTCGGCCTTTGAATTTTCATTTCTCCACTTATCGATTTCAGTAGCTCCCTTTTAGTTTGTTAAGAAGGGTAGGTTTATGCACTTAGTGGACTCCCCTGCCAAAATAGAGGTTTTTAAGGAACAATATCACATACCACAGGACGTCGTCCTGCGATATTGTCCCCCAGAACAAATAGAAACAAACCGAGAAGAGGGAGAAGTTGTTATCCACATGATAGCCTTTATAGAAGGGGGGATGACCCTCCCAATGGGTAGGATAACAAGGGATTACCTCTTTAACCATAGTTTATGCCCCCACCAATGCGCGCCCAACCTATTCAGAGTTTTGGGTAGCGTTGATGCTCTCAACAAGCATTTAGGTCTGCGACTCACTTGGCATGATGTGGTTCACATGTACGAGTGCTATTCCCAAAAATCTGTTGGATACTATCTCAAATCTTGCTCGGACGTGGTGAGATTGATATCGTGTCTACCCAAATCCAACAAGGGTATGAAAGATGATTATCGTATAGCTTCGGGAGTGTGGCACGATGGCGTTCATTGCCCCGTCCAAGCAGGAAAACCAGGTAGGGTGCTTTAGAATTAGGTTCCGTAGTGATAGATTTGGACTCTATAACCCTAACCTTGTTTTGTTCCTTTTTGTTTCACTCCTTTTCGATTATGGCTTTTAGCTTTTTAACCATGTTTTATTCTTCAGCTGTGTTCACAGATAAAAGGCACGTAGCCCCAAGGATTAGTTTGACCAACATTCAAGCCCTCAACTACTTACTGAGATCCAAGATCTTTATAAGTAAAGACAGGCAATTGCGGGCCGTTCATCTAATATTGGACTTTCAGCCCATCTCGGAGACATTCCAAGAAGTCGACCACGCCATAAGAGCGAGTGACCGACGGATAAATCGGATTAACGTATCTCAACCAAGCTTTTTAGCCCGAGACGACCTTCCACCAGTAGCACACCCTTTCCCCCAAGGCGTTCCTCTGGTCGTCCAACCAATTCAACAAGTTCCTCTTGAAGCAGCAGTAGCCGAGGAAGGGATTGCCTCTTCCAACTCCTCACTCAAAGAAGAAATTGATAAATTTCATTTTAAAGAGGAAGAGCCTCAGGGGGTGCAAGTTGTATCAATTTCGGACTCCGAGGAAGAACTTGACAGGCTCTCCAGTGTTCACGCCCCAGTTCCTGTTGTTGCCTGTATAGACGACACTTTAGAAGAAAAAGAAGAAGACAGGATGGCTCTAAACAAAAGGAGCAAATCTTTAAAGGAACTTATGGCCGCGAGAAATCAAGTGTCCACCTCAAAAGAGGCCAATAAGTCCCAAGTCCCAACTAACCTTCCTCCTCCCCCTCCTCAAATTCCCAAAGATCTCGGACTGAAGCCATTTCCTGAGTTGAAAAAGAAAAGGCCAAATGAGGCTTTGGAGGAAGGCGAGGTGGGTCCCCAAAAAGGGAAAAAACAACAAAAAGTGGCCAAGGACAACCGAGGCAGGAGATCCCCTTCTGTTGAAAGTCGGGATGAATCTCTTGGGGACGACATGTGCCGACCACCGCGCACTTGGTTCCCCAGGTTGGAAGTGGATGGTGCCCCCATCCCTTGGGATGCTATAGTTTGAAGTTTTCAAGGAGGGCACTCGGGTCACCTTACTGAAGCCCTGGAGCAGCCACTTTTTCTACCAAAAGATATGGACGCTTACAGGCATTTCAAGCAACCTGATATTTTCTTATCCCTTAAGAGGGATCTTGCTATGGTAAGTGGTTTAACCCATTCTTTTAATTGGACACGTAGTCACTTTTATTCATTCTTTCTTCTTGTCTTACATGGAGTTTTTTTTTAATTTTTAATTTTTATTTTAATTTTATTTTTTATGTAGATTACCTAATAGGTTTTCGTGGCCGAGGAATAGGTCAAGGATGCCCGTAACGAGGCTAAGGCAGAGGCCCAATCTCGCGCCGAGACTAAGAAGGTGTTGGGGAATCTTAAGTAGGATCAAGCTAAACTGTTCGAAAAATTGAAGGAGGCGATCCAGGCCAAGGACAGTGCTGAAGCAGGCCTTAAGACTGTGAAGAGGCAAGTTGAGGATCAACGCTAGAAGCTATATGTGACTGAGATAAACTTGGTCACAGAAAAGCAACTGGTTAAAGATCTTAGGCTGTACTTCAGAAGGTCAAGGAGGCATCCTAACTAGCCAAGGAGGCAGCCAAGGTTGAGAAGCAAGCGTCCTATCAGCTTGGTGTAGAAGAGACACAAGTTAGGTTCGCTGAGGAGCTTTCTGTAGTGTGTAGGGATTACTACGATGTGTCATGGGATAAAGCCCTTGGCATTGCAGGGGTCCTAGCAGACTCAGAGTGGAGGCTACTTGGGAATAGATACTATCATCTAGAAATCCATGAAGTCCCAGGTGCTCTCTCTTCTTCTCTTGCTCATGCTCCTAAGACCTCGGAGCAACCCATGATCACCCAAGCTGCTCTCCCTCCTCCTGAGGCTTTGAAGGGATCTAGCATAGCTGCTGATCAAAGCCAAAGGATCGAGGTAGTCAAGGACAAGAGTAAGGATGAAGGAAAGAAGCCCTCAGTAGAAGCTGAAGATGCTGCCAAAGCCAAAGAAGCTGAAGCTAAGGCAAAGGATGTTGCCATTTCCCAACCGAGCCAAAAAGATGATCCCCCAGCCTCCAAGACTAAGGCTTAGCATTTAGGATTTTCTTGCTATAGTTTTGTTTTTTGTTTTTTTTTTTTTTTTTTTTTTTTTTTTTTTTTTTTTTTTTGAACTCTTGTCATGGAGTATAATGTACTCTCTCTTTTTGATTAATGAATGTACTTTTCTTTTTATCTCTCGTGTCTTCATTTCATATACTTTCAAGCTTTCTGTTATTGCAAATAATCTTGAACTATTGCCACTTTAGTTTCAATAAGAACCAACCAACAATACTACCCCGCTGCTAATGCAAGTAATTTAACTAAGTACCAATGAAGGCTGATTCTAATAAAAATAAGTTGTGAACTTGGTAAGGAATGAAAGAGGGAGATACCCTTTACCTTTCTTAATACTTGAATAATCAATGATTTTACTTTACTCAAAGTTATTAAGCTAAGGATTTAGTCATAGACTTAAACATTTATAGAGATGCCATTGAGTGTTAATTTCACCCAAGTATGTGGTCCGAAGACTTCAGGCATGACTTAGGATTTGTTTAACACTTACAAAGATGCCATTGAGTGTTAATTTCACCCAACTATGTGGTCCAAGAAACCTGACATGACTTAGGATTTGTTTAACACTTCTAAAAGTTGTCATTGAGTGTTAACTTCCCCACATCATCTGGTCTGAGGACTTCAGGCATGATTGAGTTTCAGTTTAAACACTTCTAAAAGTTGTCATTGAGTGTTAACTTCCCCATATCATCTGGTCCGAGGACTTCAGGCATGATTGAGTTTCAGTTTAAACACTTCTAAAAGTTGTCATTGAGTGTTAACTTCCCCATATTATCTGGTCCGAAGACTTCAGGCATGATTGAGTTTAAGTTTAAACACTTATATAAAGATGTCATTGAGTGTTAACTTCCCCATATCATCTGGTCCAAGGACTTCAGGCATGATTGAGTTTCAGTTTAAACACTTATTATAAAGATGTCATTGAGTGTTAACTTCCCCATATCATCTGGTCCGAGGACTTCAGGCATGATTGAGTTTCAGTTTAAACACTTCTAAAAGTTGTCATTGAGTGTTAACTTCCCCATATCATCTGGTCCGAGGACTTCAGGCATGATTGAGTTTCAATTTAAACACTTCTAAAAGTAAGAATAATAAAAAGTACCAAGCCTTTATATAAGAAATGAATATATTGATCAAGGAAACATTGAATAATAATAATACCTTTTTAGGTTGTTTACATTCCAAGGGCATGGTATTATACGCTCATCTAAATCTTCTAGAAAGTATGCCCCAATGCCAGCCTCTGAGGTAATACGGTATAGCCCTTCCCAATTGGGACCTAGCTTTCCCCACACTGGGTTCTTTGCAATGCCCAGAACTTTTCTCAACACTAAGTCACCAGGTGCTAATGGTCTCAGCTTTACATTGGCATCATAACCCTACTTAATTTTGTGCTGGTAGTATGCCAATTGAACCATTGCGTTCTTCCTTTTCTCCTCAATCAAGTCTAAGTTCTTCTCTAGTAGCTATTATTACTGTTCGGACTGAATGAGCTGGTCCTTGACATTGGGAAGCCGGTCTCCAAGGGGATAACAGCCTTAGCCCCATAAGTCATTGAGAAGGGGATCTTCCCAGTGGATCTATGAGATGTGGTCCGATATGTCTAGAGGATATGTGGCAGTTCTTTCACTCATTTTTCCTTCGCATCATCTAGCCTCTTCTTGAGTCCATTTACTATGACCTTGTTAACGGCCTCTACTTGCCTATTCCCTTGGGGGTAAGCAGGAGTAGAATATCTATTTGTAATTCCCAACTCACAACAATATCTCTTAAAAGATTTGCTATCAAACTGAAGGTCGTTGTCCGAAATGAGAGTATGAAGAACCTCGAATCGGGTGATAATGTTTTTCCAGACAAACTTCTTGGCATCGATATCTCTAATGTTTGCTTAGGGTTCAGCTTCGACCCACTTGGTGAAATAATTCGTGCCGACCAGCAAGTATCTCTTGTTTCCTGCTGCCTTAGGGAAAAGGCCCACAATGTCTAAGCCCCATTGAGCGAATGGCCAAGATTTGGACAGTGGATTAAGGACTCCCCCCGGTTGGTGTATGTTCGACGCGAACCGTTGGCATTGGTCACACTTTTTCACATATTCTTGTACTTCCCTTTGTATATTCGGCCACCAATAGCCTTGAATGATGGCTCTGTGCGCCAAGGATCTGCCCCCAGTGTGACTTCCGTAGATTCCTTCATGTAATTCCTCAAGAAGTAATTCAGTTGCTTTGGGATGTATGCATAGAAGGTATGGTCCTAAGAAATAGCGTTTATATAACTTCTGATCCTCGAATAGCCAAAACCGTGAAGCCTTTCTCTATACTTTGTCAGCTTCTGATTTTTCCTCAGGTAGGGTGTCTTCCTTCAAGAATAGTACTACGGGGTCCATCTAGCTGGGCCCTACTCTGACTTGGTGAACATGAACCATCTCCCTCTTCACCCCTGTGGGTTTGTACAAATCCTTTACGAGGATAACTCGAGGCAGATTCTCCGCCGAGGAGGTTGCAAGCGTGGCTAAGGAATCAGCATATGCGTTTCCGCTTCTAAGGATATGTAACAGGTCAAAAGATTTGAACCCTGATTGTAGGTGTCGAACCTGACTCAAATATCCTTACATTCTTTCGTCCTTCACTTCGAATTCTCCATTCACCTGGCCGAAGACTAATCTTGAGTCTAAGAACATCTCTACTGCCTTTCTGCCCATTTTTTGAACCATGGTCATTCCCATCAACAAGGCTTCGTATTTAACCGCATTATTTGTGGCCGAGAAGTCCAGCCTTAATGACTTCTCAATAGTGATCTTTTCAGGGGATACCAGCACTTGGCCCACTCCAGAACCTTTCTGATTTGCTGCACCGTCAACGTACACTTCCTAGGATAGGGGACCTTGTTGGGAGATCATGCCAACTGATTTTCCATCCATGTGTTGCGTCGCCGCTACTTCTTCTAATGAAGGTTCCGCGAACTCGGCCACCAGGTCCGCAAGAACCTGGCTCTTGACAGAGGTACGAGGCATGTACTTGATGTCAAAAGCCTCTAGAACCGTGCCCCATTTAGCGATCCTTCCCGTGTAATCAACACTTCGAATTATGGTTTTAAGTGGAATTTAAGTGAGGACGACAACTGTATGTGCTTGGAAATAATAGGGCAACTTTCTCGTACCATGTACTACCGCCAGAATGGCTTTCTCCAGTGGTAGATAATGAACCTCGGCTTCATGCAGCGACTTGCTCACATAATAAACTGGTCGTTGTATGCCACAATCAACTCGTATCAACACCAAACTTACAGCATAAGGGGCCACAGCGATATAAGCAAAAAAAAAAACTTTATCTATTTCAGGACTGGACATGATAGGTGGCCGAGCTAGATACTCTTCAAGTTGTTGGAAAGCTAAGGCACACTCCTCGGTCCACTCAAACCCCTTCCACTTATTAATCAGTAGGAAGAAGGGTCTGCACCTATCTACTGACCAAGAGATAAATCGGTTCAAGACAGCGACCATTCCAGTCATTTTCTGAACTTCTTTGGGATTCTGAGATGGCTACAAACTGCTAATAGCCTTTATTTGGTCGGGATTGACCTCAATCCCCCTGTGGGTTACCATATAGCCCAAGAATTTGTCTGATCCTATGCTGAACGAGTATTTGGACATGTTTAGGCGCAACTTGTATTTTCTAAGAACTTTAAAAATGTTTCCAAGGTCTCCCACATGCTCAGAAACCACCTTGCTCTTCACCACCATGTCGTCTATGTATACCTCAATACTTTTACCCAACTATGGCTCAAACATCCTCGTCATCATCCTTTGATATGTAGATCCTGTATTTTTCAAATCGAATGACATCACTTTGTAGTGGTAGTTCCCAACGGGGGTGATGAAAACAGTCTTCTCTTGATCATCCGAGGCTAGTGGTATTTGGTGATACCCTTGAAAGGCGTCCAAAAAGCTCATCCGAGGATGGCTAACAATTGCATCCACCAGCTGGTTTATTTTAGGCATAGGGAATAGATCTTTTGGACAGGCTTTATTCAAATCTGTGAAGTCTACACACACTCGCCATTTTCCACTCTTTTTTTTCACCACCACAGTATTAGCTAACTATTCAGGGTAAAAAACTTCCTTAATAGCCCCAGCCCGCTTGAGCTTTATCACCTCGTCTCTTACAGCGTCTACATGCTCTTTAGATGGGCGCCGAGGCTATTTCTTTTTAGGAATGATGGTTGGGTTGACATTTAAATGATGGCAGATGAAATTTGGATCCACCCCTGGGGCCTCAAAAGCATCCCATGCAAACACATCTATGTTTGCTCTGAGGAACTCCACCAGCTCTTCCTTCTCTTGAGGAGGCAGCTGAGACCCCACCTAAAAGAACTTCTCAGAATCATCGCCAATAACAACCTTTACTAAATCTTTGCATTTTGCCTCCTCAGAAGTCCTATTAGAAGGCAACGCTAAAGCCTTTAATTGCTATGAGCTTTCTTCAATATGGGTCGAGGACTCGGCCTCGGGCTAATGCCGGATGGCTGCCACCAAACATTGTCTAGCCATAGACTGACTTCCAACAATTTCCTCAATCCGGTCCCCCGATGGAAATTTTACCTTCTGGTATAGGGTAGAAGAGACGGACCCTAAGACATGAAGCTAGGGCCTACCCACTATGGCTGTGTAGGGGGAATAAGCATCCACCACTATGAAGTCCACCTCAATTGTTTCTGAACCAGTCTGTATGGGTAGTCTGATCTGTCCCTTCGGAATAACAACTTTCCCATCAAAACTTACCAACGGAGAGGTGTAAGTCGTTAAGTCCTCGGGATTCAGGTTCAGTCCCTTGTATAAGTCGGGGTACATGATCTTGGCACCACTGCCTTGATCCACCATTACCCTTTTCACATCATAGCCCCCAATCCTAAGCGTTACCACCAGAGCGTCGTTGTGGGGCTGTATGGTTCCAATTTTGTCCTCATCCGAGAAGCCTAGAACCAATTGAATTTCCAGTCTTGCCCTCTTTGGCTCTTGATTAGCGTCCTCGGTGGATAACCACGCCACAGACATCACTCGTAAAGGGCAGGAGCCAGTCCTTCCTAGAGCAGTAAAGATGACGTTTATCGTTCCCAATGAGGGTCTCAAAGATTCATTTCTCTAGGATTCTGAGTTTGCCTGGCTCCCTTGACCACTTGAGTGATGCAAGAGTTGCTTTAATATTCCTTCACGGACGAACTGGTCCAGGTGGTCCCACAAACTTCTACAATCTTCTGTTATGTGTTCGTGGTCTTGGTGGTATTGGCAATAGAGGTTGTGGTTACGTCTTTCAGGATTTCCCGCCATTTTATTTGGCCATTTAAAGAATGGTTTGTTCCTAATCTTCTTCAGAACTTGATGCACTAGCTCTCGGAACACAGCATTGACTGCCTGGGGATTGGCAAACCCTGGCTGCCCAGCAAAGTCCCTCCTTGGCTGGTTGTTATTGTATCGGTCCGACCTGAAATCCCTCATCTCTTAAGGAATAACCTTCTCCTTTCCTTTACCTTGTTGCTGGTCCTCCTCAACTTTTTTATATTTATCAATTCGGTCCATGAGTTGGCGTACACTAGTGACAGGTTTGCCAGTCAAAGATTTCCTCAAACTGTGCTCGAATGGGAGGCCGAGCTTAAAAGTACTGATGGCCACCTCATCAAAGTCATCATCTATCTCGTTGAACATCTCCCAATACCTATCCAAATACGTTTTCAGGGTTTCACCCTCTCGCATGTTTAAGGATAATAGGGAGGCCAAGGGCTGAGGAACCCTGCGACAGGTAACAAAACGGGAACCAAATGCCAAAGTAAGCTCTTTGAAGGAGCTTATAGAATCTGAGCTCAAGCTGTCAAACCATCTCATTGCGACTGGTCCTAGACTGGATGGGAAAACTTTGCACATCAAGGTTTCATCCTTGGAATGGATAGCCATCCTCTAGTTGAAATAGCTCACGTGCTCCACAGGGTCTGTTTGACCATTGTAGATGGTGAATGTTGGCTAATGAAAGCGCCGAGGGAGTTTTTCCTCTTCAATCTTACGCATGAAAGGCGACTTAGAGATTTAATTCAGGGCCTTGCTCATAGCGTCATTTCCCACACCTTTACGTGACGGGCTTCGAAACCGCCGCTCACGATGATGCTCCTCTTCATAGGAGAAAGATTTGCTGGGCGGGGTTCGAGACCTCCGCCTGTAATTAACGTCCCTTTCGTCATCAGAAGAAACATCAGAGTTCGGAGAAGCCTGCTTCCTTTTTGCATGGCGTAACTCTCTCTTCAACTGGTCGATCTCCAGTTGCATGCTCTTATTGTTCTTTGCATGGGAGATATGGCTCCCCCCTCGAGGTTGACTCCTGTTAGTGTGGGTGGTGTGTACACTTCCTTCACGGTCGCCTCTCTGCTCAAGGTTGAGAAAAGGGTCACCGTGTTAGGATCCCCTCGACTCTACTTGTTGTGGACCCGATTCTGCCATAGTTAACCGTTGCCTTCACTATCACACAAGCTCTTCCCACAGACGGCGCCAATTGTAAGGACACAATTTGCGGCCCAAGCCCAAGGTGAATGGGGTGATGGCCTAATGAGCCCAGTACAATAAATTTGTAGAGAGTGGGTTGAAGAACTAGGCCCTAGTGAATTTAATAACGGCTAGTATGGAGTTAAAAGACGATTAAGCAAGAACAAGACACATAGGACTGGATAAATTCACTATCCAATGAGACAATTCTGAGCATAAATCCATATAACTGTTTACAAATACAACTTTGATTGCTACAGTATTTCTTCTCTCTTTTTTTATTCGACCCACTTCTCATGGGAGGTCTTTCACAATATATAGTTCCCTTCCAACCTTCTTGATCCTACACTTGTTAATCATCTAAGCTTTCACTTGAGTGTATGTCCCATCAGACACCTCTCTGGCTTTCTATGAGTTGTGATATTTGAGATTGCACTGTTCAGGGGTCTTCTCCATATAAATGCGGTTAGAAAAGTAGCTGCAGTGCATTTAATGCGGTGGTAGCAGCTTTTCCTTTAGATATTTTTGAGTTCTGATCACTCATGTACATGCATGAGGCTCATTCTTATCGTGGAAACCTCCTAGAAGGTCACCTAGATTGTTGAAATACAGATTTGATTAGTATTCATCATATCCGATGAGTAGTTCCTCCTCGGACTATCCTCCTCCGTCTCTTCCTTATATGACTCTAAACCTGGGGTCTCTCTCAATTACTTACCCTTCCTCGGACACCATCACGTCCCCAAATAAGGCCCAAGGCCCAATATACAACTTTGGGCCTTTACCCCCACAATAATAATAATAAATAAATAAATAAATTGTAAAGAAAATTTTGTTCACTTTTTGGCTTTCTATTTCTCTTTGAGAAGTCATGTTTTTAGGTTTGGCTTAATTTAGTGACAAAAGTTGTTTGTAATGTTTTTGTTGTTAATGTTCTTTTTCCTGGGTTTACATGTTACTTGGGGTAGAGTACTTGAGCCCTTTGAAAATTAGAAGCATTAGATAGAGATTTCGCGGCCTAGAGGCGAACATCTCGTGACCTAGTTTGCCTGCAAAATCCACGTGGCAGGGTTTTGGCTGAGAGTGCAATTGTGAACCTTGTGACCATCTCGTGACCTTAAGGGGCGACCATGTCATGAGTTGCACGATCTCTATACTCTGCATTGAACCTATTCGTTGCTCATCTACCAGCACACACAAACAGCTGTGAGGCGTGGCAAGGGGCTTTAGATAAAGGTTGAACAAACCCTAGAAATGAGATAAGGGGGAAGAAATTGAAGCCAAGCCTTTGTATGAAAAGAGAGACCTTTTTTTTGTGAGAAAAGCCAAGTTCCCACCTCTCTTTTCCATCTCTTTCATTGCATTGATAGAGATTATGTAAACACCTTCCTCATCTACAAACACAGACATTGTGAGTGAGAGAATGACATTGGAATCGTGCAAAGCCATATCCAAATCCAAATCCTTTGGTGGCTTTCTGTTGGCGGCTTAACGGTGGTGACTCTGGGAAGCTAGGTCAAAAAGACTCGTGGAGTTGGTTGCTAAGTGGAATTTGGAGGGGTCAAGTACACAGGGAGATATAGGCTTGGAAGGTTTAGTCATCTATGTATTGCAACTATTCATTCTAGTGGAGTTTTCTGACAGGCGGTCAGGGGAAAGGTTTTTATGCCCGGTGCTTGGTTTTCCTCTTCCATAACACTTTATGGTGTTATGTGTGGTGTGTTTGCTTTCCTCTATATTTCCTTTACCTTTCTACGTTGCCATGTTTGTGTAGTGTAGTTAGTTTGGAAATTTGCTAAGTCACACTTGGACTAGATTGATTAGTTTAGTGTTAAAATCAACTTAGCCGTAAAACTTTGTGTTAAGGTTCTAAATACTTGCCAGAGATAATATAGCATATTTCACTCATCAATTTCCTAACAACAATATGTTTGATCTGACAGAGACCAAGATGACACCAACCTGAAGAAGATGTATCTGCAGGTCACCAATCTTACTCCACTTCAAGTACATAGAGAAGTCTTTCAATCTGATACTGTTGAGGTACAAATTTTCGGGCCCTAATCTTATTAGCCCACTCACTAAAAAATACCTATACAAGCCCATAAACTATTTTGGGCCCACATAAATATTTCCTACATACTTCCCATATATTACCCAAATACTCTCCATATTATTATCCAACTTGGGCTCCCATAAATTATCTTGGGCCCTCTCACAAATACTACCCATTATATCTCACATATTATCCAACTTGGGTTTTCACAAAAAATACTTATCACATTACTACCAAAATTAGGTCACAAAATTATACTATCTCCATAAAAAAGCCCAAACTCATTTACCTTGTGGGCAAAACCCAAAAAGCCCGACAAAACTCTCTTAAAAGCCCATTGCTACACGGTACCTCTTAAAAGCTAGTTGCTACATGGCACCTCTAAAGCCCGTTGCTACACGACACTCTAAAGCCTGTGCTCGTTGATACATGGCACCTCTAAAACCCGTTGCTACACGGCACCTCTAAAGCTCGTTGCTACACATCATTTTTACTAAGTCTGTTGCTACACGGCAATATTTTTACAAAATCCTACAAAGCCTAAATACTGTTTTGGCACCTATTTTACGAAGCCCAATAATACTTTGGCACCTCTTTATAAAAGTCCAAATACTATTTTGGCAAAAACAATTACATTATGCTCAAAAGCCCAAAACTATTTCTTGGCAAAAACATATTTTTATATACTTAAGTTCCTAACTCATGGGAAATATAAATTACTCATTTCTCAAAAATATTTATTTTACAAAATTTGTGGGAACTATGCTTATTTTTCCATAATCAACTAACTACAAAAGCCCATGTATATCACCCGTGGCAAAACTATTCATCTTGTAGGGATGGACAAGCCCAAAGAAGTTCAACTACATGGCTCAGCTGAGCCAGCCCAGCTTAAATGCAAATCTTAGTAGCTGAAGCTCGCGTGAGCTGTCAAGTTAAAGTTCAGCACAACCTGACAACTGGGACCCATTACCATCAGTTCCAATTTGTCAAATCAGATCAGAGGAGGACACGTGTCTAATAGGGGTTAAACCCTTCCTTACCATGTTCATTTTCATCATTTCTCATGTGACATAAAGCTAGGATGACATGACATAAAGCTGGGAAGCTTCAGCCAGCTGTCTTCCCTTTCTTCTCCACCCCATTCGGTCAAAGGCTAAGGGCAGCCATAACCAGACCATGAAAGCTCCTAGAGTAACTTGAAAACAACTTATTATCATGCCAAAAACGTGTACTTTCTAGTTAATGAACTAAGCACATGAATCCAAACGGGGAAACTTAGGAAAATGTGGTTTGGAGGGCACCAAAGGGATCTCCAGTAGAGTTCCCAGCAAGGGCTCCAAGATTGACACCTGGCTTGAGGTGACACAATCTGCCCTAGGGAGCTCTGATTCTAGCAGCAGCAAAACCAAGATCATTAGCCTAATACATGCTTTAATCCCATCGGTTGAGGATAATCAACATTTAATGCTAAGTCAAAATTCCAGCTGCCATTACCCAAAACAGCAAAGAATACTCTAAAGCTAAACTTACCACTCTTGACCAAATCCTAGGAACGATTCTCCAAGGATTTTCTAAAGATTGAGGAAGATTTAGCAGAGATTATTTGCTAATTACCCCCTCAAACTCAACTATAAATGGAACTCTCCACTAATCCCTCAAGACAGACCAATGCAGACCAAGATAGACCAATAGCCCAATATACACCAAGAGATACACAAAACTTCTCTATTTCCTCCCTCTCTAATCTTCTTTAAGCTCTTAACGAGGTTCTAAGCCTCTGAGTTCTTAGTTTCAAACTTAAAAACTAAGTTCTTTACCCCTAGCTCACAAATACTCCTCAAACCTCTACTTATAAACTCTTATCTATCCCCAGTAGAAAGCCCCAACAGCTTTACTAAATACTCTCTCACTTACTACTCATACTACCTAAAAATGACCATCTTTACTCACTACATATACTATATCCACGAGCATACCCTGGCATCATAATGATCTTGCTGCCCTAGCTGGAACCACTCTTTCTCCCTTCATCTCACACTAAGTTTCTTCATTATTTGTTATAATGGAGCCCATGGTATTTGTTTACTTATTTACTATTGAAGGTTATGATGTAATTATTACTATAGAATTCTTTCCTCATGTTATTGTATTAGAGGACTCTCCCTCAGAATCAACGGATGATGACTTTGAAGATGCAGATACTTTCCTTAATCTGTGAAATAATTAACGGCTAGAAGTTCATCATGCTCTATTTGACTTTACCGCTAGGATACTTTACTGTTGAAATATTTTAATGCAGGGCTCTATTTCTTTATTGCAGTATGCTTTTTATTGTGCTGATGTGTCTGCCGTAGGAAGTGTTTTTGGGCCATCTCATAACCCTTGTCAGTCCCATCCCAGGCCCAAGGTAAAAAAAAAAAAAAAAAAAGGCGAACTCTTCAAAAACTTCACCGATAGCCTTTGAGCCGTGTTTCAAGCCAATCGTCGAGTTTCGGTTTAGGCCCCCAACCTAACATAAATCTCATTTGTCGGAAGGAAAACTTTTTCACCCCCAACAGACACTACCAACTAAATTATTCCTCAAGATTTCTACACAGCCAGATGTACTTATCTCCTACTCCTCCACCAACAAATAGCACACCTAGAAAAAAATAACAACACTGTTGATACTGTATTTTGTCCGCCCTTGATTTGCGTGCCGACCTCGAAAATTCGAAAATATCATTTTCTCTCCATAGGGCTGCGAGAACATCCAGAACGATGTGACGTAACCCGTTCGGACACCGGAGCACCTGAAGTGCCTTTTTCAGCTAAAATGACCAAAATCCCCTAGTCAACCCTAGGTTGGACCGAAGGTCAAACAAGGTCGAAACCCTCACAAAACGACATTTTTCATAGTTTTACATCAAACTCGAACTTCTTGGAGAATTTTAACAACTTTGACCAAGTTTGACCTGAAGTCGACCCTAAGTGGGCCTAAATACCCTAATTTTGATCCGACTGTCAAAATGGGTTGAAACCAATGCCATTGTGAAGATTATCAAATTCTCATTCCATCGACTATTCATAGGTCGAAATCGGAGTTAGAACGGCCAAGATATCATGAAAACCAGAATGACACACCAATCAATGCACCGTTAACTTCCGAGAGCCATAACTTTTGATCTGACCGTTGGATTTCCAAGATCCATACCGTGGATGATAGCACAGCCTCGAATAGTCGAGGAAAATATACATTTTGTGCTCAAGGTGCCATCTATCGTAGAATTGATAGTCTTTTACCACATACACCTCATAGTTGACAACACATGTGATGGTACTACACGTGTAATAAATTATATGCAAGGGAGATATAATTGTGCAAAAATTTATAAAGAAGGTAGAGGGGTCATAAGGTACCAACTACCACAACCAATAAAGACACGTCGCATTTGTATTGCCTGTTTGTCAGAAGACATCCTCAATATGTTGCAATAATGGAAAAATATCTTTACCCAACATACCAATTTGTCCTGAATTAATGGAGCTCATTTGTGAGCAAACATCGCGAGGCAGACATTTCATGCAATATATATGGTTTTACAACAACATGTTTGCATTTACCTTAATGGGTGTGCACGTGGATGACAGCGTAGCCTCGAATAGTCGAGGAAAATATACATTTTGTGCTCAAGGTGCCATCTATCATAGAATTGATAGTCTTTTACCACATACACCTCATAGTGTGTAGCATCTACAATTGTATATCTACAACACCGATCTTGAAATACAGCGCAAAATAAAACCGAATCTCTCTAATATAGTAAATTAGTAATATTTCATATTTCTCTATGTAAATGAAGTGGAGTGAGATTGGTAAAAAGTATGTTTTTCAAATGCCGTTCATGAACTAAAAGGTCAAGACTTAAACCTTGTTTAGTTCCCCAAAAAGCAAAGGAAAAGAAAAGAAAAGAAAATTTCAATTTCAGCTAATAAAATGGCATCTCATTTACTTAGCGGCTTCCAAATAATATATTTTTAAATGTTTTATTTTATAATTAAGGTCACACAATAACCCACAAGATAAATTTTATTTATTTATTTTTTTAGAAAGAAAACAAGGAACTTTTATTGAAAAAAAAAAAAAAAAGCTAGCCATTGTCGGCCAAAAGAACATCATGAAGATGGGAAGGAGCATCCTTCTTTGACCATGCCAATAAACCTCTAGCATGTCTTGCATGCTTAGCCAGGTTGTGAGCTATAGAATTGCCAAGTTTACAAGTATGAGAAAATGAAATACTACTAAAGGCATCTATAGTGGGTTTCACTGATTCCAAAAGGTGACCAAAGGAAGCAAGAGATTTGTCCTCACTCCTCAAAACCTTGATAACAAACTCTGAATCTCCCTCAAGGATAAGAGAAGAGAGGCTGAGTTCATGTGCAAAAAGAAGTGCCCAAATTGCGGCCAAAGCTTCAAAATTGTCTGAAGAGGGAGGGAGAGAGACTTTCTTTGAACAAGAAGCAAGAACAATTCCTTTGCTATCTCGAATCACAGTACCAAGACCTAAAAGTACTATTTTGATACTAATGTTAGTCATGCCAATTTTTTTTCATGTACCGCTTATTGACAAGCATTATTTTGACATAATACCAAAATTTTAGAAACTAAATTGTCACATTTAAGGTGTTAAAGACCATGTTGACATATAGTACAAGCATTAAGGACTAAAATGGTAATTATACGTGTTTTTCTTATACATATTTTTATTAATATCCTCAAAACACTTGTTTTGTTTCTCTTTTTTAATTTTATTGGAAAAAGTTTGGTTACAAACTTGGTTGTAACCAATGACTACAACCCCACTCAATATCTTTTAATTTGAGGTGAATTTTAACAAATTAACCATTGGATTACATTTTATTTTTATATTCTCCATGCTTCCAAAATTTTCAAAAAATCAAATATCAATAGCTATATCATCAATTAAATGTTTATATTTTATGTTTTTGTAGTCTAATTATGCATAAAAAATAAGTTTATGAATTGAATAGTAATAAAATCCAATTGGCAAGAAATTTGACATGTGTGTTAAGGATATAAAATACATGTAATCTGATAGTTAAATTTTCAAAATATGTAGTTGTATTAATTTTTTTATTGAGAATTGTAGCCAAATCTGGAAACTAATATTCCGTTTGGTTTGAAATGAAGATGAAAGAAAGGGATAGAAGTGAGGAAAAAGTAAGGGAAGGAAAGAGAAGAAGAGAGAGTAGTAAACAAGCATAGAAGGATTGCATCAATACAATTTCTTCGAAAGAAAAGTCTTCTTGAAAAATTAATAACGGGTGGAACAGCATGAATGATTGTGTTAAGAAAGAGAAATGCTATGTCCTTAATATTTTCACAATAAATTTTAAGTGGCAAGTTGTTATGGATTGTTATTAGTAAAAAAAAAATTCCAACACTAACTTCAAATTAGAACCAATAACAACAAACCACATATGATTTTTTGTAAAAGTGTTGTGAAAATGTTGTGGATGTAGCACATCAAACTAAGAAAGTTTCTACAACACAACCTTTAGTCAAAATTGGTAGTTGTGACTTGTGAGAAAAGCATGAAACTTCATGAAAAGAAGAAGAAGAAAAGTATGAAATATTGGTGAATTTTTCAATGTATTCACACTTTTCAATGGAAAACTGAAAACGTGTGGGACCGTCACAACTCGTCTATAACCTATGGATCACATATTGTTTTGTCAGTAAATTCATTTTGTTTCACGTCTCATCATATCTTTCTTCTCTCCATATTTTCTCAACTTTTTGATCATAGATTCCTATGGCTCTCCAAATCAACAACAAAGCCTCTTCTTCTTTCACTCCCCAATTTATCTACGATGTTTTCTTAAGTTTTAGAGGTGAAGATACCCACTATAATTTTACAAGTCATTTATATCAAGCTTTATGTGATAAGGGTTTGAACACCTTTATCGATAATGACCTTCAGAGAGGAGAAGAAATTTCAACGAAACTTCTTAAGGCTATTGAATTGTCAATGATTTTGATTGTTGTGTTCTCTGAAAATTATGCATCTTCTAGTCGGTGCTTAGATGAGCTAGTAAAGATTCTTGAGTGTAGAAATAACAGACAGATAGTTCTACCTATATTTTACAAAGTAGATCCATCAGAAATACGTAAACAAAAGGGAAAGTTTGGAGTAGCGTTAACTCAACGTGAAGAAAATTTAAAGGATAGCATGGAGAAGGTTCAAAGGTGGAGGACAGCTTTGACTAAAGCAACTGAATTGTCTGGGTTGTATTACAAGGAGGGGTATGTAACTGTTCACTGCTCTTCTATAAGTAGTTTAATAGTTTTGTTATAGGAATCACAACCCCAAAAAAAATAAAAAATAAAACCTATTTTTCATAGAATCTTCTACTACTGAGGTAGTTAAGTTATAAAAGTCGATGGTAGAAATTAAAAATAAAAAATACAAAAAAAATGAACGCCATATAATTTTACCAATTATGACTATAAATTCTTGTGCTTTTATGAGTTACAAACTTTAAATCGTCTTCAGTAGGCTCAATCATGGATTAGAAAAAGGTTACGACGGAATTAAGATTTCATCTTTGGCAAACCCCCATCATGAACAAAAAAAATTCACATAAGAAATATACAAAAGCTCAAAACTACGTTAATATGTAAAAAAATATACTAGTATTTATTCAGTTTTAATAAAATATAAACTTCAGTAAAAAAAATATAAGAACAAAAAAAAAAAAACTGTTTTTAATATATTTCAACTCAATTATATATGATCTATCAAAATGACAAAATGGCATTTGATCTTCTTTTTTACTCTAAAAAATAATCTATAATTAATTTTGTTTAAATTTAATAACAATTTTTCTTTCAATATACATGATCAAAGAATGTTAGATAATCTTTTTTTTTTTTCATTTTGTTGTGAGCTTAATCTTCACTATAATATTTATGACAGAAAGTCCTCATTTTGTAGTTACAATAAATCTTGGATAAGTAAGTATGATCACAAACTACTCTAAAAACAAGTTGATAAGCTATTGAATTTCCAATTCCTACCATCTATTTGTACAATTATTGAATTTTTTTTTAAACAAAATTAAAAGTTTGAGTCTTAAACTACATAATGCCCATGATGCTAAACTTCTTATAATAATAGTTTTTCATGATATGTAAAATCTTGTATTTTTCTCTCAACAAACAAATATCATCGATTCTTAAAAAAATCATTGATCTCTTGAAGATGTAATGCTAAGTTAAGAATAGTCAACTTCATTGTATGCTCAGTAAAACCATAAATTAATTCTTTTATTTGATAATCTATTCAATTGTAGCTATAAATAAATAAATAAATCTATTCAATAATGACATTCAAAGAAACTTCATTGCATACTCATTAAAAAGATTATTTAACTCTTTTAATTGAGAATCTATTGTAGCTCACCAAAAAAAAAAAAAAAAAAAATCTACTCACTCATGAAGTTCAATTGTAAAGTAGTCTTAGAGATGAATTAGTTACCAAAGTTAAAATGCAACACATTTGTGAATTAATTCCCAATTATACCAATCCAATTTTAATGATTTAATCAATGAAATTGTCAAGTCACAAATCAACCACCCTTGGTGCGGTGGTCACTCCACAAGTATAAGTGTTTGTGGGGAGTGGGGGTAAGGACCGAGGTTTAAGTTTCCATAAAAAAGCTTCACACACATATACACTTAGATTAGACTAGAGTAAAGTAATAAACAAATAACACAATGTTATGGTGAGGTCGTGAAAAAAAATAGATAGTGAACATCTTCAATGAAAAAAAAAAAAAAACAAAACAAAAGATTACAAGGGCAACCCAACCCAAATAAGACAATTCCCTATATGAATAGAAGTTACAAATCCAGTAAAAGACCCTTGGCCCTAGGCACTACTGATTAGATGAACTTACTCTTCCAACCCACAATAACTTTTGAACTTTTGAACTCTTCGTACATGAACGACCCATCAATATATATTTTCAAATTGTCTAACTTATTATATGTTTCTTATGCTTTGTGTTTGACAGCTATATTGAATCTGAAACTCAATTTATCCAGAGAATTATTAAAGAGATATTAGGTACTAAATTGAATCGCACTCAGTTATTTGTTACTAAACATCTAGTTGGAATAGATTCTCGGGCAGATGCTATAGAATTGCTTTTAGATATGAAGTCAAATGATGTTCGCATAGTAGGGATTCATGGTCTTGGAGGAGTAGGTAAGACTACAATTGCAAAGGCTATTTATAATAGAATTGCTAATTGTTTTGAATTGAGTTGCTTTCTAGAGGATGTCAGAGAAAAGTCGGGAACAAATGATGACATAATCAAACTACAAGAGATGCTTCTTTCTAAGATCTCACGGGGCGCATATGTAAAGGTAGACAGCATACCCAAAGGAATTATTATGATAAAGGAAAGGCTTTGTCGTACAAGACTTCTTTTAATTCTTGACAATGTGGATGAGTCAGAAGTGATGGTAAATTTGCTTGGAGAATGTAATTGGTTTGCTTTAGGAAGTAGAGTCATTATAACAACAAGAGACAAACAGGTGCTAACCACTCTTGGAAAAGATCATCAAATTTATGAGCTTAAGGAATTAAATCAATCTGAATCTCATGAACTCTTCAACCTACATGCCTTCCAAAAAATCGAACCTAAGAAAGATTGTTCTGAAGTTGCAGAGCAAATCATACATTATGTCAATGGCCTCCCATTAGCTCTTAAAATAATAGGTTCTGATTTGTGTGGAAAAAGTATATGTGAATGGAAAAGTGCGTTAGAAAAGTATTAAAACATCCCTCATGAAAAAATTCAAGAAAAGCTCAAAATAAGTTATAATGGACTTGGAAAGATCGAAAAGGATATTTTTTTGGATATTGCATGTTTCTTAAAGGGATTTGATATGAGTTATGTAGTGAATATATTAGACGCTTGTAAATTATATCCAGGTTATGGAATTGGAAAACTTATTGATAAGTGTCTCATAATTGTTGGTCAATTTGGCAATTTGTGGATGCATGACTTGCTTCAACAAATGGGGAGAGAAATTGTTCAACAAGAATTAGAAGAGCTTGGAAAACGTAGTAGGGTATGGTATTTTGAGGATGCTTATGAAATACTAACTACAAATATGGTATAAGCTCTTTTGTATCTCTTTTTTTCCATTGATTTTTTTTCTTTTTAATGTAGAAGAAAATTTAATTTAATTTGTATATGTTTGTTTAATTTTTAAAAATTTGTATAGTTCTATTAATAAGTGTAACTAATGCTTTGTCCAACTAGGGATCAAGTAAAATTCGAGGCATTATGTGTTGCTCACCTCAACTGATAACGATACCAATAGAAGTTAAAGCTTTTGAAAAGATGAAATATCTCAAATTTCTTATGGTTCGTAATGTACGCATTTGTGAAGAACTCAAATATCTCCCTAACGGGTTAATTTTGCTTCAATGGCTTGAATTTCCATTTTCCTTGCCATCCAAATATTATCCTCAACAACTTGTTGCACTTGAGATGCCACGTAGTCTTATTAGATTGGAGACAACATTCAAATTGGTACGAGTATTAGTATTTATAAATTGTAATTTCTTTACCTTCAAAAAATAATTGTAATTTCTTTATTTGAATGTTGGTTGAACATAAATATTTTTTTTTCTTCTACAGGGAATCCAGCTAAAATATTTAAAATATATCAATTTGAAGAGGTGTGAGTCCATTACAGAATTACCTGAGTTGTGTGCCCCAAGCCTAGAAGAAATGGATCTTTCCTATTGTCAAAATTTAATTAAGGTTCATGAGACTGTTGGAATTCTTGATAAGCTTCGGATATGGAAACTCCAAGGTTGTGGAAAACTTCAAATTCTTCCAAACAACCTCAGGTTAAAATCTCTTGAGGAGTTTCTTCTTATGGACTGCTTAAGGCTTGAGAAGTTTCCTAATATTGATACAGAAATGAAATGTTTAAGGGATTTAAATTTACGTGGGAGTGGTATTCGAGAGTTGCCTTCATCAATCAAGTGTCTCACTGCGCTTCGTTTCTTAGACGTAAAGGATTGCGAAAACCTTAGGTATCTTCCTGATGACATCTATAAATTGCAACTTCTTATTGGACTATCTATTCCCACCGCCAAATTGAGACAGACATGCGATTATTTGGATGGCTTTTCCAGTTATGGGTTTTTGATGTTGGATTACGTGAGTTTCAAGGGCAATAAAAATATAGTTGAATTATATTTTTTGATGAAACCCGAGTACTTCCCCGTATTGAAACTTCTAGATCTAAGTGCAACTAATATTGTTAGCATCCCCGAAAGCCTTAGCAGATTTACTACATTACAGTCACTAGATATAGGAAATTGCAAGCAGCTTCGGGAAATTCCAAGGCTTCCACAATCTGTACAAGTTGTGGATGCAAGCAATTGCTGTTCGTTGAATCCACAATCGTCAAGCAGATTATTGAATCAGGTTTCTCTCTTTTTTATTAAGTTATAAAAAAGAAACAATTTTTGTTAATTTCTTCCCTAATTCAATTTGTTGAATTTGCTAATTGAATGCAGATTGGAGAATTTTTAGGGATTTTTCCAAATAGAGGTTGCAAGGGAACAAGAAGCAGGATATTAATGGATCCACAAACATCATCAACCGAAATACTGGATGAGGTTCGTCGCTATTGCTCGGTTTTGCCTGACATGGGCTCTAAACCTGAAGATGATTATTTTGGAATTAAACTTACCACCAGGAACTGAGATTCCAAAGTGGTTGAACTTAAACCATGAAAGTGATGGAAATGTCATATCATTTTGGGTTGGTCGCACATTTCCAAATATTTTTGATGTCTGTTTTGCTTTTGGACCGCTGAAATATCCAGGGATGTCTTCTTGTTCTGTTTACCTTTCCATCAATGGTTGTGAAAATGAGAACATTTGTTATATTCCTAGAGATGAATTCTCCGACCATCTGTTGATATTTTCTTTATCTAATAAGAACTTGCAGATCCAATTGAATAAGTCAAAACCATCTGAATTAAATTACGTTGAGTTAACATGTGAAATGGAGGATTGGGTTAAAAACCATCCAAGAAGGTGGGGGGTCCGTGTAGAGTGCATCTGTTGTTCCCGAAAATCTGATGTTTTTCAGTTGCCGAGTCCAAGTGCTACGCATAGTTGTGGGTCTTCCTCAGTCCCTCTTTTACCCACTTCTGCTAGTTGTGGCACTGATATGGATCAATGGGATTCTAGACATCGGCCAAGAAGAAACCATCGACCACCACCCTATGCCAGACGTCCCCAAAAACACTACCTGTCCCACTTCGGATGGCTTCGAATCCGATTCCGTCTCTGGAAACGGAGTTCTCGTCCAACCCGAATTCCAACTGCAACGCTCAAGTGCAGGTATCTTCTTTTATTTATTTATTTATCCACTCTCAGTTTGGAAAACCAAAGAAAATGAATCAAACAAGTTTTGTGTGTTTTCTGCTTTGGGTTTTTTTTTGGAAACTCAAGGGATCTAATAAGGGAATTGGAAGAGATAGATCCCAGGTCTTTCAACAATGGAGAAGAAGATTCAGGGCTTTCAATGGCCCACACTTTTGTCAGTGATTGTTCCAACTCCAAGTTGCGTCCACCATCAAAGTAGACAAGAAAATCTTGATCGAATTCGATGCCAAGGTATGCCTCCTTCTTTAGTTGCATTTTTGGATTCACATCTTTGGGTGCTTCTCTTTCTATTGTAGGGAATTCAACCAAAAATTCCAACCTGTGAGAAACAAAAAAATAAAGAAAACACGCGCCAAATAAAAAAACAATCACAGCACAAGACAATATTTACGTGGTTCGGCAATTTTCCTACGTCCACGGAGTTGCAGAGATTTCACTATTATCAGGGAAAAAATACAAAGTACGGCTACAGTGTTTTTTTTCTTAAAAAAAAAATGACAACAACAACAAAACCCTAATCACTAAAATTGCGTTTTTCTACCCACTGCGCACAGGATACACAATGGGCTACAAAACAGGCCAAAAAAAGCTCCGGCTTGGGCCTGTCGGCCCAAACCTCCGCTCCATGGACTAAGCCTCAGAAAATCTCCCATTAAAAACCATGCAACATTATTTCGGGTCGGGTCGGGTCGGGTCAGGTCGTCAACCGAATCAAACACAACTAGCCTCCAGAAAACCCAACATCTATATCTCTTAATAAAAGGCTCAATTATAGGATTGTGGCTCAAGTATTTATTGCAAACACTTGAATCAGTAATGATGACAGAGCCACAACTTCAGCATTGGTTGGTTGATATCTGTAGCAGTTGATGAAAGCAATTCCTCATACATTGGAGTTTTGTGCCCAAAAATGATCATTCTGTTCCCTAGGATCCTATGTTCTGATATTTTGATGACTTCGTTCTAGATGGAACTGGGTACAGATGTAAGTCTTTTCTTTGGTAGTTGATGTCCTTATTTTGTAGACATTAGAATGAATCTCTATATCTGCAGCTATGAACAAGTCTCCCATTAAAAAGTAAGCATTGGTCATGAGCAAATAGTTATGCTTGTATGTCCTGTACAAAAAATATACATGGCTTTAACTATCTTATAAATAAAAATACTGTGGAGAAGAGGTCGCTTATTACCAATGAGCTATATCTCAATTGGTACTTCTCCAATAATAATGGAATGGAGGGTGAGGTCATGGTTTCAATAGGAGAAAAGGACGAACCTGAACTGCAACTCCAAGAGCAACAACTTCATTAGGATTTACTGTCACAATGGGATTTTTCCAGTCATCTTCTTCACCAGTTCCTAAACAGGTGGGATGCAAGTTGAACCACCAACAAGGATTACTTCATCTATATCTTTGAAGGAAAGCTTTGCATCACTCAAGGCAGTTTCAACCTGTCCTTGAAAGACAAGCAAGCTCTATGTCTCACAAAGAGTGATGAGAAAGTGAAAATGGAGCTGTCATCTCTGACACAGACCAATATTAGGTATGTGGCTATTTCTATTTTTTTTTCTATAATTGGATCTCTCTTTTTCATATTCACTGAGAATATACTTTTCTTTTTCTAGTTTACCTTTCATTATCGTTGCTGCAAATGGCCCAAAACACATTGACACCACTCTGACAAGGGTCAAGTTTGAAGAATTGTGTTGAAATTTATTAGACAGGTATGCCTTTTAACAAATGCTAGTTTGTAGTTTCCCTCTATGCATGTTCAGAAATAGAATAACTACAAAGTATCAGTCTACTAATAGTTAAAAGATTATTAAAATTAACAATTTAAGCTTTTGCAATAAATGATAGATTACCACGATATCATTATAAGTGATCCAAGTTCTCTAGTATGGTAATAGTTGATTAAGTCCACCGTTATTAATCAGGATATCAGCACATGTCATGGTATGATACAGGTTATCCTAAGTTGCTATCTCCAATTAGTTACACTGATTGTTGATATATTATTAAATTTCTGAGTTTAAACTTTTGCAACAAGTGATAATTTAGAATGATATCTAAACAGTGATCCAAATTCAGATTCTATTTCTATTCTATCCCCCATCAACTTTAACTAATAGTTAAATAATTAAATTGACTCTACTTTATCATAACATCAGAACACGTCATGGTATCAAACTGGCAATCCTAAGTTCCTATCTCCAATTAGTCTACTAATTATTAAAATTCACAGTTTAAGCTCTTGTGAGCAGTAATCCAACTCCAAATTCAGTGTCTAATCTACAAACAGTTGAGTTATTAAATATAAGAACATATATAGTAGAAAATTGGAACCTTTTGAGTGAAAAGAAAGTGTGGTTAGGATTCACCACAGCTGCTTGTCTCTTAGAAAATTTATCACCTTCCATTGCTGCCACTGCACTGTTATGCTTGCATATCCTGTAAAAACAATATACATGGCTTTAACTTTCTTATAATAAAAAAATACTGTAGAGAAGAGGTCACTTATGACCTATGAGCTTTAGCTCAATTGGTACTTCCTCCTCCAATTATAATGGAATGGAGGGTGAGGTCATGGCTAAACTCAATAGGTTCATACTTACCAATAAAAAAAGAGATAAATGCTACGTCCACAACATTTTCACAACAAATCATAGGTGGTAAGTTGTTATTGGACTATGATTCCACAACAACACTTCTCTAAAAAAAGGTTTCTTGTTGCATTTATCCTTTCCCTCTTTGTTAATATTGTACCTGTTGTAACCAATGATTAAGTTAAAATATCCCGTACATACTTAGCAAACAGACAATATCAAGTAAATACTTTGCAAAAAGAAAATCTCATGTATATAATGTTAATTTTGCATGTAAATGCTCCCTCTCAATTCAAAATACTCATACATTTACTCGATCAATTCAAGCAATTCCATCTTATTTGGACTATGATTTTTCAGTTAAATTTCCTTCCAAAATTTTTTTATTTTATTTAATGCCATTCACAATACACATTTTATTAAATGTAAAAAATTCTTAATCAGAATTAGTAGGGCACAGTGGTACAGCTGCACAATTTAGGCACTAGTTTCTAATTGGAAGATGCAAGAATTGTGGTTTCACTCTCAAGTTTGATTGTGCCTTGAATCCACACAATCATTCCTAGAATGTTCACTGAAGGGATTTTCACCATGAATTGTAGCCCATGATGGATCTATGCAAGCATTGTTCAATGTGATACAGAGCTTCTTAATGATTTTGCATGTTCCGCTGTTCTTAACCTCTTGCAGTATCCTGTTAGACCTTATATCTGAATTATTATTTTGTTTAAAAATAATATTCTCCATAGATAGTTTTTTCCTCTTTGCAGTTAAAGTTTTGAGCTTGTTCTATACAATTTACAAAAAAATTGCATCAGGTGTTATTACAATTATTTTCATAAGCTAGGAAGCACAAACATGGACACGGGTACGACATGGCGACATGAACGATTTCTGAAAAATTATAATATGAAACAGCTGGTATGACACCGGTATGACATAGGCACGGATACAACATGGGTATGGCATCCTAAATGAAGTGTCCATACTTCCTATGTCATAAGTAAAGTCCAATCTTCTCCCTACTTCTACATTTAAATAAGCATAAAATACTATATATCTCTTGTAATTGATGCGATAAAAAAAAAAAAAGGCTGTTATCTGTAACATGAAAATAAATATTCCTTGACTTTGACAAGGTACAAATTTATTAGGTAAAAACTGGGAATGTTGACCCTTATCATGGCATGGAGTATATGTTTTCTAAGTTTTTGAAATTACTTTTCCTACATCTAGGCTAGGGCCAGGGCTACTGATGGCGCAGTGAGGTAATTGCTTTAAAAAATGATGCAATGTGTAAGCAATGCATATCTTGACATCTAAGAAAGGTATAATTTGACTTGCTGTTGGAATTTGTCATTAAATTTTCGCATCATGGGTCATCCCTGGTTATGCGTTTAACAGCCACTATTTTAATAATTTAATGGACTTAATTATTAGCTTAATTGGCCACAAACAGACACATAGATACCTTGTTAATGTTATTACTTACAAGTGTTAGACCATAGAAACAGACAGATTAATGTTATTGTCCTATTTTCCCATGATCTGCCCAATTTAGTTCATGTCAGCAGTGTCATATCCATGGCCCTTGTTCTTGCTCATGCTGCATAAATTCAAAGTTGAAAAATAAGGTTTGGAGATATTAGATTTAAAAAAAAAAAAAATAATGTGGTTTCTGCGTTTTGATTAAGTTGGTTTAATTCTATTTTTTTCTGCATTATAATTTTATGATTTCGTCTATAATTCTTTTCTTTCTCAAACGGAAATCAAACTAAATTTTGGGTGGTTCTATGAAGGAGCGGATAACGATCCTTATGGTGGATTTTTCATTGCAGAGAACAAATCTTTTCAAATGGTATGTCTCCATTAACAATAATTATGATTTTATCAAATCCTTTTTTAGATGCTTACAATTTATTAATCTTTTATTGGAGAGCCTCACTTGGGATTATGATTCTAAGTATAAATATTGAACAAATTTGTGTCAAATTTTGGATGACATGAGACAATGCAGTTACAGTGTCAGGATTGGTTATGATTATGCACACACAATATAGACTAATAATTATAATTAAATAATAATAACAAAAAAGAACCGTGCGGTCTTCTAGTATTTTGTCTTTGATTGGATTCTTGTAATTGGCCCTGTATCAAAATATTAAAATTAATAAGCTTTGGCTTGAGCTATATAAAAGTTGCTAATGACTTCATGAGCAGTGAACTCTTAATCATTTCTGACTTGCTAAAAGTATCTTATCATGCTAATGAAGACATCTGGTTAGGAAAGAGGGTTGGATCATAATCTTTTTTTTTAGGGGATTCTAAATGAAATTCATTAAGGTTTCTATGTTATTTTTATGTGCGAAATTTGTCATAAAATTTCAAAAATGCTGAGTGCACCAACACTTTAATATAGTAATGAATATTCTCATGTTCTTGAACATAATTGGCACATGGTGCATAACAGACTTTAGACGGGAAAAGGCATAGATGAGGTATGGCGTTCATTTAAAAATAGGTTCTTTTTTCTCTAGCAAAAAGGAATTATGTTGGATTGAATGTACAATTTCTAAGAAAAAGTTGTATATGCATGATTCTTTTAGAGAAATAAAGTTGTGTATTGTCAAATATTGCAGTGTTTGCTCATGTGTTGAGAGTGACTAGTCTTTGATGTATATGTAATGCAATTTTTTTATTTTTTTTTTTTTCTGAAATAGATTATCCAGCACCATTGTTTTCCCCTTGATAAGTGTCTTGGTGAACATTTGCTTCTTTAGCCTGTGTAAAGGTTGGTACTTTTTTTTTATCAGCAACTATTTGACTGCTTGAGTGCTGGTCTAGTTTAATTTGGATTAACAGGTAGGATGATTAATGAATATTATTCCTTTATAACTCCTAATCATGAGTCTCAAAAAACTTGCAGGCATCAGGCTCCCTCTTTGGTACACATTCCATGAAGAGCACACATCAAAGTTAAAAGAGTTGTAGAGGTAAAAGAAATCATACTGTACATTTTCTTAGCATTCAAGTTATTTAATGAACTTAAGTTGTTCATGATATAGTTATAAACTAATGATATTTGTGACTTTAAATGTCAATTTATTTTGATCAAGACAAAGTTGGAAGTTGGAACCAAAATTTGATATCTTTTTTTGAAAATAGAAGTAATCCAATATCACTAAGCACCTCTAGTGAATAATGCTGTTGAAAAATTACTTATATAAAAAAAATAATAATGCTGTTGAAAAAGAGGAAGACAATTAATATTTATGCTGATATTAAGAACTTAATTTCCAATATCATTGGTTGTCTTTGGGGTTTATTCTTAATAGCTAGAATTTTCAAATGCAGAAAGTGGAAAAGCTGAAATGGACGTGCCTAGCTACAGTATATAGCAGCAAGTCAGTGGTAAATATATTATTTATCATTGTGACTCCCTAGCTCGAAGAATTGCTTATTGATTTAGTTGGGAATTCAACTAGAGCATCAACGGAAATTAATTTGCTCCCAAAAGTTCTACGATCCTGACTATTCTATAAGTAAAGTGACACATACACGTCTCTTTCTCCATATGTGTGTGTTCCTGTCTCTCTGATTCACACTTTTTGTAACAAATTCAAGAGGGAATCTAATGCTGAACTTCAGAGCTTGGGGTCGACATTGATCAGTAATTCCCAAGTAGAGCCATACTTGAATCATCTTGTACAGTAGATCCTTTGGTGCTGGAAATGACCAATAATTTTCTTTTTATATTGAGGAGTTTGTTCAGATGAAGAAAATGTGAATATGTTCAACACACCATTTATGTGAGTTTAAATATCTGTAAAAACATGAAATTCTTATCAGTTTGTATTGATTTTTATCAATTGTGATACTAGGTATTATATTCCTCGATCATGTTATGCATATAAACTAACACATAACAGTTATAACCTCAGAGATTTTGAGCTTCTTTGCACTCTATTTTTTGGCAGTAATCAATGTAAGTTTTTCTATAACTAAGTGAAGATCTAAATGGCTGTTGCTTTAAGATAAATGTGGTATATATATAACTTCAATCTCTGAGGTTATTCAACTAAAACTAGATAACTTACATAAATTGTTTGTTTATTTTAGATTTGAGTTTCTTTGCTTTTTCTAATAGTTCACATTCTGCACCGAGTCAGGATTTCTACACTTTGAAGTTTTGAACCAAATTTGACTTAACGACAATATTTTAACAAAAACCCAAATCCAAAATCTTCCATCTTACACTTTGGTCATTTTGGTTCAGGTTACATAAAAAAATGAGGTCGTTCATTTCTTTTGGTTCTTCTTTTTCCCTCCCTTTAGGAATTAGGAATCCGACGGTCCCACTTCTTCTTTTGGTTCATTTCTTTTGCATGCACAATGTTCGCATCTTCAAATTAAGTTTGAGAACAAGTATCTTTTCACTGTTCCAAGTTTCAACTAAAAGGGAAAACACAAATTTTAAACAGTATCAGACTACTAAATTGGCTTCAACAAACCTATTCAATTGAGAATTTCCTTTCATGGATTTGACTTCTCATCATCTCGTTTTTTTTTTTTTTTAGAACACTTGCATCCGTGCTTGTAAGTTGTAAAATAGAAAAATGACCATATTTTAGCAGATAAAATTCAAACTTCACTCACATCAGATTATGTAAAGTTCTGTAAAAATACATGGTTACTAGAGTAACCGTGTAAATTTATACTGACATTATTCATTTTACATTTAATTTTTTATTCTTTCTTTACATATCCCAAAAATGAAGGAAGAGAATAAATGGTGGTTGTTGTATGTGAAAACAGAGAAATAATTAAAAATATCAATTTTTTAATAAAATGTAGTGTAAAATAGATAATTTGATGTGAGGTATTTTGAGAAGTAAGTATGTAAAATAGAAAAAATAGGTTTTTATGCTAAAATAGATAGAAATTTTTGAATGAACTGATGCAAATGCTTTTATTATGTCATCTATGATGGGAAGTTTACCAATTCAAGGTTTGTCATATTTTTTTATTTGGGGGGTGGGGGGCTCATCAGCCTCTTCATGACAAATCTGTAGTTTATTTTTATACCAAAAATATAGTAAGAATATGTTTGTATTAGTCGGCTAAAAAAGGGCTACATGGATTGTGATTTCATGAACAACAATTAATTTTAAATAGAGCGATGGTAGGTTACTAAACATTTTATTATAAAAACTTTATAAATGGGCGTATCAATTTTCAAACACAAAATAGAAAAATAATTAAAATATATTTATTTATTTATTTATTAACATGACATCAATTATATTCATTATCACATCAGTTTATAAGATTTTTATAGTATAATTGGTGTAGGGACTGGATTTGGGCACTTCTACGGGTTGAGAGAGTGGACTCAAGCCCAGCTAACCCTGCAATGAATTTATAGAGAATGGGTTCAAGAACTAGGCCCTAGTGAGGAATGCAGCGGCCATACATGGTTATACGTGAGTGCTTAATAACTTAAACGTAAACTGGGATGCACAATAACGCTCCTCGGACTGGCCCTTCAGGGCTTGGAGCTCTTCTTATTTCTTTGAAGAATGGTTACAAGGTTTTAAAGAATACAAGTTGTTACAGTACTTCCTAATTCTGGTTTTTCCATCCGTCCTCCCTTCAAGAGGGACTTCTTGCATTATATACCTCTCTCTCAGTTGATCCTAGCCCTACATTTGTTGATCAGCCAGGCCACCACTTGAGAGCCTATCCTGTCAGCCGCATTCCCATCCCTCCTGTGGGTTGCAGCGCCCAAGACGGCACTGTTCAGGGGTCCTGTCCTCATTAATGCGGCCAGGGCGTTAGTTGAGGGCATTAAATGTGGAGGTGACAGTTCATCTGGGACATGCTCCTCCACCATGCTTCCTTCGCTGATGCTTGGTACTTGCTTTTTGCTCCTTGGATGCTCGGGGAGACTCCCCTTGATGGTGTGCTGCTTGTCCACTTTCAGATCTCGGAGGTCTGAGGACGTTATCATCCTCGGCACTGTTTCCTGGGCAACTGGGTTTTACACTTTCGTCCTCGGACCTTGGACGCGTCCTCGGCGTGGGCCTTTGGGCCTGGTTCGAAGTGGGCTGAGGTTGCCTGACCCTTTCTGGCCCCACAATTGGTAATAAATTTAACTTCTTAAAAAATGATAATGTAAAATTTTGACATGAGACGCATCCAAAAAAAAAATTTGACATAAGTTTTGTTATGGGATTCCCAAAAAAAAAAATTGTCTTCTTCTGGGGCTCGTCCGCTAAATTTTGACAAAGACACACATCCATGCACAATACTCTCATCTTCAAAGTTTAACAAGAAGTATCTTTTCAATTCAGCTAAAAATAATAATAATAATAAACAAAAAAAAAAAAAAAAAAAACAAGTATCCTTTTACAGTTCCAACAAAAAGGGAAAACACAACTTTTAAACACTATCAAACTACTAAATTGGCTTCAACAAACTAATTCAATTGTGGATTTCCTTTCACAGATTCAACTTCTCATCTCGTACTTTTCTGTTATTAACTTATTATGCATGTCTTATGTTATCTATTCTGGGAAGTTTACTGATTCAAGGTTAGTCATAGCCTTTTTTTTTTTTTTTGGTTAACCTCTTCATGAGAAATTTGCAGTTTATTTTTATACTAAAAAATAGTAAGAATATGTTTGTATTGGTCGGCTAAAAGGGCCACATGGGACTGTGATTTCATGAACAACAAGTAATTTTAAATTGAGTGACGGTAGGTTACTATACATTTTATTAAATGGATGTATCAATTTTTAAACACAAAATAGAAAAATAACTAAGAAATTTACTTATTACCTTATTAACATAACGGCAATTATATTCATTATCATATTAGTTTAGAAGGTTTTTAATATAATATAATTGGTAATAACTTTAATTTCTAAAAAAAAAAAAAAAAGACGACAATGCAAAAAATTGGTATTTGGCTTTTTGTTTTTTAAAAGTTTCCATTATAAAACTAGGTAAATAGTACGTTTTTCAACTACCGTTCATGAGCACTTTCACTAAAAAGCCAACTCTCAAAACCTCGTTTGGTTCCACATAATGCAAAGTAAAAGAAAAGAAAAGAAATTTTCAATTTTTGCTAATAAAATGGCATCTCATTTACTTAGGGAGCTTCAAATAATATATTTCTATATTTAATTTATTTTACAATTAAGGACAAATGATAACCAATGGGATAGCTTAGGTGACATAAAAAATACTATTTTGATATTAATCTTAGCCATGTCAATTTTTTTCATGTAACACTTACCAACAAGGATTATTTTAACACAATACCAAAAGTTTAAAAACTAAATTGACACAATTAAGATGTTAAAAACCATTTTGACACATAGTACAAGCGTTAAGGACTAAAATGGTAATAAAAATATTTTTTACATATTTTTATTGATATCCTCAAAATACTTATGTCCTTCACGCTTGCAAAACTTTTAGAAGATCAAATATTAATAGCTATATCATCAATCAAATGTCTAAATTTTTATATTTTAAAATTGTGCGTAAAAAATAAGTTTATGGATATAAAATTTGATATGCGTGTTAAGGACATAAAAGTACATGTAATATGACAGTTAAATTTTCAAAATATATAGTTATTATAATTTTTTAGTGAGGATTATAGCCAAATTTGGAAACTAATATTCTGTTTGGTTGTAAGGGAGATGCAAGAAAAGGAAAGAAGGAAAAAGTAAGGGGAGGGAAAGAGAAGAAGAGGGAGTTGTACAAAAACATATAAGGATTGCATTAATACAACAAGAATGTAACTACTGCTTACACGTTGAAAACAGTCAATAATAGAACATAGTTCTCAAACCCAGACCGGACGGGCGGTCCGACCGGGAGAACCGAGAACCGGAGTGGAATCCGGGTTTTTAGCATAGAGAACCGGGCATCCTGTGAAATTCCGTGAACCGCTTAAACCGCGGTTGGACCACACGGTTCATGCAGAACCGGTGGCATGAACCGTACGGTCCAACCCCAGTTCAAGCATCCCTGTTAAATAAGAAAAAAAATCAGAAAATGCGCTTACCAGGATTTGAACCCAGGCGCGGTCAGATATGCAGCTGAAGCCTAACCACTCAGCCAAGCAAGCTGATGCTCAATAATAACAAAAAAAATACTTGAAGTAAACTTAACGCAATTTTTTTTATTTTTTTATTTATATACAAATAACTTAACACAATTCTATTCTACTTAATTAAATTATTCATCTCTTACAAGGAATATAAAAAAATTATAATTAAAATCCTTCAAAGATATTCAACTTTACTTCAAAAATTAATCATAAATTTTAATGTTTTCATGGTTATTATTTTATTTTATTAACTTTCTTATTTAATTATTAAATATATGCTTGAAAATCATTAAATTTTCCTCACATATATAGATATATTAGTCAATTTTGCTAGTTTTATAAATTTAATATCTATATTTAGGCTTTAATTAATTATTAAATTAATTATGACGTCATCACGGTTCGACCCCGGTTGGACCTCGGTTGGACCTCAAAAACCTTGAACCTCTCCCTTTTACGGTTCAATGAACGGTCCGGGTGTGAGAACCATGTAATAGAAAGGATAAGGTGTTCATCTTGACTTTTGCATTGAATATTATAAATGGGTCATTTAGCATTAAAATGAACACTTAGTGTAAAATTATACTATTACAATTAAAAGCTAACTTAGATTTTGATTGTACTTTGACTTTAAGAACTCGAAAGATAAATAGATAATTGTCAACTTCCAAAATTTAGTCCATTATATAAAGTATACTATAAATTTTGACAATTATTCTCCAATCCATTACAATTATTCTCTAATCCATGTAATGGATTGGAAGATTCCCCTTAAAAAAGATTGTGTTACAATACATAATAAATAAAAACGTGATCATCCATTGCAAAAGGAAATTCCTTCAAAATAAGCATACTTAAGCACTTTATCTCTCAAATAGCAATTTTTTTTTTATTAAATTATTGTATTAGTACACACAAGTTCTAGACAAATTATTACATTTTACATTACACAAATTATTTGATGTTGTAGAAGCCTGAAGAAAGCACATACGATGCTCTCTTTGATGGACAGAAACTAAACTATTAGTTCCTGAGTAGTAAACCTCAAACCACGAGAGGTTTCTTAAATCCACAAGGTGATAAAACTAGAATCCATCAGAGAAGAAAATTGACAAAAGTCTGTGTTTATTGATAATAGTCAAAAAACTAAATTGCCTTTGAAGACTACAATGCGTTTAAATAGTAAAAAGAAAACCTAGGGTGGCTAGAAATCCTAAGGCGGCTACGAAAACATATAAAACTCAAATTTGACTAAAAAAACATTAAAAGCACCTAAAATAAGGAAATAAATCACCTAAACCTAAAATAACAAAAATTACATAAAAATACCAAAGTTAAATAATTACAAAAATTAAATATTAAACCATGTCCTACATCAGACCCCTCCATTTGAAACAAACTCGTCCTCGAGTTGATGGTCGAAATCTAAAATCTTTCGCTCCAAATAAATAAATACTTTGAATGCTTGAATGACTTCATCCGGTTTTGAAACTTGAATTCTTCATAAAGTGTAACATAAAATTTATTCTCATCTACCTTTAGTTTATTTGCAACATTAATCAACAAATGACTGATAATAAAATTAAAATTTTCTACTCCAAGAAAATCAACATATTGTGTAGTCATCTTCAACAAATCAACCGAAACCTGAGCACTGTGAGTTGTGGACTTATCCTCATATTTAACCTCAATTGGATCTTCCACAATATTCTCAACAATTACTATCTCTTGATTTTTTTTCATTATCCACAATCAACTCAACCTTCTTTTCTTTGACCTCTTCATCAAGTTTTTGGCAAGTGGTATCTTCAATCTTCAATTCAATAACTTGTTGCAAGTCTTGACCTTTTTTAACCACTTCAAAATTTTCTTTAGAAATAGGTTGCTTCTTCTCAACCCTCAAACCTTTTCCTTTACTTGACACATGGACTTGACTGTGATAATTTTAGTTTTGTGGTTGACCTTTCATGTTTTAAGGTTGACCTTTCATGTTTTGAACATATTGCTTTTCATATGAATATACAGATTTATAATCAACACTTGTATAATTTAGTGTATCATAATAGTCATTAGGAAACCATAAATCAATTAGTACCCTTTTCATTCTTTGCTAAGAGCAAATTGGATGCTTACCTTGTTGCTTTCTATCGATTTGAATATTTTCCCACTATTCCTTTGCTTCATTGTCCAATTTATTAGATGCAAGCCGCACTTTTTCTTCATCACAAATCTTCCAAAAATTAAAATACTATCCGAAATCAAGAAGCTAGTCAATAAAATCCAACTTACACATATCTCCATCAAAGAATGAAATTTTCTTATAGTTAAGAGTGCGTCATTGAATATATTGATCATTGTTGTTGTGAGATGATTTCCTAGCAAGAAGAGTAGCAATCATTTGCTTGATTTCGCCTATAATTTGCTGACTCTTTTCACGAAAATTTTTATTCTTATAACGAGCCTCTTTACGAAACTTGAGGAACTCAGCCTTAGTTAGGACTGGGTTGTTTACATCATCATTGTCGTCATTGTTGTGGTGCTCACTGTCTCGCCGGTTAGCCATCAGACCAAGGTATGACAAGGCTCTGATACCAATTGATATCATGAAAAAAAAAAAAAAAACACACACACACACACACACACACATGCGCGCGATACTCTCTTTGATGGATAGAAATTAAACTGTTAGTTCCTGGGCAGTAAACCTTGAATCCACAAAGGGTTCCTTGAATCCATAAGGTGATAAAACTGGAATCCACCAGAGAAGAAAATTGACAAAAGTCTGTGTTTATTGATAATAGTCTGAAAACTGAATTGCCTTTGAAGGCTACAATGCATTTAAATAGTAAAAAGAAACCTAGGGTGGCTAGAAATTCTAAGGCGGTTACAAAAGCATATAAAACCCTAATTTGACAAAAAAAAAAATTAAAAACACTTAAAATAAGGAAATAAATCACCTAAACCTAAAATAACAAAAATTTCATAAAAACACTAAAGTTATATACTTACAAAAATTAAATATTAAACCATGTCCTACATCATTATTACATTTAACAATACACAATATTGTGAGTGTCTATTATATGCCATGTGTGTTTAGCATCAACTTATTTAGCTAAATGGTAAAAGGTGGCCAAATAAGTTGTACATAAATAGACACGTAAAGGTAAAAAATAATCTTGCTCCAGATCATGTCTCCATTATCAAGTTTAGGTTGAAAAGAGCAAGACCACAACAATAAGGATTTGAAATAAGGATTTGAGAATGTCCTATATATCATCTTCCGTTTGGTTTCTATTGCAACATAATGAAAGCCAACCAATAGCTTAACACAATCCCTGAAATAAAGAAAGCTAACTCAAATTATAATTTTAATTTTTTGGCAGAGTTTTTTTTTTTTTTTTTTTTTTGAGAGAGAGAGAGAGAGAGAGTTTCAACGTACAACATTCACTCCTGATGATAGCTGTTTATCATCAAACTAAGATACCAATTGGTTTTTGGTGTAAGCGGGAATTGAACTCCAAATCTCTTATTTAACCATCAGAAACTTTACCAGTTGATATAAACTATAGGGTTGTTACCTGATGACACTATGACACCAATCACTACAATACAAATAGCACTACAATAAGAAGTATATAGGTTGCTAATCTAAGGTACTCTTTACCAGTTGATATAAACTAGGGGTGTCAATGTTCAACCCAACCTGTGAACACAACACGAACCTGACATGGGTTTTTGCAGGTTAGGGTTGGGCCTTAATGGGTTTGGGTCATAAACAAGTCGATCCGAAAAGCAACATGATAAGAAACGTGCCATAAGCGGGTCAACCCGCGTAACCCGCAACAGACACGTTTAACACGCCAATTTATTTGTGTAAACCCAAAATGACCTACTTAACACAACCCATTTAACTCATATAACAAATAAATATTCATTTTGTTTTAGATTTGTCAAATACTTTTTATATCCAACATATATATTTTAAAAAGAAAAGTGAGTAATTACAAAAACTTATAAGTGATGTAATTGGAAATTGAAACTTTACAAATACTAGATCTCTAAACCCTACAAACCCTAAATCTCTAAACCTTCTTATAAATATCTTCTTCTTTTTTTTCTTTTTCTTTTTTTCCAGTTGTACTACTCACTTTACTATCTTATAGACTTACACCCAATTCTCAAACTCAAAGTCTCAAACCGGTTATTTCTCTCTCTCTCTCTCTCTCTCTCTCTCTCTCTCTCTCTAATGTGTTTAGTGAGTTTTAGAATTAAAGAAAACTGTTTTCTTGATGTTTCAAAATTCTGTTGTAATTTTTTCTGCATAATGTTTTTGTTCTATAAACTTTGAACCCATGTGCCGTTATTAATATATGAGATATATTAATTGTTGATTAAGGCCATGATTGTAGCTTTTGTCTTGTGCCATGTTTTTTTTTTTTTGTGTGTGTTTGTATTAGTGTTGGACACCATCTACATATCTTGTAAGTGAGTTTATTAAGATAGTTTATAAACTAGATCTGATGGGTATTGCTTTTAAAACTGCTGAGGCATGATCATATTTTGTAACTTCTAATACTTATATATCTATATATATATATATATATATATATATATATATATATAGATATATTTGGCATAGAACTTGCACAAATGAAATTGGATGAGCTTGTGGAAGATGTTATGAATTTGGACATCAACAAAGAACCTATGGATGATAATTATAGTCATAGTCAGGATTAGTCTACTATTTGCTTCAATTCTTTCAATATTGATACTTAGCATTTGGCGAGTTCCAAGGACATTATATTTTTGTTAAACTATGTTATTTCATTTTTGTTAAACTATGTTATTTTAAATTTGGGTTGAAGTGTATGCACTTCTTTTAGAGTGTAAAGAACTTATTTCTAGATGAATGTCATACTTTTGTTTAACTATGTACCCGTTTGGATAGCAATTAAAGCTGCTTCTGCGTTTCAGCTTTCGCGTTTTTTTTTTTTTTTTTTTTTCAGGCGTGTGAGGGAGTAACGCGGCTACTGTTCAATGAACAGTAGCCGCACTTGTTGACTTTTTGTCCATGAACAGTGCACCCGTGCACTGTTCACAGACCCACAAATTTCACTTTTCAGCAACTTTTTCATTAAAAATGGGTCCCACGGTACTATTCACACATTTAAAAATTATTTTGCTACAGTGTTTTCAGTTTTCAGTTTTCAGCTGTATCCAAATGGACCCTATATTATTTTGAATGTGGATTGAAGATTTGAAGTGTATGCACTGCTTTTGGGATGTAAATAAAATTATTTCTAGATGGATGTTATATTTAATAATATGTAGGTTGAAATGGGTTGTGTTACATTCGTGTCAACCCAACACGACTCGTTTATTAAGCGTGTTAAATGGGTTGGGTCAGGTCAACCCGCCTTATTAACAGGTCGAGTTAGGGTTGAAAGATCATGACACAATTATTAAATGGGTCGGGTTAGGGTTGAGCCATTTAGTCGAATACCCCTACCTTGACACGACACGAACCTAACACGCTAACCCGAATTGACACCCCTAATATAAACTATAGGGTTGTTACCTAATGACACCACGACACCAAATACAACAATACAAATAGCAATACAATAGTATATAGGTTGCTAATCTAAGATACTCTATTGAAAACTAGAAATACAAAGTAGAAACATAAACAACTATCATCAAGAGCTTAAGAAAAATGTTAACAACTTAAAACTAGGTGTCAAATTGGACAACCCATACATCCACAAGTACTATTTATAAATTCAAGCACCCACGACAACCTCCACATACAATTTTTAGAAGAAAAATGAAAACATGACAGATAGAGAAAGGGAGTACCTTCAATGACTTTCAACTCCAGTAGTTATTAATCAATACCTTAACACTACTTGGCTTACAAATAATTTTCATATTCAACTAGAAATCCCATATTAAGATAAAACACAATCCTGCACTCGTTTGCTTTAGATTTAAAAAGAAATTATTCCATTGCAATGACATCATCAATTTTTTCAACAAACTTTAACACCTTTTAACTTAAAAGCCACAAAATTAAAAAGAAACGATTAATTTTTACTAGTCAAATGACTAAATTACAACATTCAAGCTTTGACTACATCTTTTAACAGTGGACAAAGATAAACCATCTAAACCTAGGAAACAAAGCAAAAACCATAAAAAAAAAAAATAATAATAAAATAAAAAAAAAAAAAAAAGTAAAGCACAGAGATCTACCACTGCTACTTTTACCAGAATCGAAAAATATGAACCTTCTTAAGTTTTTACCAAAAAATCTCTGCTACTTTTATAACTTAATAGATTAGGTTACTAATTCAAGAAAAAAACATTTGCACTTGCACATCAACACAAGCACATGCTATGCATGACATTGACAGACCCAACATGTTGCTTTCATGTAATTCACAAGGAAACCACCACACCTACTATACCTACTACACTAGGAGAGAGGGTCAGAGAGTACAGTGATGGAGTAAAGCTTGGATGGATTTCATGGATCTAAGAGAAGAAAAAAAATACTAACCTGTTATTGTGAGGGTCATTTTTTTGGACAGTACCCAGGCCCAAGTAGAAACAAGGATCCTAGGCCCTTTACTTGTTGTTTGGTTCACTGCAGCTAAATGGGGCTGATTACAAACCAAGTTGTGCACAAGTCACATAAAGCTCCTCAAGGCAAAAATGCGATTACTCCTAAATAATAAAATACCATTATAAGCGTTTTAGTATCATAAAATGACATTTTACTCTTACAAAACAAATAAAATAATTATTCATAATATTCACAATGAGAAAGAGATTGAAATAGAGTATTTAAAACTTATCTTTTATTGTGTAAACATTTAAAGAGTTCATTCACTTGGTACCCCGGGCGTACTGTCGTGGTACCTCGGACGTACTAGGCCTGTAATCCCAAAATACTGATTTTCTGAACTATACAATCTTTCTCCATGCTTATTATGCAATGGAGTTTTGTCCTTTCCCTTTACCTCTATAGGTCTTGCATAAGAACACATTATACAATACACATATTTTTAAATAATTGTTAGTTTCTTAGATTAGGATATACATTTTAATACATATACATATATATATAAATGAATTTCATGAGAATAAGTCAGCCACAAGTGTCCTGGCCCTAATTCTCACAGACTTAGTGCTTTTGCACAAGACTTGTGGGATTTGGAAGTCAAGTTCAAGTGGCTTTGCTTGGGCATTGCCTTCCAAGATAGTTAGGTGAGAAGGATTTTGTGGGAGAGTGTGATATCTGATGTGTGCATGTTTTGGCATATGTTTCTTTGGAGGCTAAGTGATATTTTGAATGATCTCAAGGATATGAGACAAATTCCTCCACCTTGGCTATCTTATTTTTGTTTCTTTCTTTCTCTTCCTTGCTGGGCTATTAAAGCTCTAAGAATATATTTTTTGAACCTCTGAACTATCCCTCTAAATCCCTATTTTTCTCCCCCTGAAAATCCCCCTTTTCTGCTATGCCTTAGTATTCCTTTTATAGCAGACTTGGTCTGGTACCCCAGGTGAAGATGTCCCAAGTCTGCTGGGTAAAACCATGTCCTCTGGAACCTAAAAAGGTGCACTGGGCAGAGGTTTAGCTTATTTAGGCAATTATAACTCAAAATGAGCATTTGGTTTTAGCTTATTCTTGGAAAGTCAAAGTAGTGGGTGGGCTGTTCAATGTACTTGATGACAACTTTAGTTGAAAGTGACAATTAAGAGGAAATTGTGGGGAGGTGTCATGCACATGGGAGAACTGAGTTTTCCATTGGTTCATGCATTCCAAACAAATATATGAACCAAGGGAAACCTTGTATTCCTCCCTTCACTAGAAATCACTCCCCTACCGACCAAACCACTTCTCCCTTACTATTCACTAAGGATCCCACAGGCTTGGACCATGGGTTGCAAAGAAAATACCTATTTTGTTGGATTTTTAATGGCTTTTTTTTTTCTGGAAATCTAAACATACATCAAGATTTTCCCATGTGCTAGCCAAGGTCCTTTTCTCAAGGTTCAAAAGGACACATTAAGGTCCTAGGGCCTTGGTGCCCTTTTTGCTGCATATCCTCTGACCAATATTCTTGCTGCATGTCCTCTGATCGAGATCCTCTTCTTTTTTCTTTATTATTATTATATTCTTTTTTTTCTTCTTTTTGGGATTTTGGGCCTTCATGGTTCTTCTTAGCTTCATGAATTGGGCCTTCTTTTGTTAAAGCCCATGGTCTTTCCTTACTTTTCATGGAATGGGCTTTCTTGTGAAATTTTGGTTCTCAACTGTTATCAAACAGGAAATAAACATGCAACATCAATCACGGAAAAACTATAAAAAAAAAAAAAAAAAAAAAAAAAATTCCAGAACAAAATTTTCACTCACCTTTTCTTAGGAGTAACCTTTTTGGATGGACTTGTTGCTTTGGGTTAATACCGTTGCCAGAGAAGAGAGTAACTCCAATGGAAGTGGATTTGTCTGTGTCTGCTTTTGTACGTGGTTCTTGTTTCAAAAGACAAAGACCTCTTCTTCTTTTTTCATTTAGTAGTTGTTGTGGCTCTTTTATGTTTTAGGGGTAGAGGTGACTGAGTGGAAGAATTGTAGAAAGGAAGGGTTGTTTAGTTTAGAAGGGGAAGAGTCAAAAAAAGAAGAGAGAGAGAGAGTCATTAAGATTAATAATAAGAGTAAATTAAGAGTCTGTCCAGCAAAATAAATACATACGTAATTTATAATCAATAGACCCCTTGATGGATATTTATGGTCTCCACATAGCACCAAAATTAATAAATAATCTAGGATAAATGACGTAAAATTGGACTCCAATTAGGGCATGTTTGGTAAACAGTAATAGGTACTGTAATGTAATAGTTATTCCTATGGTTTAACTATTCTTTAGTTTGGTTATATTTTTATTACAAGGAATAGTCATTCCTTATGAATAGCTATTCTTCAAAATTGGGAATAACTATTCTTCAGTAAGTGCAATAATTTCAAAACTTAACATATTTCCAAATAAACAAACTTTCCATATATATACATTTAACAATTATAAGTATAAAAAATCATAAAAAATAACTCATACCTCTCTCAAATTTAATAAATATTATTTTAAGGAAATATAATTGTATGAGTAAGATATTTCCTAAAATAAATCTTAAATTTTATTCTAATGTTATAACTTACAACTAAACTTATAAATATGTTTAGTTGTTACATTATAGCACATTTTATTCATAGCAATAAAGATTACAATTCCTGTTTTAATCCTCATTCAGTGTACCAAACATACCTTTATATATTCTAATTAGATTTTCTCTAAGTTTTGACTTTATATATATATTAATAAATTTCATTAATCATACTTTTTTTTTTTAAATAACTTGTTTATGTTAGACTAGTTTGGCTTGTAACTTGTAAGTTAAAAAAACAAAATCAAAAACTAAAAAACTAAAAACAAAGATAAGACAAACAAATTTAAAATCAATGACAAGTATTAAATAGATATTGATTTGGGGAGGTATTTGGTAAAAATATTATACAATTGGAAAATGTGGTGGTTTTTTTTTTTTTTTAATAATTTTAATTTTAAAATAAAAAGTCTACTTTGCCTTTTCAACTACTTTTATATCTGTTCCCACTTTAAAGTTTTAGCATTGGACACATCAAAAAACTGTTTTATTAAATTCTGCACACAATTTTGCAATCCACTCTCCATCGTATCTCTTATTTTTCCCATCTATTCATTTCAGTCTCTCTCTCTCTCTCTCATATTCCACAGCAGCCTCACCCCACGAGAAAAACAACCCACCGTGGAATCCACCACCACCAGAAATCCACCAGAAGCCTTCACAAAACCAAAATCAAATAAATAATCCATTGCAATACATAACTAAAAGCCCCATCACCCAAATCTGAAGAAAAAAAAAATCCGAATTTGAGAGTGAGTGGACGGTGTGGAGGTCCGCGTTGTACCACAATTATCACAAGGTTAGAGTCAATAACGGGTTCCCATGTAAGGTAAGTTGGTGGTGGATGGGTTGGAGATATTTCATCATTTATGAAGTGGGTGACATTAATGAGATAGAAATTAAATAAAAAGGAAAAGGATAGTCATGAAAGTGCCGCGAGCGAGAAATCAAGTGTCTTAGATGGTAATAGGATATATACCAAAAAAAGTTATAAATAAAATATGTATAAATAACACACACACACGTATATATTAATTATATACACATTCAAGGTGGAGTGGGACTAGACCGCCGAAACAAGCAAAATTCATTCATATCTCATTACCTCTTTAAGGCAAGAAAAGTGGGTTCATATTTATAAATAAATTACTATACTAAATCCCAAGCCACGCCTCACATGATGATTACTTTGAAGTCTAAAGTAACTCAATCCAATGGAAGGTTGTAAACAAATCAAGCTGGGTTGAGTAGTAAAGGTTTAGAATTGTTCATTCATTTTATTCCAAACATGAGCCAAGCTCGAGCTCATCAACAAATTACATTACATATTCAAACTTGATTTATTTTCTTGTCGAGCTTATTCATGAGCTATTCAATCAATTTATTATTTTTTCAATATAAAGTACAACAGAACATTTTTATCACTTTAAAATAATTTAATAAATAACTTATAGTTGAAATAATATTATTTGATTTAATTATATAGAATGATTTTTGTTTATGAACTTATAAAAATGAAATTCACTAACATTATATTAGTAAAATTTATATGTAATTTTTTAGTACCAAATGAACTACATATACCATCAATAAATAATATTTTGATATATCTTATAAATAAATTTACACAATTCAATATTATTCTCATAAATTTGTTTAAAATACAGTGTCTACTTCATATTTCAAGTTACATATAATCGGGTTAGTAATCACAAATCTCTTATTTAAAAACAAGAAACTTTAACTTATATATACGAATACATTATTATTATCTTTGAACTTAACTCATTTAATAATCAAGCTCAAATTTTAGGTTTAGTTATTTACCCAAAAAAAAGAAAAAGAAAAAAAAAAAGCCGAATCTTTTCATATAGCAGTTTATTTACAGCCTAATCAAGTGCGGTAAGAATATGTTAGTGTTAGAGACGACGACGTCGTTTATAAAGATTTGAAAAAGATACTATTACTTTGTACAATATCAGATTCGATATTCTCCTACCGTGAGGAATTAGATAGCGATACACGGAGAGAGAGCTATGGCGACTACGAATTCTCCAAAGCCTGACTCCGAGTCCGAAATCGAGACCAATCTAAACCCAAACCCAAACCCTAACCCTAATCCCTCAAACGCATTAGTCCCTACTCCCAGTGGCTCCGCCGTCTGCCTCATGAGGTTCGCCGGCGACTCCCTCGGCGGCGCCTTCATGGGCTCCATCTTCGGCTACGGTCCTCTCTCTCTCTCTCTAATACATACACACATATATTTATATAATATATGATCTTTTGTTTGATATATAATTGAATTATTATTATTGTTGTTGTTGTTTTTTGTTTTGGGAATTTTGTTGGGGATGTTTGAAAAGAAATTTTCTTTTTTGACAATTAAATGTGTTAATTAAGTATTGGGGGAAATTGAATTACTCTGGTGTGATTGAAATGGAAATGGTTAATTTGATTAATTAATAAATTTTTTGTATTTTTGTGTAGTTCCTAGTCTGTGATTGAGCTTGATTGACAAATAGGAGTGTTGTGTACTTGATTATGCACTGTACATAAGCAAGGTGGTGAGGGTTTGTTTAAACTTTCCAAGTGAAATTTGAGTGTGTGTTAAGACACATACCTGAGATGTTAAAATTGTTGCATTATGGTTTCGGTTTCTTTGAGTTAAATTGAGGAGTGACGTAATTTTATGCGAACTAAGGCTGAAGTGATTGTTATAGATGACCTGATGAACTTATCCAAAAAAAAGAAGAAGACCCAGTTGATGCCAGTGGGGGAGAGAAATGGAGGGGATTGTGAAGGAAAGTAGTTTTAGTCATTGTGTTGAACACGTGAACTTATGAATTAAAAAAAATAGACCCAGTTGATGCCAGTCGGGGAGAGAAATGGAGGGATTGTGAAGGAAAGTAGTTTTAGTCATTGTGTTGAACACGTGAACTTATGAACTAAAAAAAATAGACCCAGTTGATGCCAGTCGGGGAGAGAAATGGAGGGATTGTGAAGGAAAGTAGTTTTAGTCGTTGTGTTGAACACGTGAACTTATGAATTAAAAATAATAGACCCAGTTGATGCCAGTCGGGGAGAGAAATGGAGGGATTGTGAAGGAAACTAGTTTTAGTCGTGTTGAACTTATCAAGAAAAAAAAGACCCAGTTGATGTTAGCAGGGGAAAGAAATGGAGGGGATTGTGAATGAAAGTTTAGTACTTAGCAGGGGAAAGGAATTTTTTTTTTTTTTTTTGGTACTTTTATTTGTGAGGTTATGTTGCACCTATGGATCTAGGAGTGCATCAGTGTAGAGATGTTTGCAGGATTATCCATTGTGAGGCCACTTTTTTTTTGGTGGGGGGAATGAAAAATTTGTGATATTGTCACACCCTCAACTTCATAAATTGTGGTTAAGTTCCTGATGGAGATCTAAATTCAGGACTCCTAGAGCAACACCTCTCTCTAGTACAGGGTTCCAGGCTGAGGCAGAACTAGACTTTAAAGAATGGGGGTGCCAAAGTCAAATTTTTTTTAGGAGAAATTACAATTTACCCTCCCTTGATTTGGCCCTGTCACAGTTTAGTCCACAAACTTCTGATTGCTATATTGGACCTCCCTAAGGTTTGGAGGACAAAAAAGAAATTGTTAGGATTCCGTCGAAAGACCTCTTAAAGATTTCATTTGAATCCAAACTTTTGGGGGTCAAATTAATCTAGGATGCACGGACGCTTCATTTGGAGTGCCGTACCAATGTCATAACGGTTTCCTAATTTGCGTATCATATTATAATATTTTAAAAATTGCTCGTTTCGCCGTATCATAACTGTACTTGTGTCCGTGCATCCTAGCAAATTATAGCAATTGAAAATTTTTGTGCGACTAAATGGTATAGGACCAAAGCACAAGGGAGCAAATTGTAAGTTTCCCAACAATTATGACTACTAAACTAAATTAAGAGGGCCATAAAGGAGACAAGAAGGTTTTTAAAAAATTTTATTTTTATTTTATTTTTTGGGGGGGGAACCTATATACTTGGTGTAAAATTAAACTGAAATATAAGGGTGCAGCTTAAAATTTTAGAAAGTTTGGTGGGGCTATGCCCCTACTAAGTATGTAGTATTACACTCTTTTGCATGCACTAGCCACTAGCAAGATGTTGGATAAGAAATAGTTATGGGGAATTCAGATAACCTTATTGGTTCACGGTATTTTGTTGTAATGATCAAGGCTCCGTTGATGATTGGTTTTGTATGTAGTAAGAAATTTGTGATTCTCCAAACATGTCAAGTAGAAGTTCTAATTTTAACTTATACAAAGGATATGTGATATGTACCAGGTGCAGGATTGATTAAGAAGAAAGGCTTTAAAGGATCTTTTGGAGAGGCAGGATCTTCTGCAAAGGTGCAAAATCCCAGAAGTTTACTGCACTTTGATTAACAGAGTAGAATGTTTTGAGGCCTTTTCTATTTTTGTTGTTACTTACGCTGTATGTTAAGGCTTCCTTTTTCTGTCTTTGTCCTTATCAGACATTTGCAGTTTTGTCTGGAGTACACAGTTTGGTTGTCTGCATTTTGAAGAAGCTCCGGGGAAAAGATGATGGTATGTTACCTTAACCATAGAACTTGCACAAATGTTTTATACATTCATATTTCCTTTAATCATTTATTCTGTCTGCAGTTATTAATGCTGGAGTGGCAGGATGTTGCACTGGTCTTGCTCTAAGTTTCCCAGGTATCCAATATCCCAGTTATACATGAAGTTAACTATAAAACTTGGATATTCAGTATCAAGTACCTAGTCCTTCCCTGCCTCCTTCCACCTCACCAAAGAGTCTTGGATCATACTTATATGAAGCACATTTGGCTATATTCCATCTTGTATCTTTACATGTATTCATGTTGCTAAAAACTCACTCTTTTCTAAATGATTGGAATTGTACCTTTCCTTTGGTTTTTGTGGGTAGAGGAGGGCAGTTTCTGTATGAACTTTCTATGTCTCATCTTGCCAATTTCTCCATTTTGAATTGTCTTTGTTGCTGAACATAAAATTTGGAATTTCATAGCTGCAGATGATTGATTAGTGTTCATTTGATTGCCTTTAGTGTATGCAAATCTATAGAAGTTCCTATAGATATGTATATGGTAGTAACTGAGCCTTATTTCCACTCTAAATGATTTTGCAGGTGCTCCCCAAGCTCTTCTACAAAGCTGCCTCACTTTTGGTGCCTTCTCATTTGTCCTTGAAGGGCTTAACAAGCAGCAGCCAGCACTTGCAGAACCATTTTCGTTGAGAAAGAAAAGTGAGCATTATCACATACATCCATCTTTGGCACTTCCCCTTCAACTTCAGCTCCCTCTTCCAGATGAAATGAAAGGGGCGTTCTCCGCTTTCTGCAGGTCTTTGAAGAACCGTAATAGGAGCAGTTTTCCCACATCTCACTGAGAAATTCTGGGATGTGTTTTTGATCTTCTGCAGATCTCTAGGTCCCCCGTTCTTCTTCTTCTTCTTATTTTTCTTTTTGGAAAGACATGGTCATGTTGTAAACTGTAAATTTATAGTTGCGATTCTAATATTCGTTGCGAATTGAGCTATAAATTGCGACTTAGTTCTCGATTTGATGGTTAAATTAAATAGTTCTAAAAGTCACTCATAGTTTTAACACCTAAAAACCAAACACAGTATTTCTGGGGGGAGAGAGCCGATTTAATTCTTTCGCAGTACGATGCTGCATAGTGCATACTGTGTAAGTCTTCATTTCTTTTAAGGCCTAACAAATGCAGTGGGATAGCCATAAGAAATAGAATATCCATTTTAATAATAAACCCCTATATTCCCAAAAGGATCATTGAATCCATGGGGAAAATTGGTTTGGAATCCACTAAGAGAGAGAGAGAGATTCTATTATTGATTAGTTTGAATAAAAACTATTAATTTATACTGTAGAAGTCCTAGGATGTCTAGAAACCCCTAATTCGTGTTAGGCATGAAATTAAGCTAAAAATTGTCAAAAAATTAAACTTGGAAAAATTACATAAATTAACACTGAACTTTAGGAGACATATTATAACTGATAAGATATTATGAGAAAAGACCATATTCAGACTCTTAAATAAAATTTTTAATAAAAATAAAAATGATTGTAAAGAAAATATTTGACCAATAGAAGCATAAATGAAGGAACTTGATCGAAAAGTAGTGTAGGTAATGATCACAACTCTCTGAATTTTCCTCCACTTCAATTTCGTTGAGATCACCAAATTTCATGTAATTCCGTCAGTGGTTCTTTTGATTAATATTAGTACTTTTTTATTTTCAAACTTTTTCCAAATTTGACTTATGATACTCTCTCTGTTCAAGAAAAGTTTTGAGTTGTTTGTTTTGGATCATTAACCTACCCCTGTTTCGAACACAGATCATACCCCCATGCTCCTTAGCACCACCACCTCAAAATAGATCACTTGGGAGACAAATGGTCATCCTGCCTCAATCTTTTCCTCCTTAATTTTTTTAAAATATAAAACTATTTAATAAAAAAAATGAGTGGTAATAAACTCTTTGACCCAAGCTATATTCTTCACAGGGATACCAAAAGTTATGAGGCAAATCTAGTAAGAAACTTTATTCAACTGAGTGATATGCTTTCATGAAGATAACCTTTAATTGTGCATATATTTTTTACCCTTGTCCCTATAATAGTTTGTAACTCTCTCTTGGGCTTGAAGAATATATTTTTGCTATATTTCTGCCATGAATAAAAGCAGTTTCATTGAAACTAAGAAACCTTTTAATATAAAAGCAAGGGTATTAGTGATGCATCTGTAAATATTTTAGAGATCTCTAAGCAAGGGTATTTTTGAAGAAACCGGTTGGCAGTTGCTTTGGATATGATTTATGGCTTCTATTTGAGACAATTTTAAGATTTGTTATTTTATTTTTTATATTTATCTAAATCACACGTATATGAAACTCTTTGGGGTATTTGATATTTGATTAAGATTTTTCTTATCTGTTTGTAAATTAAGTGCAGTCGACTTCCCAATAATTATATACATTGTTTAGAAGTTGTAAACACCGTCCAAATTTTTCTTCGAAGTCTTGAATACATACATTTTTGCCGTCCATTTGGTCCCTTCAGTCAATTTCAATCCAATTCAGTCCATGCAGTCCTTTTGGTCCAATTTGATCCATTTTAGTTCAATCTGATCCACTTAGGTCCCATTCAGTCCATTTTATCTAATTCGGTCCCATTTGGTCTAATTCGGTCCAATCAAGTAGAATTCGGTCTATTCAGTCCATTTCCAGTTTTTTCAGCTTTCATTTGTTCTCTTTATCCTCTCTAAAAGGTAAAAACACTAAAAACTGCATATGCAGATTTCCTCAACAAATACTCTCCTTTCTCAATATCATCAACCACGAGCTATTATCTTATAACACAATTTGCACAATAATATTTAGAGTTTGAATATTGAATACTTAATTTACAATAACTTCGAGCTGAAACTAATATTTTTATGGTACGACATTTTCACTTTTACTGTTTCGGTGAAACATGTATAAATCACTCGGAAAATAAATTAAAATAAAAACACTTGAGGTTACAAAAAAAGTTGATACCAAATGATATCAACTTCTTACTCTTAGGAATCTCATTCTCATATATCAACTTCTTAGTTTTGAAAACATTGATTATTTTTGCTAATTTTTCACATTCTTGACACGAGTTTAGAGGATGTAATATTTACTAAGTAGAAATAATTTCATCAAAACTATATTATTTCAATAATGAAGGAAATTATTATTTTTCTCTTAAAACAGATTAACTAAAATAATCCCATCAGTAAATTTTATGATGAGAAGCAAATGGGTTGACATGGTGTTAATATCACCTTTTGTGACATATATTAATTTTGATTTTAGTTATTGGCTGGGGTTATTGACTAACTTTATTTAAAACACATTTAATAACCCCCTTCCCCTTTGGTATCACAAATCATTGAAAAATGGAAGCCATTTTGTGTTTTTTATTAAGTGAAAAATGAAAATAATAGATGAGATTTATAAGTATTAGTCTTAAACACTTCTTAAAATGATGTGATTATTTTGTTTCTAGCATTTTTTACAAACGGTTTATCGTCTATACGTCTTGAATGGCCTAAAAATGAAGTAAATATAAGTAAATTCGTCACTTATATTAGAAAAAAAATATAAAACTTTAATAATATAAGAAAAATGTAATTTTATCAAGAACCTACCATCGTTACGTTGAAAAGTTGACATAATTGTCCATGAAACAACTCATCTTTCAATATAGGCCTCTCTTCCTAAAGCATCACCGAAGAGAACAAAAATGGACTAAACCAAATTGGACTGAATGGACCAAAATGGACAGAAGCGGAACAAGTGGACCGATGGACTGAAATGCTAATTGATGTGGTTTAATATGAGTATAAAAATAATAAATGCTACCCTTAAGCTTTTATATATTATATAGATCAAACTCCTTGATGTAAGGAGTGTTTAAGAAAAAATGTTAGTATCCCAATTTCTCTTCAAAGTCTTGAATATATGAAGTATTCGTATGTTTTTATGAAGTACCTATAATTATAAACAGCTTGTGTCCTCCATCAAAGGAATATAAGAAGTATACATTTTTTAAGAGCAGTAAACATTATCCATATTTCTCTTCAAAGTCTTGAATGCACAAGTTTTTACAGAATTTTGGTATTTGCTTTCTTTGCGTGTCTTGGCATGACTAGCTGCTTTGGTATTGTTCTCAGTTCTCACAGCTAGTTCTAACTTCTAACGTAAACAGTTATTCTTTTTGCCATATTCTGATGAATCTGATCTATCCTATAACCATATTGTTCGTGGTCCGTTTTGAAAAGAATGTCAATTAATGGTTCAAAATTTCCTGCAAAAGAAAACCAAATAAAAATCAGCATAAGGTACAAAGAATTGTTTTTTTTTTTTTTGAGAATTACATTAAGGTACAAAGAATGAATACACATCATCAAGTGAATTAGAAAACCAACAATGGCAATTTCTGGCTGCTCACTGAAAGCTAGAGGTGAGACTCATTTTTAACTTGATCGTAAAATTGACTGTAAACTACAATTCTTTTATTTGTAACCAGATTCAGTCGAATAATTCCAAGCTGAATTATGACATATTACAGATCAATGTACCAGGATTTCATGATAGTTTTCCCCATTCCAAAGAGACATTAAAACATCCATTTCTAAATTTTGGAATGATCGTTAGTGTGCAACATTCTTGATGCCATTACATCTATTACATGTAATATCATATGGATTGGAAAAGAATCTCATAACAATCAAATCATTGTCAACTGCAAAAATTATGAAGAAACTGTCCCACGAATACTTTGCAGTTCAGTTCCATGTTCATCTTTGTCACTAAAAGGGAGATTATAAAATTCTGCTAAATAAGTCAAAGCCTCTGAGTTATTGTCGCAAACCGTCCATAGTGATGCAACCTCTCCTTTGGAAACTGTACCCCAACCCTCACAATCATCAAGAAAGTCTAATAACTTTGAGTAGAATGAGTCATAGTTCATTAAAAGGAAGGGAACAGGAAGCTTTGATCCTATCCGTTCCAGTTGAATTAATGCTAATATCTCAAACACCTCATCTAGGGTACCAATACCACCAGGAAGAGCAACAATGGCAGTTCTATCAGAACTACTGCTCCTAACTATAGCATCCACCAACCCATGCTTCCTTGCAGAAAAAAACCTGCATTATTAAAAAGCAGTTGATGCAACTGAGAAGCATCAAAATCCGATGATAAGGTAGCAACAATAGTATATTACCTGCAAGTAAGGTAAGTTTCTGGAGGTAGATATGGATGAAAATTTGAGGCTGTCCATTCACCAGCTTCTTTACCTATCTTAAATCCACCCACTGGTTTTCCCGCTTGTAAAGCACCTTTAGTAGCAGCATCCATTAACCCAGGGCCAACCCCACTCCATGAAGTGCAGTCCAAAAGATTTGCAATCTGCCCAATGGACGATGGAAGATCACAAGGAAAAGTTAACCTCAATTAATAGGAAAAGTATGTTTCAGGATGCAATTTGTGATTTTGTGCTTCCATGTATCACCATTCTTGATGCATGTGAATAAGTGATTTGGATACCAAAATTTACATGCATGTATGCCAGGAAAAGCAGGCAGGAATCAATGTATAAAGTCACTTGCCTCTCTACCCAACTCTTGTGTTTGCAGGTAATGAGAATGAGCAGGTCCCATCCTTGAAGAACCCAAATACACGACTCCCCTCCCAAGTCTGTGTATGAGTTCATAGCATTGCTGTATCTCTTTTCTGACCTTTCAAACAATACAGCCAAATTAGCTACTAAACCTTTTCAAACATTCATTAAAATTGCAAGACATTTGATGCATTCTCAATATTCACAAAATTTCTTAAAGCATGATACTCTTGGAACAACCAATAAGAAATTCTAAATCCTGTTAAGATCCGTAAATTTCATAGTCCAGTTTCAATTCTCTACCCCCCACCCGCAAAAATGATATTAAAAGTAAAATTGGTCATGTTGGCAAGAGAGTAACAGGGCTCAAATAATCAAGCATGAACTGGAGACTACTTAAAAATGAATTTAGATTTGTTATATATATATATATATATATAAAAGAATGCTATTTGTTTCAACCTAGGTAAGTTGTTCATTTGCCTTGCTAGAGTTGTAATCTTACTTGCCTGCCTAAGTATAATCAATCTTAACATAAAAGTCATACAATAGGAGATTAAAGATCCAATTGGTTTGGTAGAAATCACAAGCAAGAAATACGATGCATTTGCTTATCAGTTGAAAAGGTTTGTATGTCCAGCCTAACTACCAGAAACTGGCGATTAGCAACAAAATGGGAAGCATCCCTCTTGATAAAATACAAAAGAGTTTCATCAACAACGTCACTACATGTTTATGATTTCTACTTGCTTAAATTCAAACTGCACCCCACAAGATCCTACTCATTCCTATGATTCTCATCACAATTCTTTTATTCAAATAGTTCTTTAGCAGCATTGACTGAAGAGATGTCCAAGCTGAAAGCACATGCTGCAGAACAGGCATCAAATGGGTTGAATACTTTCTGCGTTGTTAAACTTATAAATCCAACACCAGAATTGATGCCAAAATTATCCCCTAGTCACCAAGCATAGACATCCCCTTCACTTCAGAGAGCAACTAATAATTATGCTTCAAATTCTTTGTTATCTTATTGTTTGAGAAAAATAAAATTTGTTCAACACACAAAGCAGAGCATAAGCTCTAGCACAACCCACAACCTGCAATATACACTTAAAACTAGAACTCCCTGTAAGGCTCAAACACTTTTCTACACCTAACACTATAGCTCACTACAAATGAGTTAAAACAAGTACACACAGTAAAACCCCCAATTGAAGGCAAGAGTGCTACTGTTAGGAATTTGAAAAAAAACTCCTTCCATTCTTCCCTTGACATCCCTTTTTATACTTTAAATCAGCTGCTCTTCGGTTTTGATGCTTCCTCCATGAATTCTATTGTTTCTTTGTATCCATATATTATAAACAGTGGCCTATCAAGCCACCTTCCACAAAGAAACTTTGAAGTTACTGCCCAGTGGGTGATTTATTCCCCACTTGACCACCTCCTCCCATTTATAGAGTATACTAGGAACTAAACTAAGCTCCATTATGGCTTGCCAAATTCTTTGGCTAAAAGGACACTCAAAAGAACAACTGGTTCCTAGTTTCAATCATCATTTTGCAGTAGGAGCATAGACTATCCCCAACGAAACCCCATTGTATCAATCTTGCTTTAGTTGAGAGTCTGTCTTTCATTGCTAACCACCCTATGAAGCTGTGCTTTGGTATTGCAGCAGAGAACCAAAACAGCTTCCTATTGAAAATTCTCGTAGCTCAGATAAAACCCCAAAAGAGAAAAAAAATGAAGGGGAAATTACAAAGTGGGTTAACCTCAATTTGGTTTGTTGTCCTATTAAAAATGAATGAATTCGCACCTGCAGAATAACAAGTACTCCCAAAAAAAAAAAAACTAGAGAAAAAATGAAAATTCAAAGTGGGTTTACCTCATTTGGGCTTGTTCTCTCCTCAAATTCAAATGCATCACGCTTGCTCAACAAAATCTTTGCCGGATGAGACCAACGCTTTGAGAAGTTGAAATCTAGGGTATGTTTCCTTCTGTGACTAAAAGATTCAAACTTTAACTTCCTTTGATGAGAATTTCTCGCCCACATCTGAGAACCCAATGAACCCACCATTGAGAACCCCATCCTCAGATCCTCCAAATGTGTCAAAGATTGGTACTTTGCATGAATTGGCTGCTCCAAAGTGGGAATGTATGTGGGCATTAACTGTAATAATGGGATTTTCTATGCAACATGGATTGGTGGCACAGCAAGTTGTACTATCAGATCTTTCCCAACTTGTAAAAGGAGAACATCTGATAAGGATTATGGGATAGAGAGTCCCAAATTTGTTCTGAATCAACAAAGCATCTGATTGTCTGAGTACATCGACGTTTACTACGGTTACAGACAGACATGTCAGGTTGAGAATTTTGTAAGTAACCAGGGGTGCTTTGGTCATGAAATAGTCAAATAGTACACGGTCACGTGTAACATTTATGGGACGACCGGACTAGAAAAAGACTAGAAGAGCACCACAAGATCTCAAACATTTTCACATCCTTGTTCGGGGTTGTGTTCTGAGTTTGTGATGAATCCAGTAATATTTTATTTTATTTTATTTTGATCTATGATGATGGTTGAATTAAGGAAAATGTTGTGTGATTTTATTATCTATTCGGCTTCCTTAGGTTTTTTTTTTTTAGAAATAATTACAACATGTTGCTAATTCCGCAGTTTGAACCCTTCCCCCTTAGACCCTCAAGCACTTTGTGCATGGAAATGTGTCAATTTAGTTACAAGACCTTTGGCATTCGACTTCCTTAGTTTGAATTCTTACTATACTCTTATATATTCAACTTTTTATTTTAAAATAGAGGTCTAATAGTAATATTGTCATAAAATGATTCCATTCCATTCCATCCATGTTATTTCCAAACAAGATTACTTACATTCCATTCATTTTCATTCATTTCCATTCCTTTATTTTAAAACATCCAATCAAGGTTATTTCATTCCATTCCATTTATTTCTCTTACTTAAATACATTTTATTCCATTCCATTTCTTTCTATTCCCTTATGATCATTCTATTCTATTCCCTTATGAACTCCCAAACGGAGCCTAAATGATTGTGTTTAGAAAGTTTAAATTACTAATTTTAAAACTCCTAAATTTTAACTTTTTTCTTTCCTCTTCCAGCTCTAGTTTGGCCGGTTTTAACAAAATCTACTCGTGATTTAAAAGTTATCACTTAACCTACCTAAAGTGCCCTCTGTTAAACAGCCGTAACTCTCTCACCCTTTTCACCGTTAAAAAGATGGGTAAATGTGTTTTTTTCATTATATTTTATATCCTTCTTCTTTTTTCTCCTCTTTTTCCCTCTTTTTTCTCTTGTAAGATGTCTCTCGTCTCTCTCTAATCTCAATCTATTTGCTTAGTTGAATTTACAATTGTGAAATTTTTTTTCTCTATCTAATTTCTCCCTCTTTTATTTTGCTAAATTTTCCATCTACTCTCTCGATCTCTCACTTTCTCCCTTTTCTTTGTCAATGACTTTGAGCATCATTGCTCCACTTTCTATTGCCATGGTTGGCGGTGACCCTTGACTTCCAACACTGCGCTCTTTGCTTTTGGCGGAAGTGAGAAGAGAGCTATGGTTGGCTCACCAAAAAAATTTCTAGCGAAGGTTGCATTAGGAGTGGGCTTTGAGGTCTTGACAGAGAATAACTTAAACCCATTTGTTGTGAAATTGAAATTGGGTTAAGAGGTTTGAATCTAAATGTGTAAGGAGGATTAATTGTGGTTGGGAGGGCATTTGAGCATGTAGCTTTTTGGTTTTGAATGGAATACTTGGGAGATCAAGGTGGTTTTGGTTTTGGATGAAGGAAAAAGTGAAGAAAGTTTTTGACAGAGGTTTTGGCCTTGACCTTGAGTCTTAGAAAGTTTTTGTTTTAACTTGGCATCTAGATCCAATTCTGGGTTGATCTAGGTTTTGCTTTTAGTGTTCTTGAGTGAAAGTATAAAAACACTTATAGTTCATACAAATATCACTTTTAGATCTTCTTCTTCTTTTTTTTTTTTTTTTCTTTTTTAACGGAGAAATGAGAGAGGTGGATTACGGTTGTCTAACGGAGGGAACCTCAGGTAGGTTAAGTAATAACTTTTAAATTATGGGTAGACTTTGTTAAAACCGGCCAAACCATAGGTGGGTTTAATGCAATTACTCCTCTAAAAAATCAAATCCAATCATGCATATTTGTTCTCAAGTTCTCATTAATTTCAACAAGGAGACAATCACTCAAAACTCAATTAAGAAGGTATAAAGTAAACATATCATTTGTTTTTAATAACTTTTATTAGAGTAATGCAACAGACACAAACTATTTTACAACTTTTTTACAAATTGATGGTGTGACCAAACTTCTTACTGGTTTTCATGTAGGTCCACCATTAACATCACATTTTCATTTATCAATAATTACTCATGTAGGGACCGGTTTCGAGCGCTCTCTAAAGATTGAAAGAGTGGACCCAAGCCCAGCTGACCCTCCAATAAATTTATAGAGTATGGGTTCAAGAGCTAGGCCCTAGTAAAGAATGCAACGGCCATGCATGGTTGTTGGTGGATTGTGATAAGTAAAACGTGGGTCGGAATGCACAATAGGACTCCTCGGACGGGTCTGTAGAGGTTGAAGTTGTTCTTATTTCTTTCAAGAAAGGTTACAATGGTTGAGAGAAAATACACTGCTACAGTATTTCTTTTCTCTGGTTTTTCGTCCGTCCCCATCTCAAGAGGGACTTTTTACATTATATACTTCTCTCTCAGTTGATCCTAGCCCTACATTTGTTGATCAACCCGGCTTCCACTTGAGAGTCTGTCCCATCAGCCGCATTCACATCCCTCCTGTGGGTTGCAGCGCCCAAGACGGCACTGTTCAGAGGTCCTATCCTCATTAATGCGGCCAGGGCGTTAGTTGAGGGCATTTAATGTGGAAGTGACAGTTCATCTAGGACTTGCTCCTCCACCATGCTTCAATGTCCGGTGCTTGGTTCTTGCTCTTTGTTCCTTGGATGCTTAGGGAGATTCCCCTTAAGGGCATGTTGTTTGCCCACTTTCTGACCTCGGTCTCCCGAGGATGTAACCATCCTCGGCAATGCTCCTTGGACCCTGGACTCTACACTTTCGTCCTCGGACCATGGACGCGTTCTCGGCGTGGGCCTCTGGGCCTAGTCTGAAGTGGGCCGGGGTTGCTTGGCTTATTCTGGCCCCACAATAGCCCCTCAAAATCTTGCTGTCCGCATCCTCGGGCGGAAATTAGGATTTTGATATCCTCGGACCTGCTCCGTGTCTAATCGAGTCTTGTCCCTCGTCAGCGTTGGAGCCTTTTCACCTGCCCAAGGTGCGTTACTGGCGCTTCGGTGCGCGTAACGTGTCCTGCATTAAATTCGGGCGGCTTTATGCTCCCCACGTTCAACGGGCAGATGACAATCTAACGGTGGGGATGCGTCTAACATTTATGGGCGGGAAAACTCGCGCGGCTCTTCCATCTAGGGTATAAATACCCATTCGAACCGCTCCTTCCTTTTTCATTTACAATCAAGAGCTCTTGCGCCTCCATTCAGAGTCCAACCAAATTTCCACCTCCATCTCCAGCATAAAAAGCCAGTCCGAGGAGCTCCTCCTCGTTTCTGTAAGTCGCTCTATCTCTCTCTGAGCTTTTTTCCTCTCTACTCGTCATTCTCTTTCATTCGCTCCTCTTTTAGTTCTCTTAGGCGTCATTTGGGATGGGTAGACTTAAGAAGTATGTTGGCTCTGAGGAGGCGATGGAGAAATTCATCGCCGATTACAAGATACCGGCCAACGTGGGCTTAAGGTATTGTGAGGAGGAGGAGTGGCACCTCCGGAAGCAGGTGGGCGAGGTGGTGATTCCCATCATCGCCTTCCTTGAAGGGGGGATGAGGATCCCCATGGGGCCGGTGATGAGGGGTTACCTTACATACTTTCGGTTAACCCCTACCCAATGCGCCTCCAACATGTTCAGAATTCTGGGCAGTGTGGATGCCCTTAATGAGAAGATGGGTCTAAGGCTGACCCATCATGATGTGAATTACTGCTACAATCTTCAACATCTGAAGAACAAGTCCTACTACATGAGGACGAGGGATGACAGGGTTCGGCTTATCCAGTGCCTCCCCGAGTCCAACAAGGGGATGAACGAGGATTTCCTCATCGTGTCTGGAGCGTGGCACGATGGCCTTCACTGCCCGACGACAGAGGGGACACCAGGTGGGGCAGTGGGAATAGGAGGGGATTCAAAGATTCTGACTTCTTTTCTGCATTATTTCTGTTTGTACTGTTTGGTTTCTAACCATGGATGTGTTTTCTCTTTGCAGATCCGCACTCTTTTGCGCGCCACTTCAGCTTGATCAACAGGGAGGACTCGCAGAAGGTGCTCAGGTCTGCGGATTTTGAGAACGAAGCAGACCACCAAGTCAGAGCCGCACACAAGATTTTGGGGTACACTCCACTTCAAAAGTCATTCGCGGCCCCAAAGTGCGTGATCAAAGCAAAGGATCCTCGGCTGCAGAAAATAAAAGTGACCGAGGACGGGTTCGAGTTTCCCGAGGATCCCTCCGCTCCAGAAGACGTCACAGTAGCAGTCCCCTCGTCTTCCCACACATTCCTAGAGGCCGTGGAAGAGGACTTAGAGAGGGAAAGGGACGCTGCAGATTTTGGTCCTGCCGAGGACGATTTTAGCGTTTTTGAGCAACTTCATCAGTCCGAGGACCCTTCTGGAGACTTGGGTGACCCTCGCCTAACCGAGGCAGACCTCTTAGCGTCAGAGACATCTTCTCAGCTAGAGATGGGCTATAAGAAGAAAGCCCAACCCAATCTACTCGACCTAATCGAAGGTCAGCCGGGGAAGTCCAAGCCGAGGCTTCCTCCTCCTCCTCCTCCTCCAAAGACTCGTCCTGCTCAGACTAGGTCGGCCTCAACCCAGTCCAAGCTTCCTCCTCCTCCGCCTCAGACGAGCTCGCCATCTAGGCACGAGCCTGCTGACCCTAAGCAGAAGAAGGACAAGGGCAAGAGGACCCTTGAGGACAAATCTGGGCCCACGCGAGAGGGCGATGGCACTCGGCGGCCATCGAAGCAACTGAGGATAGGCTCCTCAACACAGGATAAACAGGTCGCTCCCCCGCCCGAGGTCCAGGCCTGGCTCCCCGCCCCAATGCTCCGCGGGGCACCTTTGAGGGATGACTCCTCCCTCAGGGACTTTAAGGATGGCGAAGGTGCGTATGTGGCCGACGCTGTGGAGAGATGCCTGCTCCTTCCCGCGGACATGGCGGAGTTGAGGACCATGAGGAGTAGGGACGTCTTCCTCTGCCTCAAGCGATATTTGGGGATGGTAAGACTCTTAACACTTGTGCTTTTTCTTGCTTCAGTTTTTTCTGCTTTCCTTTCTTTTTTGAGCTCGGCTAATTATAACTTATCTGTTTCGTTTGGCAGGCTGTCCAGGCCACTTTCAGGCTGGAAGAGGCGGCCAATGAACATGGAAAGGCCATGGATTTAGAGCGCGATAAGCGCTTGGAGGCTATTCGGACCCTCAAGACGTCCGAGGAAGACCTTGCCAAGGCCAGGGAGGAGCTGAAGGCCATGACCCAGGCTAAGAACAGCGCAACGGCAGGCCTTGAGGGTGCCCAGAGGCAGGCTGAAACTCAGACGAAACGTCTGGGTGAGGTAGAGGGGCTGCTGAAACTCGCCGAGGACTGGATAGCTGGCCTGACGAAGAAAGTGGCCGATGCCGAGGAGGCCAAGAGGGTGGCCGAATGGGCCAAAAGGGAGGCAGAGAGGGCCAAGTTTGAGGCAGATCAAGGCCGGGAGGAGGCCTGGGCCACCAAGGATGAAGCTGAAGAGGCAGCCTATACTGCTGGGGCAGCTGAGACAGCAGCTGCCTACAAATCCCAAGTCCCTGGGGTATGTAGGCGCTACTGCTCTGAAACTTGGAATGAAGCCCTCAAACAAGCTGGGGTGGAGGCCCCTTTTGACTTGTGGAAGGAGGAGAGCGTATACTACCCCTTTGCCATCCGTGAGGCTGCCCCGGATGGCTCTGAAGCCGAGGAGGCTGCTGTGGAAACTGCTACTACTCCGGGCGAAGGGGCCTCGGATGCTGGGGTTACTGATGAGCCAGTCCAAGGGAGTAATCCTTTCGTGGTGGTTGAATTGAGTGATGGCTCCAACGAGGATGCGCCCTAGCAGGCTGCAGAGCCTTCTCTCGATGCCCAGGTTTCTTCTGCCGAGGGGGCAGCTATTCCTGCCGTGCCTCTGCAGACCATCCCCCTTAGTCAGGGCTCAGAGGACCTTGAAGCAGCTATGGGCCAGCCACCCACCGAAGCGGGCAACTAAATAGAAGGACTAGGCTCCTTGGCGCTTCTGCCTGCTACACTTTACTTTTGCATCTTTTTCTTCCCTTTTTTCTTTATTTGTAATGTGACTCCATTGGTGTAATTCTTTTGGACTTAATGAAATGAGAGCTTTATTTCTTTTTCTGTTTGTTGTGGCTGTTTGTTTACTTGCACATTATCCGCTTTTTCTTTACTTGCATGATTTTAGCTTCAATTGCATCTCGGCCAATCGTGGCATCAGTTATTATAATGAGAGGGCATGTATGCTCTGATGCACTTTTCGCTTCCTAAGGACCAGATAGAATTTCTTCGAGTAGACACTTAGGATCTCTTCAATGTAGTTAACTTCCCCACAGGCCTGAGTCCGAGGACCATGCAGTGCCTTAGTTTTGTCTGACACTTTGATTTGGCTGTAAGTAACTAGTTTCCCCATAGGCTTGAGTCCTTGGACCATGCAAGACCTAGGTTCTGTCTAGCACCCAGATATAAGTGGTTAGCTCCACATAGGCTTGAGTCCGTGGACCATGCAAGACCCAGGTACAATTGCTCCCTTCAAGATAAGTGGTTAGCTCCCCATAGGCTTGAGTCTGAGGACCATGCAAGACCTAGGTACAGTTGCTACCTTCAAGATAAGTGGCTAGCTCCCCATAGGCTTGAGTCCTTGGACCATGCAAGACCTAGGTACAATTGCTGCCTTCAATATAAGTGGCTAGCTCCCCGTAGGCTTGAGTCCGAGGACCATGCAAGACCTAGGTACAGTTGCTGCCTTCAATATAAGTGGTTAGCTCCCCGTAGGCTTGAGTCCGAGGACCATGCAAGACCTAGGTACAGTTGCTACCTTCAATATAAGTGGTTAGCTCCCCATAGGCTTGAGTCCGAGGACCATGCAAGACCTAGGTACAGTTGCTACCTTCAAGATAAGTGGCTAGCTCCCCATAGGCTTGAGTCCTTGGACCATGCAAGACCTAGGTACAATTGCTGCCTTCAATATAAGTGGCTAGCTCCCCGTAGGCTTGAGTCCGAGGACCATGCAAGACCTAGGTACAATTGCTGCCTTCAATATAAGTGGTTAGCTCCCCATAGGCTTGAGTCCGAGGACCATGCAAGACCTAGGTATAGTTGCTACCTTCAATATAAGTGGTTAGCTCCCTATAGGCTTGAGTCCGAGGACCATGCAAGACCTAGGTACAGTTGCTACCTTCAAGATAAGTGGCTAGCTCCCCATAGGCTTGAGTCCTTGGACCATGCAAGACCTAGGTACAATTGCTGCCTTCAATATAAGTGGCTAGCTCCCCGTAGGCTTGAGTCCGAGGACCATGCAAGACCTAGGTACAATTGCTGCCTTCAATATAAGTGGTTAGCTCCCCATAGGCTTGAGTCCGAGGACCATGCAAGACCTAGGTACAGTTGCTACCTTCAATATAAGTGGTTAGCTCCCCATAGGCTTGAGTCCGAGGACCATGCAAGACCTAGGTACAGTTGCTACCTTCAAGATAAGTGGCTAGCTCCCCATAGGCTTGAGTCCTTGGACCATGCAAGACCTAGGTACAATTGCTGCCTTCAATATAAGTGGCTAGCTCCCCGTAGGCTTGAGTCCGAGGACCATGCAAGACCTAGGTACAATTGCTGCCTTCAAGATAAGTGGCTAGCTCCCCATAGGCTTGAGTCCTTGGACCATGCAAGACCTAGGTACAGTTGCTACCTTCAATATAAGTGGTTAGCTCCCCCATAGGCTTGAGTCCGAGGACCATGCAAGACCTAGGTACAGTTGCTACCTTCAAGATAAGTGGCTAGCTCCCCATAGGCTTGAGTCCTTGGACCATGCAAGACCTAGGTACAATTGCTGCCTTTAATATAAGTGGCTAGCTCCCCGTAGGCTTGAGTCCGAGGACCATGCAAGGCCTAGGTACAATTGCTGCCTTCAAGATAAGTGGCTAGCTCCCCATAGGCTTGAGTCCTTGGACCATGCAAGATCTAGGTACAATTGCTGCCTTCAAGATAAGTGGCTAGCTCCCCATAGGCTTGAGTCCTTGGACCATGCAAGACCTAGGTACAATTGCTGCCTTCAATATAAGTGGCTAGCTCCCCATAGGCTTGAGTCCTTGGACCATGCAAGACCTAGGTACAATTGCTGCCTTCAATATAAGTGGCTAGCTCCCCATAGGCTTGAGTCCTTGGACCATGCAAGACCTAGGTACAATTGCTGCCTTCAATATAAGTGGTTAGCTCCCCATAGGCTTGAGTCCGAGGACCATGCAAGACCTAGGTACAGTTGCTACCTTCAAGATAAGTGGCTAGCTCCCCGTAGGCTTGAGTACGAGGACCATGCAAGACCTAGGTACAATTGCTGCCTTCAATATAAGTGGCTAGCTCCCCGTAGGCTTGAGTCCGAGGACCATGCAAGACCTAGGTACAATTGCTGCCTTCAAGATAAGTGGCTAGCTCCCCATAGGCTTGAGTCCTTGGACCATGCAAGACCTAGGTTCTGTCTAGCACCCAGATATAAGTGGCGTTGGGACGCGAGACGTGTGATCATGACAGGCAGAACATCTGAATCAAAAAGGACTTCTTTATTAATAGTAATACCTTTTCAGGTTATTTACATTCCAGGGACGAGGTACAGGTTTGTCATCTAAATCTTCTAAATAGTATGCTCATATCCCTGCCACTGAGGTAATTCGGTAGGGCCCCTCCCAGTTGGGTCCGAGCTTTCCCCAAGAAGGGTTCTTGGCAGCTTCTACGACTTTTCTCAGCACCAGGTCTCCCGGTGCTAGTGGTCTGAGCTTTACATTGGTGTCATATCCCTGCTTGAGCTTTTGCTGGTAGTGAGCCAGCTGGATCATTGCTTGCTCTCTTCGTTCGTCTACCATGTCCAGGCTCCGCCCCAGCAGTTCATCATTGCCGCCTGGGGTGAAGGAGCTCGTCCTTAGTGTCGAGAAGTTGGTTTCCAGGGGGATCACTGCCTCCGCACCATAAGTCATGGCAAAAGGTGTTTCTCCCGTTGAGCGCCGGGGCGTAGTCCGGTACGTCCAGAGGACATAGGGCAGCTCTTCTACCCATCTCCCTTTGGCATCATCCAGTCTCTTCTTAAGCCCGTTGACGATGACCTTGTTGACCGCCTCGGCCTGTCCATTCCCCTGAGGGTAGGCTGGCGTTGAGTACCTGTTTGTGATCCCAAGTTCGCAACAGTACCTCTTGAAGGCCTTGCTGTCGAACTGGAGCCCATTATCCGAGATGAGGGTATAAGGGACCCCGAACCGTGTAACTATGTTCCTCCAAAGGAATTTCTTCACGTCTACATCCCTGATGTTGGCTAGTGGCTCGGCCTCGACCCACTTGGTGAAGTAGTCCGTGGCCACCAACAGATACCTCTTGTTCCCTAGTGCCTTGGGGAAAGGTCCCACAATGTCCAAGCCCCATTGGGCGAATGGCCATGGACTGGATAATGGATTGAGGACCCCTCTTGGCTGATGGATGTTTGGGGCGAACCTTTGGCACTGGTCACACTTCTTGACATACTCCTGGGCCTCTTGCTGCATTCCCGGCCACCAGTATCCTTAAGTGACGGCTCGGTAAGCCAGGGATCTCCCCCCTGTATGGCTCCCACAAATTCCTTCGTGCAGCTCTTCGAGCAAGGATTCTGCCACTTCGGGGTGGATACACAGAAGGTATGGCCCAGAGTAGGACCGCCTATATAGCTTGTGGTCCTCGGACAACCAGAACCGAGGAGCTTTCCTTCGTATCTTTTCTGCCTCTGATCTCTCCTCAGGCAGGACGTCATCTTTGAGGAATCTCACTATGGGGTCCATCCAGCTGGGACCCATCACAACTTGATGGACGGGGATTACTCCCTTTGGCACTTCACTTGCCCTCTCCAGGTGCTCCACAAGTATGATCCGAGGCAGAGCCCTTGCCGAGGAGGTCGCGAGTGTGGCAAGTGAATTGGCGTGACTGTTCCCATTCCTAGGAATATGAAACAAGCTGAAGAGGCCAAAATCCAACTGCAAGCGCTTGACTTGGCTCAGGTATTCCTGCATTCTCGAATCTCTGGCCTCCATTTCCCCCTTTACCTGTCCTACCACCAATCTGGAGTCTAAGAACATCTCTATCGACTTTCCTCCCATCTTTTGCACCATGATCATCCCTTGCAGTAATGCCTCATACTCGGCCTCGTTGTTTGTGGCCGTGAATCTGAGCCTCAGGGATTTCTCAATGACATGATCTTCAGGGGATACTAGGACCAGCCCCACTCCGGACCCCCTTTGATTTACCACGCCATCCACATATACTTTCCAACATGGTGGCTCTGGGATGGAGATTGCCCCAACTGATTTCTCATCACGGCTCTTATCCTCGGCTGTCACTTCCTCGACTGGTTCAGTGAACTCGGCCGTCAAATCCGCTAGAACTTGGCCTTTTATGGAGGTCCGGGGCAGGTACTTGACGTCAAAAGCCCCTAGAATTGTGTTCCACTTCGCGATTCTACCTGTGTAATCAGCGGCCCGGAGTACAGACTTCAAGGGCAATTGGGTTAGGACAACCACCGTGTGAGCTTGGAAGTAATGGGGGAGCTTTCTCGTGGCGTGGACCACCGCCAGTATGGCTTTTTCTAGGGGTAGGTATCTGACCTCTGCTTCGTGCAGCGACTTGCTGACGTAGTAAACGGGCTTTTGAACGCCATTGTCTTCCCGTATCAGCACTAAACTCACTGCGTGGGGCGCCACCGCCAGGTAGGCGTATAGGACCTCGTCGGGCTCAGGATTGGACATGATAGGCGGCCGGGATAGATACTCCTTGAGTTGTTGGAAAGCTACGGCACAATCCTCGGACCACTCAAATCCTTTCCATTTGTTGATAAGGAGATAGAAAGGCCTGCACCTGTCAACCGACCTGGAAATGAACCGGTTCAGGGCCGCGATCATCCTAGTAAGCTTTTGGATCTCCTTGGGGTTCTACGAAGGCCTCAAATTGTGAATGGCCTTGATTTGGTCAGGGTTGTCTTCGATTCCACGGTGTGTGATCATATACCCCAGAAACTTGCCAGAGCTTACGCCAAACGAGCATTTTAAGGCATTAAGGCGGAGCTTGTGTTCTCTCAGGACGCCAAATGTGCGGCCGAGGTCTTCCACGTGCTCGGACACCAGCTTGCTCTTCACCACCATATCGTCAACATAGACCTCGATGCTCTTGCCCAACATCGGCTCAAACATTCTCGTCATCATCCTCTGGTAGGTGGATCCGGCGTTTTTCAGGCCAAAAGGCATAACCTTGTAGTGGTAGTTCCCAATGGGCGTCACAAAAGCTGTCTTCTCTTGGTCTTCCAAGGCTAGTGAGATTTGATGGTAGCCCTGAAAGGCGTCTAGGAAGCTCATCCGAGGATGGCCTGCCGTCGCATCTACTAGCTGGTCTATTCGTGGCATTGGGAAAGGGTCTTTTGGGCATGCTTTGTTCAGGTCTGTAAAGTCTACACAAACCCTCCACTTCCCACTTTTCTTCTTGACCACCACAGTGTTGGCCAACCATTTGGGGTAAAAGACCTCTTTGATAGCCCCCGCGCGCTTAAGCTTATCGACCTCTTCCCTGATCGCATCAGCGTGCTCCTTCGACGGGCGCCGGGGTGGCTGCTGCTTGGGGATCACAGATGGGTTGACGTTGAGGTGGTGACAGATGAAGGACGGATCAATCCCAGGGGCATCGCAGGGATCCCATGCGAACACGTCAAGGTTCCTTTTGAGGAACTCAAGTAACTCCTCCTTCTCCTGTGGAGGCAGCTGGGTTCCGACCTGGAAGAACTTCTCCGGGTCATTGCCAATTACCATCTTCTTCAGGTCTTCACATTTAGCATCCTCGGCAGGTGCATTCGGAGGCGCCACCTGGATCTTTGATTGCTATGAATCTTCCTCGGCTGGGGCCGAGGACTGTGCATCAAGCCGATAGGATATGGCAGCCACCGTGCATTGTCTAGCCCTGGATTGGCAACCTCGGATCTCCAGAACCTGGTCCCCTGATGGGAATTTCACCTTCTGGTGCAAGGTGGAGGCTACGCCATCCAAGGCGTGTAGCCAGGGCCTTCCTACGATGGCCGTGTAGGGGGAGTATGTGTCCACCACTATAAAGTTCGCCTCCACCACCACTGGGCCTGTCTGTACGGGCAGTCTGATCATGCCCTTTGGGATGACGAGTTTTCCGTCAAAACTCATTAGGGGGGAGCTATAAGGTGTGAGGTCTTCCGGTTTTAGCCCCAGCCCCTTGTAGAGGTCTGGACACATGACCTCGGCTGCGCTGCCACCGTCCACCATCACCCTTTTCACGTCATAGCCCCCGATTCTGAGGGTGACGATTAGGGCGTCCTCGTGTGGTTGGATGGTCCCAATCTTGTCCTCCTCCGAGAAACTCAGGGCTGGGGGAGGATTCCTCCTGGACCTCTTTGGCCCCATCCGAGGGTCCTCGGCGGGCAGTTGGGCCACAGACAACACTCGCAAAGGGGGTGTGCCTGTTCTTCCTGGCGCGGCCAAGATTATGTTGATCGTCCTAGCGGGCTGCCCCATGGCGGCGTCCCTCCGAGGCTCTTGGTAGGCTCGGCCCTGCTGGCCGTTGGAATGGTGCAGAAGGTGCTTCAGCCTTCCATCCTGGACTAGTTGGTCCAGGTGGTCCCAGAGGTTCCTGCAATCCTTCGTGTCATGTCTGTGGTCCTGGTGGTATTGGCAGTAACGGTCCTGGTTGCGCCTACCAGGCTCTTCGATCATCTTCGTCGGCCACCTGAAGTATGGCTCGTTCTTTATCTTTTCCAGGACCTTGTGAACGGGTTCTCGGAATACTGCCCGACAGTTTAGGCATTGGTCGTCCCGGATTGCCCACCGAAATCCCTCCTCGGATGGGCGTTGTTGTACCTGTCCGACCTGAAATCCCTCCTCTCCTGAGGGATAACCTTCTCCTTGCCTTTGCCTTGCAGCATATCTTCCTCCACCCGCTTGTACTTGTCGATCCGATCCATCAGCTGCCGCACGCTGGTGACGGGCTTTCCGGTCAGGGACTTCCTCAGGCCGTGCCCCATTGGTAGCCCATTCTGGAATGTACTGATGGCGACGGCGTCGTACTTGCCGTCCAGCTCGTTGTAGATCTCCCAGTACTTGTCCGAATAAGCCTTGAGGGTCTCCCCGTCACGCATAGATAGGGACAGCAATGCACTCATGGGCCGAGGAGGCCTGCTGTTCGTGACAAAGCGGGAACCAAAGGCCTGGGTCAGCTGTCTGTACGAGTCTATGGAATTCGTCCTTAGACCGTTGAACCACCTCATCGCCACAGGTCCCAAGCTGGATGGGAAGACTTTGCACATCAGCGCCTCGTTCTTGGAGTGGACAGCCATCCTCTGGTTGAACTGGCTCACGTGCTCCACGGGATCCGTCTTGCCGTTGTAAGCAATGAAGGTTGGCTGCTGGAACCGTCGAGGAAGCTCTGCCTCCTCTATACAGCGCGTGAAGGGCGACCTGGAGAGCTGATCCAGCGCCTTGCTCATGGCGTCGCCTCCTAAGCCCCTAGGGGTTGGGTTGGCACGCCTACGCCTCTGGTAGTGCTCCTCCTTGTGGGAGAAAGTCTCGCTGGGGGGCGTTCTTGACCTCTGCCTGTATTCATCATCGCTCTCGTCATCGGAGGGCAGGCCAGGCCTGAGTTTTAACTGTCTCCGCTGCGCACGGCGTAGCTTCCTCTTCAGATTGTCTATCTCGCGCTGCATGACCACCTTATCATCCTTTCTCTGGGAGGCGTGGCTATGGGCCTCTTCCGATCGCGTGGCCTGGCCATCGTCGCGCTTCTGGGGAACGTGCCTGTCCCCCTGGCTTTCGCTCGCCGTTGAAGTACGCACGCTTCCCTCTCGAAATCGTCTGTTGTCGTTCTGACCGCCCCCGGGGTCGCCATAGTTACCTTGAGGCCGTGACTTCGCCGGTTCAGGTCGATTGGGAGTTCTTTGGTGAGGGCCTGATCCTACCATGTCTGACTGTTGTCCTTACTAACGCACAAGCTCTCCCCACAGACGGCGCCAATTGTAGGGACCGGTTTTGAGCGCTCTCTAAGGATTGAGAGAGTGGACCCAAGCCCAGCTAACCCTCTAATAAATTTATAGAGTATGGGTTCAAGAGCTAGGCCCTAGTAAAGAATGCAACGGCCATGCATGGTTGTTGGTGGATTGTGATAAGTAAAACGTGAGTCGGAATGCACAATAGGACTCCTCGGACGGGTTTTATAGAGGTTGAAGTTGTTCTTATTTCTTTCAAGTAAAGTTACAATGGTTGAGAGAAAATACACTGCTACAGTATTTCTCTTCTCTGGTTTTCCGTCCGTCCCCCTCTCAAGAGGGACTTTTTACATTATATACTTATCTCTCAGTTGATCCTAGCCCTACATTTGTTGATCAACCCAGCTTCCACTTGAGAGCCTGTCCCATCAGCCGCATTCCCATCCCTCCTGTGGGTTGCAGCGCCCAAGACGGCACTGTTCAGAGGTCCTATCCTCATAAATGCGGCCAGGGCATTAGTTGAGGGCATTTAATGTGGAGGTGACAGTTCACCTGGGACTTGCTCTTCCACCATGCTTCAATGTCCGGTGCTTGGTTCTTGCTATTTGTTCCTTGGATGCTTAGGGAGGTTCCCTTTAAGGGCATGCTGTTTGCCCACTTTCTGACCTCGGTCTCCCGAGGATGTAACCATCCTCGGCAATGCTCCTTGGGCCCTGGACTCTATACTTTCGTCCTTGGACCTTGGACTCGTCCTCGGACCATGGACGCGTCCTCGGCGTGGGCCTTTGGGCCTAGTCTGAAGTGGGCCGGGGTTGCTTGGCTTATTCTGGCCCCACAACTCACTATATCAACAATTTGTAATTTTTTTTTTTGTAAAATAGTTTGTATCTCTAGCATTACTCATTTCATTATATTACTTTTTTCTTTTCCTTTGTCTTTCTTTTTGTCTCTCTTTCTGTAATTGCTCAAAAAGAAAAAGTCTCATTACACGCTTCTCTTTTGAGTTGAACTCTAAAGTTAGGTCTAAATAGAATCCATATATCAATACGTAACATATTTCGCAACAAATTTCCCAATTGTTTTTCTCAAAAAAAAATTCCAAATTTTTGGTATGATAACTTGTTAGTAACAAAAAAAACTACCAATGTGGTTGGTCATTTGTTCATAGTGGATAACAAGGTTCATATGGTAATTAGCAAAAGATAAAGTTTGAAACATGTTTAGAGCAAAACTTTTTGCATTAATAATAATTTCCAATATCTGGTGAAATTTATTATGAAAAAATGGTTTAATGGAGTGTCCTCATCAATGTACTACTACTAACACAAAATCTTAGGATTGCTTAACTTTCAAAAGTGGTAACTATGACTTTTAAGAGAAGTTTATGGTATGCCTTTATGTTAGAATTTCTTTCCCTCTTTCTTGTCAGTGTCAATGACTCAATACTTAATAGTATAGTAGTATTTTCGTGTAATGTATTATAAGTCTGTCTAAAAAACTATATATTACTTTCGTGTTTGTGTATTCTAATAAGTATTATTGTTTCCTAAAATATATATATATATATATATATATATAGTATTGAAAAAAAGAAAAAAGAAGAAGTAAGTGATGCTGATCATAGTTTTAAAAATCGGACCGGGCCGGCTGGTCTGACCGGTTCAACTGGGAACCGGCTTTCAATTCGGTCTAGTTATGGGTAAAAACCAAAAATCCATCAAAAATCGGGAAAATCTGGAAATCGGTCGGTTCAACCAAAAAACCGAAAATCGGTAGGGTTGAATCGGTTAAGGGGTAGTTGGGTTGTCCACTTAAACTACACCATTTTTTTGACTTATTCTCAGCCTAAAAGACATCTTTTTGTACAAAGGAAACCTAAAAACTAACCTAAACACCTATTCATACTCTCACGCCTCTCTAATCTCTATCTCATGCCTCTGTCTCACTCTCACAATGAGAGTCTAACCTCACTCAACTCTCAAGCTCATGGTGAATCCTCTATTCTGCCTCTGAATCTCTCAATTTTTTTCCCTTCTCACACCCTCTTTTCTGCTTCTCATCCTTACGGTCACGATCTGCTAGACTGCTTCTGGGTTTTTTTTTTTTTTTTTTTTTTTTTTCGGTCTCGCCCTCTCTACTTCAGTGGCTTTATCAATCATCAAGTATGGAACTTATTTTCCTTTTTCCATTGCTTTTGATTTTTGATTACTTGATTCTGAATTTCTGAAATTTGGGTTTCCCCCCCCCCCCCCCCTTTTGTCTCGATCTTGCCCTCTTTGCTTTAGTGGCTTCATCAATCATCAGGTATTGAACTTATCTTCATTTTTCCTTTGCTTTTGATTTTTGATTACTTGATTCTGCATTTCTGAAATCTGGGTTTTTTTTTTTTTTTTTTTTCTTTGGTCTATCCTCTGTGCTCTGCTTCATCAGGTATTTTGATTATTTTCCTTTTTCCTTTGCTTTTGATTGTTGATTCTCTTTCTTTCATTTGATAATTTTCTCCGAATCTGTTTTTTTGGTCCATCCACCTTAATGTTATTATGTTAAATTCTATGAAAAGATGTTATATACTTGTATGTTTGTTAAGGAAACATATTTATTACTATTGGATGGTTAGTTTTAGTATATAAAAAAATTATTAATTATTTATATAATTTAAATAAATAATAATTAAACTATTTATGATGTCATCAGTTCGACCATCGGTCGGACTTCGGTCCAACTAGAAAACCGATAATTAGTTCCTTTTTCAGTTCTTTCACCATACCGGTTTCTAAAACCCTGATGCTGATATTAAATTCTGGGTCAAACACAAACTAGCATTTTTTTATTTGACCTTTTATGCCACAAAAACTGAAAGTAGGCACTAATACGTAAAGATTTGGGCAGGGTTTTTTTCTTTTTTTTTTCGTTTCGTTTTGTTTTTCTTGGTCGTAAACTTCTTTCTTTTTGTATTGTTATTCAAGGGTAATTCTATGGTACCCCCTCCTTTTTTTAGGGGGTACGGTACCCACTAGTTGGTAACTTGCAATATCAGGTTACCAAAACATCATATTTGATGGTACCATCCTCATATTGTGTAGTACTAACATCACACGTGATTGTTCTTTTGTTAAATTCGGTGGTTCCCTTATTTTTTCTCACATTTGATGGTACCATCCTCACATTGTACAGTACCAACATCACATGTGACTGTACTTTTGTCACATTTGGTGGTTCCTTTATTTTTTTTTCTCATATTTGATGGTACCATCCTCACATTGTGTAGTACTAACATCACATGTGATTGTACTTTTGTCACATTCAGAGGTTCCCTTATTTTTTCTCACATTTGATGGTACTATCCTCACATTGTGAAGTACTAACATCACATGTAACTGTACTTTTGTCACATTCGGTGGTTCCCTTATTTTTTTCTCACATTTGATGGTACCATCCTCACATTGTGTAGTACTAACATTACGTGTGATTGTACTTTTGTCACATTCGGTAGTTCCTTTTTTTTTCACATTTTATAGTACTATCCTCACATTGCACAGTACCAACATCACATGTGACTGTACTTTTGTCACATTCAGTGGTTCCCTTATTTTTTTTCCTCACATTTTATGGTAACAGTCTCACAAAGCGCAGTACTAACATCACATGTGACTATACTTTTATCACATTCGGCGGTTCCCTTATTTTTTTTCTCACATTTTATGGTACCAGCCTCACATTGCGCAGTACCAACATCACATGTAATTGTACTTTTGTCACATTCGGTGGTTCCCTTATTTTTTTCTTACATTTAATGGTACCATCCTCACATTGTGCAGTACCAACATCACATGTGACTATACTTTTGTCACATTTGGTGGTTCACTTTTTTTTTCTCACATTTGATAGTACCATCCTCACATTGTGCAGTACCAACATCATATGTCATTTTACTTTTGTCACATTCGATAGTTCCTTATTTTTTTCTCATATTTAATGGTACCATCCTCACATTGTGTAGTACCAATATCACATGTGACTGTACTTTTGTCACATTCAATGGTTCCCTTTTTTTTCTTTTTCTTTTTTTCTCACATTTGATTGTTCGATTGTCACATTGGGCAGTACTAACATCTTATTTGACCGTACTTTTCTTACATTCGGTGATACTTTAATTTTTATTCACATTTGATAGTTCCATCGTCATATTGGGCAATACCAACATCACATGTGACCGAAACGACCCCGAAAACTTTTGATAGGACTAAAATACCCTTGAAACCTAAAAAATGACCAAAATACCCCCAATTTCCTCTAAAATTACCGAAATATCCTTAGATCCTAAAAAATGACTGAAATGACCTTGAAACCTAAAAAATGACTAAAATACCCTTAGAGCAAAAAAAAATGACCGTAATGCCCCTATTACTTAGAGAATGTTTGAAATACCCTTAGAAACTAAAAAAAATGACTGAAATAATCCTAAAACTGAGAAAATGACTGAAATACCCTTGAAACATAAAAATGACCAAAATACCCCAAATTAATTAAAATTATCTTTTAGTTAACACTCTATTAATATTTTTTTTTTTAATCTAATAAAAGTTTGATTATTTACTTCTACTAATTTTTATTTTTATTTTTTTACACTTTTTTGCCAAGCATTTGGTATGAGTCACGTGACCTGTCATCATCAATAACACGATTACATTATGCTTCCAAAATAAAATGTCATACTTGAGATGTCATTCCTAGCTGCTTATGAAACCCACCACAACAATTTGAGATGTCATTCCTTTTTGCCCTCTTTGCATTTGAGATATTTTAAAATATTTTGAAATTTTAAATTTGTATTTTGATAAAAAATATATATATATATATTGTAAGGTTGAAATTTATCAGCCATCTTGTTGGCTTTATTCTGTGCCAATTTGCTTGTAATTTAAGCACTTAGTAACCCTGTATTTAGGTGGGATTAGTGTAAGGGTAGTGTGTGAGGAGATGTGAAGAAAAGCTCAAGTATGTGCAAAGAAGCAGAGCTTCGCGGCTAGGACTCATGGGTGGCTCGCGGCTACAAGTCACCAACTTCAGGCACGTGAGATGCACGCAAGGAAGCTGAAGGGTCACGCCAGCTGTCGCACTACAGGACAAAATTAAGTCCCAGGCTGGCCAGGCCGTTAGGACGCGACTTGAACTCGTGACTTGGACAAGCCGCGAGATCAAGCTGCCAATTTACCCTGTTTGGCAAAAACTGACTCTTCGTATTCCAAACACACACCACTATATATAGATCCTTATACCCACTAAAATGAGAAAGCTTCCAGAGAGAATTTTGTGAGAGAAAACTCTAGAGAAAAACAAGATTGCCTCATCCCCAATCTTCATCTAAGAGACTCTACAAATTCCTCTACTCTCTTCCTCTCCATTGTCATACCCTTGAGAGGTCATTTACCAAATTCTTATCTCACCACACCCACGTCTGTGAGAAGGTTCATTTGGTGCTAAGGGAAGCAGTTTGGAAGGAACCAATATACATTGGTTGATGCTATGGTTTAGTAGCAGAATCCGGAAAGCTAAAGAAGAAATAGGTTCGGCGTAACCTCGTTGGAGCAAGAAGCTTGGAGGGCTTAGGTACCTGGGTAGATTAGGCTTGGAGGGTCTTCTGCTGTTCATGTATCCCAACTATATTCTTTAGTGGATTTTATCACCACTTGGAGGGCGGCAGAGAGGTTTTACGCCGAGGACTTCGGTTTCCTCTTCAATAACACATCGTGTGTTGTCCATGTGTTTGCATCTTTCTTCCCTTTATCTTTGCCTTATATTTACTGCTGTGGATGTGTCTATATTCGGCTTAGATTGTTTATCAATTCTATGATTGGCTTATGTTCATGTTCCGCACATTAATTGTTTGATTTTAAGCTTGAATTGATATTTTATAATTTGGGGTTTAAACGTTCAAGGGTGTTTCATACCCATATTGAACTTTCATATATATATATATATATATATATATATATATATATTGGATTGTATAAAGAGTCTTAGTGTGTCTATTAGTCTCTCACTCTCTCTACCTTTCCAAGTGACTCTTTGGCATGGATGGCTCAAATTGTCGTCGTTTATCAATTTTAATAAAACCAATGACTGTGATTTTGTATAAGTTCCAAAATACCAGTATTGTCGTCTTAGGGTTAGAGAAATACTTTAGATTTTTTTTTTTTTTATATATATAATAAAATTAAAGGGAAAATGGGTCAAAATAAGTTTCATCATTCTATACCAAAAAATAACCTTAAGAAAACATAATAAATTAAATCAAAAGGTTATAAAAGATGATTCATGACCTCACACACGGGCTTTGATGAAACCACCCATAAACCTTTAATATATGCTTAAATGTTTACCAAAAATGCTATAGATTTGACACGATTCTTTGGGAACTAATATAAAGAAACCAATACAATAATCTACTTATAACTCTTGCATCATTACATGGTGTTGAGATAGACCATAACATTTAATCTAAAGCTCCATTGAGTGCATGAAAGCATATCACTTTTAGGGATGCCAAATATAACATCACCGCCTACAAAAGCTATTACAAAACGCTTGGGAAAAACAACAATTAACTATATCACTTGGAGGTGAAGCTTCAATGTCATCCTCTGCAGCTCAAGGGTGCATAAAGTTTAAGAGAAATTTCTAAGGGATAAACACATTGGAAGCTTAGTTGCTCTTAATACAATTACAACATTGCTCTATGCAGAGACCCTAAACATTTATATCAGCTCAGTACAAACAATCAACTCTCACTTCGCAATGGCGATTCAATGTCATCCTCTGAATTATTGCTTGAAGGTTCCCCAAGTTGAAGCAGGCAAGCAAAACACAAAGAAATCATTTGAGGAGATTAAGATTCAGAGTTAGTTAAGAGAGAGAGAGAGAGAGAGAGAGAGAGAGAGAGAGAGAGAAGGGGGGGGGGGTATGTGCTTACCATGCATATAGATGCGCATACAATACTAAAACCTTTGCAGTTGAAAGGAGCACTGCTAGATAAGAACCATGCTGAAATAACAATTTAACTTGTTAGCAATACATATGAATTGATTCTAACACTCAACTAAACAAAAGATGAGTTAGTCCACTCAGAAGTCAATGGACTCATTACAAGCGGTGATAAAAAACTTGATAATGATTCCACACCAGCAACAAATCCTTGTGCTTTTCCCTGCACAAACATTGAGCATGCATGTCAATGGAGTGACCATGGTTCAAGTGCTTCGAAATTTATTTAGCGCAATAAGTAACTCAACATAGAACAAGTTATTTTGATACAGGAGAATCCCATATCTACTTTTATTTCTTTTTCGTTTGGTGTACTCCTGAAATTCTCTATCAGTCAAGTGAATGCAGCACTTTCATTCGATAACCATAGATAAAAAATCGAAAGAGAAAAATAATTGGACCAATTTACCCAAATAACAGAATATCAAGACTCAAGCAGGCATATGGGCAATGCATTGAAGTGACTAGGAACAAGTTGTTGCAAAAGTCCCGGTGAATTGACTTAAGCTTGGTCTCAAGTTGATAATCACATCACTTCAAAGTGCTATATGGTAGTGAGGTTTTTTCTTTTATCAAGAAAAAAAAAAAAAAAAAAGGAAGAGAGGTAACGTGTGCCTTGAAATTGGACATGAGCAGGTCTATGACATGAGCAACTAAATTTACCTAGTGAGACAGTCATAAAAAATATATATAAAAAAAACCTTGCCATTGAGTAAGCACTAACATAAAAAGTAGTAGTCCGTTTCATTCTAGTTGACCATCCAAAAATGCTATTGACTGATTCAACATGTCAATATAAAATAACAGGATGTTTCTAAAAATTTCGTTATTTTGATCTACAATCTCTTTAATTTTTTTTTTTTTTTTTTATAAATCAGAAAATTTTATTAGCACAGACACCAGAAACAACCTGAGATGCAAATAGCAAGCAAAAGAACAAAAAACCCAATTCTGTACTAGCCAAAATGCAACACAACAGCTCTCAAACTCTAAAACTAGAAAACACTCGAAACAAAATTCAAAATTTGATTCCGAGATGCTGCAACAGCTACAGAATTACAACTTAGTTGTACACCACATAGAAAAGAAATGAAATAGAAACAAAGAAATAGCAACTCTATACCCGTGTCCTCCCTAGGACATAAAAGAAAAAAAATTATTTCTTTATAAAAACCCTTCCCCCTTAAATACATAGTTGTTGCCTTTTTCCTCTGCTAACCAATAAAATAAAATAAAATAAATACAAATAAAATTTCAACACCACACTAACAAGAACCCACACCCCCTGATGAGCAGAACACAAAGCCACAAGTTTTGGAAAAACTGAATCCCTAAAAAGCATTTCAACAAGCACTTTCTGTGCCACTTATATGAAAGAACAAAATTGGAACCTCACCAGCACAGAAATTTGCCAACGTTACAGTGAAATGAAATTTAAGAGCGAAATTCCAAAATTTTCTCAAAAATCAAAAAAGAAGAAGGGGCACAAAACAATGACAGAGAAATTAGGGTTTTGTTTGATTCTTACCTTAAACAAAATCAAAATGAGTTGATCCCTTAAAAAACCCCTCAGCGGTGAGTAAATGAGGACGTTGATGGGATGAAGTGAGGTTGACGGACATGGGAGAAGAAGCAATTTGAGGTCTTTTAAGAGAAGGAAAAAGAGGGAGAGCACACGAGAGAGAGAGGATATGAAGTTGAGAGAGAATCACTTGTTTTTCATTTTTTTTTTTTTTGGCTTTTATATACTAACCTAGTCTCCCGGTAACAGGTTTCACACTAAACTTAAATCAACGGTCACAATTAAAATAACACTAATTAATGGTATAGATTTGGGTGGGTACCGTACCCCCTAAAAAAAATAAGGGGTACAGTAGAATGACCCGATTCAATATAATTTTTAGGAATTATGTTCTTGTTTACATTTGAATTTACACCTGTAAAAAGCAATCATACTCTCAATATATTGGATTTTATGTTTGTTGATACCCAAAAAATTAAAGGAACATATCCAGGCCAGGAAACAGACCATGGGCCTTTCATGGGCATGAGGGACCCATGGCTTCATGGGAATGCTAATGCAAAAGAGGCAAATGAACTAAGTAGAATGGGGCAAAAGCCCAACATGAAAGAAAGAAGGAAAATGTCCTTAAAAACAAGGTGCAAACGACCTTATAAAAGGGTGCAAGTGAAAAGGTTCTCGAATGAGCCAGCCCAGCAAATAGGGGAGCCTAAATAGGGTTTACCAAGGAAAAGGCCATGGAAGGCCAAGTTCCCTTAGAGAAAGGATTGAAAGGGACAAATGATCCCACAAAACCTTGAGACCTAGAGGTGAAAACCAACCAGTCCATGAGGGAGAGGCTCGAGGAACCTCGACCAAAAAGAAAAATAATGGATAGAGAAAGATGTCCAACACACTTTAAAAGTTCACCCAAATCAATAAAGGATCTATACCATTTTAGGAAGGAGGCATGATACGTAGAGTCCCTATCAAAGTGAAGAAATCTTCAAAATGTCCTTCTCACCAGCCTTGAGAAGAGACCCATCCTTGTTGACCTTAGCCGATGCTTGAATTGGTTGGAAAAATGTATCTCCTATAAGAGGAAAACAACCAAAGGTGCTTTCAAGGACAAGTTCCCAAGAAAGAGAAACAAGAACGAGAATGGAAAAAAAACACCCAGAGCTTCAACACAAGGGCAAGCAGCAAGATCAAGGCAAAGGAGAAGATAGTAATTTTGAGAACCTCTAAGACTAGTATAAAAGGGCCGGGAGGAATCATCCATGGAAGAAAAACAACAAGTAGAGAATGAAAGAGAAACATTAGAAAGAGAAAAACATAAAGTAATAAAGAAAATCGGCAATTATAATGAGAATATAGAACTTAGGTCAAGCTCCCAGAAAGTAGTGGTCCTTTTTTGTAGTATTGCCTAGGGGGCTATACATCAATCCAAGGATCCATACTTTGCAAGTTTTTGTAGATTTCAAAGTTCACTTAAGAGCACCCACAGCAGATGTGAGATATGTGTCAAATGCTAAATATTTGGCACATATCTCACACCAAATCAAGTTTGACCCCATTTATCAAATGTGCTAAATGCCATATTTTTTGCAACATGCTACAATACCATCACAAATTTGCAATTGTACGGTAAGATGTGGCATATGGCATATGGGTTTATTAATTTTTTATTCCTCTTTCACTCTCATCTCTCTTTCATCTTCAGCTATTCTCAGTATTCACCGCCTTCATCTCCATCTCCACTCTCCCATTCTCTTTCTTCTTCCCTCTTCCCTGTTGCTCTATTCTCTTCCCATTCATGAATATGAGCCACCACCGATTTCCTCTCTACCATCACTGATCTATATCCTTCACCGGTTTTTTTTTCCTCTTTTGTTCGCTCTCTCCTCTCTGTTCTATCGGCGTGGGTCTGGGTTGTGGTTGTGATTTCCGATTGTGGGTCTGGTTGTGATTTCCGATTGTGATCGGCGTGGGCGTAGGTCTCTGGGTTGTGGGTCTAGGTTGTGGGTTTCTCCTCTCTGTTCTATATCCCGGTGAACTGACCGAGTCCTTTCGTCTCATCAGAGAGTAGGCTCTTTGAATCAATTCTTGGTGCTGATTCGCTGTTCTCAGAGTCGCCGAAATCCTCTCTACCATCACCGATTCGCTGTTCAATCTCGGTAATGTAAGCCCAATTTTTTTACTTCTCAATTTGAAAAACTGATGCATGCTTCTATTTTTGCTCTAGATTTGTTGGGCTTTTGTTTGAATGAATCTGAAAAAATTGTGGGTTTTGAATGATTTTGTGATTTGTTTGGTTATCCGTCTTTTTTGCCCTGTTTTTTTGTTTGTTTGTTTGCTTTATTTATAAATTGTTAGCTTCTTCTTTTTTTTGGGTTTCTGGATTTATGAAACGATGAACTCAATTTTATGGTACATAGTATTGTGATGGTATGGTACATATAAAAGTTGGGTCAGTGAAGGTTCTTCTTTGTCAAAATATGGACAACTAATATGAGACAATGAGAGTAGCTATACATATATTACAGTTCTAGGGTGCTTGAATGATTGGAGTGTATGTGTGCGTGTGTGATCTATGTTTCTTTTTGAAGCTTCTTGTGAGTTCAAAAGTTCCTTGATTGGTGTTGAAAAGTAAACACAATGGAGAAAATCAAGTTTTTGGCCATTTTAAAGATAGCTAAACTTGAATTCGAAGAGTCTTCTACTTCTTTACTTGCAGATTTCAATAAATCTTCCTGTTTGAGCCACATCTTTTGGCCTGGGCCTCTTCCTTTTAAGAATGGGGAATCTGTTTTGGCCCCCTTTTTAGCATCATTGAAAGATTCTTTATCAAATATCTCTCAAATCAGATTTTTACTGCATTTTATTTCTTTTTTTATTTTTTGTATTTTATGTAAATCTTGATTTTGAAGCTGGAGGCCTTTCCCATCATTAGAAAGATGCAACTATAATAGCATAATTTATCTTGAAGTGCATTTACATTTCTCATGGTGGCAGAAACCCACTTGTTTGGCCATAAAATATTTGAGTGAGATTTATTGGAATTTGATCTAGGCTGAGCCCCTTAAAAGCTTTCAAGCCTAGAGCTGAGGTTGGGCTCAACTAAGGTCATCATATATTTAGCCACACCAGAAGCAAAACAATGCATCTTTGATTTTTGTATGTATTTGGGCTCAACCAAGAGGAGGTTTGTTTGAGCTTGTGAGTTGTCCAAACTATGTTGGGGAGGATTATCCCAAGGGAAGAAAAGCTGTAATTCCCTTCTTGTATTGACACAAAAACTTTTATTGTTTTGTTTTGGTTTTTGGGGATTCGGATGTGTAATTGCAATTAGTACTTTATAAACAAAGATTTGGATTTAGCTATTGATATTGACACGGCAATGATGAATTGCTTATCTTTTGATGTTTTACAATGATAGTGATATTGATATTCGGATGATATTGATATTTGGATGTGCCTTCTTCTCATTTTTTTTTTTGAAGTCCCCAAGTTCTGAGTTTTTTTTTTTTTTTTTTTTTTGAAGGTGACAAGTTCTAAATTTTTTTATTTTTTAAAAAAATGTTTAAGAAAATATCATTTTTTAAAAATATGACCGTTGAATTAAGGGGATTGTTTGAAAATGTTACCGTTAGAATAAGAAAATTTGAAAATATGATTGTTTAGGAACAAATATTACCGTTAGGAACAAATAATAAAGAAAGAATAAAATAAGAATTAAAAAGAATTAAAAAATAATATTTAAATGAAGTGGTAAAAATATAGAACATCTGATAAATGAGATATTGTAAAATGATGTGGTAAAATAATAAAGTAGGCTTTTGGTGTGGTAAAATGACATAATTTTTGCAACATCTGCTACGGATGCTCTAAGTCTGTGAAGTTTGGGGCTTATGGGTTTTATACCATTCCCTCAAAAAATTTGTATATGGGTTATTTGACTTATTAATAAGAGTTCATTGAATATATTTATATTTCCCAATATTATGTTGCTTCTATAGTTCTTGCAAATATACACACATACATACATACATACATATTTCTTGGACTTGCTTGTGCACAAATCGATCAGTTAAAATGACCCAATCGGCTGCAGTGGGATCGAACCTAATTCCTTCACTCAGTATCTCACATCTTGTTCGGCCCTTCAGTAGACCAATAAATCCTCATTGGGTTTGGGCTTGAGGAACCTTTCAAAAAAATGGTCCTACAATGTTCTCATATGTTGTGCCACAAACATAACAAGCATTCTAACGTTTTGCCATGAAAACCCAAGTCAATTTGGCTTGCACTTAACAATTTGAGGAATCATGATACTAAATACTTATCAAGGATCTTTAAACCAACAGTATAATCTTGAGAACTATTACTTCTTCTTCTTCTTCTTTTTTTTTTTTTTTTTTTTTTGAGATTGTTTCAAAATGCTGCTAATTCTGCGGTTCGAACTCTTTACCTTCTAGACCCCAAGTACTGTGTATGGAGAGGTACCAATTAAACTCAAACCCTTCCCCCTAGTGGTATATTATTGTTAGGGTACAATATCAATCCTACTAATTCTTGGTGACCTCAAGATAAAAAACCTAATTGAGAAATATTAAATACTCTGCAACTATTATGATGGAGAAAAGAAAAAAAATTTCATAAAATTTTATGAATGAATTTTATAACAATAGTTTATGATATTAGTATTTATGCAATTATTATTGGTTTCTCATTGTCACAAAAAATACGTGAGAAATTATACTTTATTGTCCTAAATTATACCCTAATTATACTTTATACCCTAAATTTTGGAATGTACATTTTACATCCTAAACTATAATCCTTGTTACACTTTGTACCCTAACATCAAGTTTGTTGTTAAGTTGGATAGAAAAATATAGAACCACATGAAAATACTTAATTGTCCATCTTCTTAATGTTTTAAAAATAGAAGAAAAACTACAATTTATCATTTTAAACTATACATTTGATTACACTTTGCACCATAAACTTTAAATTGTCATCCAAGTTAACAACAAATTTAACGTCGGAATGCAAAGTGTAACAAGGGGTCATAGTTTGGGGTATAAAATGCACATTCGAAAAGTTTAGGATAGTAAATTATAATTTTCCCAAGAATATGATAACCTGGAAATTCATTTATTTATTTTATTATTGGGAAATGGCAACTCATACATTTAGATATAAAACTTTATAGTTTTATAGACTATTGAGAACCCCATCCTCGCATTCACATTAGCTTGTTTATTTTAGTATAAAAACTTACTCTTTTTTTTTATTATAAATTTTACCTAACCTCTTTTTGAAAGATCTATTCTATTATTAAAATATCATTTTTTTTTCTTAACGATATTTTATGATATTTGGACTTCATTAGCTATATTTTATGCATTATGCCATTTTACATAAGGCTGTAAACGAGCCGAACATTTCTGAGTAGTGCATGTTTGAGCTCGGCTTGTTAATAAATGTCAAGTGTTCAAGCTAGGCTTGGCTTGGTTTGATAAGTTTGTCGCTTGAGCTCTTTATCAATTTGAGCTTGAAATCCAACAAATTAAATTGTAAATGCTTAAATCTTGGAAATTAAGTAAACAAGAATAACATGCTAAATACATCATGCTTCCAATTACAAAACTAAGCTACTATCAAACAAATACAATCAATAAGATGTTATTGGGTTACATAGAATCGGAAACAACCATAACCTAGAAATCAAGATGTTTATGAGTAATCAAAAAAATTATAATGGCTAACAACTATAAAAATATATAGGAATTTTAAAATTTAAACCAAAAATAGAAATTAAAAAAAAAAAAAAAAAAGGAGATTTATTTGGGGGTGAGTGAAGATTGTGAACGGCTAGGAGGTAGAGAGAGTGAAGATGGTAGTGATGGTAAATATGACACCAAATCTAAAGTCGTTGTGTGCCTTCGATTACATAATGGAAACCAAAGTCCAAGCACTCTTTGCTAGCATAGCAAATCTCATTGAAATTTAGGAGTACTCGTTCACCAACAGGTGAGGTTACAAAGAGATCAAGGCAGATGGTGGAATTTCTCATTATCTTGGCCTCATGGCTCACCAGAGAGAGAGAGAGAGATAGAGAGAGCAGAGTTGTTTGAAAATACAAAACTAAGTTGAAAGAGAGAAAAGAGAAAGTCTTATAATAGAAGCCTATTGTTCTAGGCTGTAAGATATAGACCCTATAGATAGAGTCAATAAAAGGTGAAAGTGAGAAAAGAGAATCTTCTCATGGAAGCTTGTGTCTTATTAAGGAAGCCTATTGTTTTAGGTTGTAAGATATCGACCTTACATAGAGACAATAAGAGACAATAAGAGTCCATTTGGTTAGAGGAGTGGAAAAGTGGAATGATAGAAAATGAGGAGATGATATAAAAGATTTAGGGGTTGTTTAGATTTATAGTTTTCAATAACTCATCACTCTATTTCCATCTCTCATCACTCAAAATATGTGAGTCACACACATGCAATGCTTGTTTGGCTTTGTTTCCATTTTATGTTTCCATCACTCATATCTCTCTTTTTTGAGTTATGAGTGAGTGAATTCAGAAGCAAAAAATTGTTGTTTTCAAGTTATAAAAATTGAGTTACAATGGCATGATAGTAATTTCCCTCACATGTTGGGCCCCACGGTCAGAGTGTAGTCTCGTCACTAGTCAGTCTTTACTCCCCCCAACAGTCATAATTCATTTTCTACACAATCAACTTTTTTCCTTTTAATCACACTTCACTTTCTTCTTAAGAAGCTCCCAAACCCACCGCAAAAGCTCTCTCCCATTCCGGTCTTGCACACCCATCTGAAGGAGAAGTTTGGAGTTGGACGGTTTCTCCATCTTTTTTGCTTCGCTATTCTGGTTAAAGGAAGACACTCCAACTCGAGCCGTGGCTGCCACTTGTGAAAAAAAAAAAACCACATCGTAAAAAAAACCCATGTATACTATTATCCATTCATCATTTCTCCAATTAACATAGACATATAAACAAGCTTGCAACAATAAAGAAATAAACTTCATTGAATACTGATGAAGCGTAAGTTCGTCAGTAAAGATGGGCAGATGGAGCCAATCGCCAACTCGTATGAACGTATCCGCAAAATGGTCACCGGTGTAGTGCCTGCCACAACGTCTCCGATGCCAAAGTTAGTACAAGGTGACTCTTTGTAAACTGGTTAAAGATAGAATTCTAGCAATAGCAATGAAATTATCTAAGTATTTTCTTTCGTACCTTGTGTTGTCACTGTGAGGGCCTTTTATATGCCTTCCCATCTTCTTCTAGCCGTTGGCGCAGTCATGGTAGCCTTAATGTCTTTCTTGATAACGTTTTGTGTGTTATAATGTGGCTTCAATGTGCTCCAACGGCTCATACAACTGGTTCTGTAACCGCTCCATGTTTAAATGGCTGTATTGAATGGCTTGATTGCCTTCGTGAGTATTTACTTGTCCTGCCTGAGGGTATCCTCGTCCATGCTGATGGGGTCGTCCATGTAAGATGGATTCGTCGGTCCCATCAGTTACCCCTCGATTCTGTGTTCGTCGTGACGTGCCATGACAATCATAGAATATGAAGGGTTACAGGTTGCAGATGACTCTTGGGGTTCTGCTCCGTATTAAGTGCGAAGTGGCGGCGCTCCACAGATCATGGCATACGTCGCATGTGCTGATTGGTGGAGCTTACTGCTCCAACTAGTGGGATTTTTGGGTTTCTCGCTGGTTTTTCCGTTTTTCGAGCTTTGGTTTTTAAAATCTTCCTTTTCTCATTTTTGTCTTTTCATTTTTCTCAAATATTGCTTCTTCTCCGTTAACCTCCTTCTGCTATTTTTGGTGTGTCGTGGCGTTCCTTTGATCTGCCATTGTTTAAGGTACCTTCTTTTTCTTTTCTTGCTTTTGTTTTCTTCGTTTTGCAGTGATAGTGTTTCTGATTTCCCTCTTTTCCTTTCCTTTTTCTTTCTAGTTGCTTTCAATTTCCTTGGGGTTTAGTTTGTATTGTTCCTCCCTGCGCTTCTTTTTGGGTTTTCATGGTTAGTAACTCTGAGGTTAGAGTTGCTTGCCCCTCAGTTTCTTTTCTTTTCGCACGTTTAGGGGGGTCTTTAGGCGTTTTTCTGGGCTTTGAAGGTTTTGTTTTTGAGGGTAATGGTCTGAGTGTGGTATTGGCTGAGTTGTTGCCTCTGATACGGCGATCAATTGACTGGTTCGAGGGTCAGGAAAGATAGGGAAAAACGATGTCTGAAGTTAGATCTAGTGACCTCGAGACTGGGTTATCGTCTAGCGGCGATCCAGTGGAGGGGGATACAGCCGTCTCTACTCCTCATGTGGTTAGGGCTTTTCATGCTCTTGAGGAGGTTTGTGGGCTGGATGCTGAAACAGTGGGTAGATTCAAGGATAGGTTTCAGTTTCCAGAGAGGGTTCGTGTTCGTCGGCCCAGTGACGAGGAGAGAGCTTGTCACTTTTTTCCCGGTGAGGTGTGCTTCTATGAGGCTGCCTTCACTTGTGGACTTAGATTCCCCGTCCATCCTTTCCTGATGGAGCTTTTAAGTCATTTTGGGATTGCTCCTGGGCAACTAATGCCCAACTCATGGAGGATAGTGGTTAACTGTATGGAAACATGGTTGGCTGCTAACGGGGACATGATTAAGGTAGGTGAGCTCGTCTACCTATATCGTTTAAAGGAGTCCAAGGAATATGGGTATTATGAGTTGGTACCTTGGGAGAGGAGAACCAGGATTGTTAGAGGATTACCTTCGTCCTTCAGGTACTGGAAATCAAGATTTTTCTTTGTGTCCGGGGATGATTTTGAGACTCCCTCCAGCAGGGATTGGGGTGATATTCCGAGGTTGCTTCATCAGTGGGGAACCCCGACTTTAGGTGCGTCAGTATTTCTTCTTGTTGCTTTTAGTTCTGTCATACTTGTTGTTATCGTCACTAACTTCTTCATCCTTTGTTTTTCGCAGCGAAGAGAAGGCTTAAGCTTAAAAGTAGGCACAAGGAACGTGTTGATCAGGCAATTGAGTACGCCAAGACGATTGAGAGTTGGGACGACTTGGTAAATCCGCAGACTCTTGCTTTTTATCACCTTGGTCCTGACCCGTCTTCCTATGTTTTGCACATTATTGAGATTGAAGGAAAAAAGAGTAAGTGTTGAACTCGTCGGTACCAAATTTTTTTTTATTTTTTATTTTTAAACGAGTGTCTCCTTTTGGCAGAAATGATGACCAAGTTCAATAAGGATCTGTATGCAAAGATGAGGTCGAAGAAGGATGAGCCTCTATCGAACTTAGGGAAGAAGTCAGTGCGCATCACTGGGAGGGGTGGATCCGTCACTCCAGCTGCTTCCATCAATCCAATCGTTTCCGTGGGTGAGACGACGAGGACAGCGTCTCCCACGACATCTGTGGAAGAAATTGGTGGCACTCCCGTCTCCAAAAGGCCGCGGCTGTCTGAAAAAGAGAAGGAGAAGACAGACCCTTGTTCATCTACGGTTTGGAATGACGAGAAGATGGCGGTGGACAGGGCTCACGAGGCTGTGATTGCCGCGGACTTGAAGGCCTTATCTGGCGTCCCTCTAAATGACATTGTGGCTCGCCACGTCCATAAGCTCGTCCAGGTAAATTGTTTTGTGCAACTCTCAATTTCTTTTCTTTTCTCGTTGTACTGACATCTCTGGTTTTCTTTTCAGGTGTTAGGGGAGAGTCTTCACCTTACGTCTGAGTACTTTACTCAGGAGGCTAAGGTGGCGTCCCTTACATCCAGGATGGAGGCTCTAGAGGCGGAGAACTCTACGCTGAAGAAGAAACTTATTGATTCCATGGGCGAGGCCACCACCTTGAAAGAGCAAGTCAAGAAACTGAATGACGACCTCAAGGTTGAGCGTCAATTGACTACAGAGAAGGACGAACAGCTTCTTGGAGCTAGGGAGAGTCTTAAGACCATCACTGCCAGGTCCATTCAAGCCTTCCAAACTACTGATGAGTACAACACTGTGCTCTTCAGTTGGTATTTTAAAGGTTTCGAGCTACTGAGGAGATACCTTGTGAAGCACCCTTCTGGAGTGGATATGGAGAGACTGGATCTGGAGGAGGTGGATCAGGAGATGGCTGTTGACGAGGCTGCTCAATCTTCTGCCACTGAGCCTGATGCTCCCGGGGACACTCCTGCTAATGACGCCCCTACTGATGATGGTGCTGCTGCAAACGCCCGAACCTGATACTTAACAAAAAAAAATTTCTTTTTGGATGCCCTCTATGTTTTGGGCAATTATGTAAATCTAATTTCTGAACGATTTTGTTTTCATCTATTTTGGGAACAATATTTTTAGCCCAGTGTTTATGGGCTTTTAGTTGTAAAAACAATGGTAATTTGCCCGTTTGTTTTGGGCTTTAATTTAGCTTGTATCTGCGTACTTACTTGTTTTCGTGATTGCATACCTGTTGGTTTATGATATGCTGCGTGGTGTCTTACGTATGTTTGTGTTGCGTACTTAGTGAATTTTTAGTTGTGACTTTCTTTTCTTCGTCAGTGCTTTTTGTCTATTACTTCGTTAATCTTTTGCTTTCGGCACCTCTGCAGGGGGTCTTGTAGAGGGCTTCTTCCTTGAGTCCTGTAGGGTCTCGTCAAGGGATCTTTTTGCCGTTGACAGTTCTCTATTCGTCTAAGCAGGGTTTAGTTGCTTTAGTAACTTTTGGCTTTAATCATTTCATCGTCAGTAACTTACATCCGTCAAGACGGAATCTTGTTACTTAGCCATTTTTAGCCTTTGTGACTTAGCACCCTTTAGGGGTTTCTTCGTCAATAACTTACATCCGTCAAGGCGGAATCTTGTTACTTAGCCATTTTTGGCCTTTGTGACTTACACCCTGTTAGGGATCTTGTCATCGTCAGTAACTTACATCCGTCTATGCGGAATCTTGTTACTTAGCCATTTTTGGCCTTTGTGACTTACACCCAGTTAGGGATCTTGTCATCGTCAGTAACTTACATCCGTCTATGCAGAATCTTGTTACTTTCTTGATTTACAATTGACCAGACCTGTTTGCACGGAGATATTAGCTAAATAATTCATTTATTAATTTCAGTAACGAATACATTTATCTGTTTCATTTGTTGATGGTATTTCTTCAAATGCTCGATGTTCGATGGCCTCGGGAGCTTCTGTCCGTCTAGAGTTTCCAGGTGGTAGCTACCCTTCTTGGAGTAATGGGTGACTCGGTAAGGCCCTTCCCATGTGGGGCCAAGTTTCCCTTGAGCCAGGGTCTTTGGTTGCTGTGGTGACCTTGCGAAGGACGAGATCACCTATTTCCAGCCGTCTGAGCTTCACCCTCTTATTGTAGTAGTCGACCATTTTCTTTTGGTACTCCGTCATTTTGTTGGAAGCTTTCTCTCTTACTTCGTCTAGACAGTCCAGGTTGATTCGAAGATGATCGTCATTGTCTTCTTTGTTGAATACATTTCGTCTGATACTGGCTACCCTTACTTCGACTGGGATCGCTGCTTCATTGCCATAGGTGAGCTTGAAGGGGGTTTCTCCCGTCGGGGTTCTTGCTGTGGTCCTGTAGGCCCACAAGACGTTGGGTAATTCTTTTGGCCAGGCTCCCTTCGCGTCATCCAGCTTGGTCTTGATAATCTTGAGCAATGTTCGATTTGTCACCTCCGTCTGCCCATTTGCCTGTGGATGCCCTGGGGATGAGAACTGATTCTTGATGCCCAGGTTTGAACAGAAATCCCTGAAGCCTTGGCTATCAAACTGTCGCCCGTTATCTGATATGATTTTCCTTGGGATCCCGAATCTGCAAATTATGTTCTTCCACACAAAGCTCCAGATTCTTGCTTCTGTGATGGTTGCTAGTGCCTCTGCTTCGACCCATTTTGTAAAATAATCAATAGAAACTAGCAAGAATTTTACCTGACCTTTACCCAGGGGTAAGGGGCCGACGATGTTGATCCCCCATTGTGCGAATGGCCACGGGGATGATATCGCCGTCAGTTTCTCTGCTGGAAGTCGTTGGACATTCCCAAATCGTTGACATTTGTCACACTTCTTCACGAGCTCCACTGCGTCTACCTGCATAGTAGGCCAAAAATAACCAATTCGAATGACCTTGCTTACCAGAGATCTAGGGCCGACATGATCCCCGCAAATTCCTTCGTGGATTTCCACCAGGATGTACTTAGCTTCCTCTTCGTCGACGCACTTCAAATAAGGCATTGAGAAGCCTCTTTTGTACAAAGTATCATTAAGGATTGTAAACCTGGCCGCCCGCTTCTTGACCTTTCTGGCCTCGTCTGCATTCTGTGGGAGGTGCCCATCCTGGAGGAAAGACACGATGGGAGTCATCCAGCTGTTTGTGCTCTGGATTGCAAATGTTGGAAGCTCTTCAATGCTAGGGTGTTTCTGGACTTCCAGCATCAGAGTTATGTTCGTTTCCTGTTCTTCTGACGATGCTATCTTCGAGACTTCGTCTACTATCATGTTCTGGCTTCTTGGGATTTGTACAAATTCCACTTTATCAAACTCCTGAGTTAGATGTTTCGTCAGCTTCAGGTACTTCTGCATTCTCTCTTCCTTTGCTTCGTATTCTCCCTTGATCTGCCCAATCACAAGCTTCGAATAATTTTGAACTAACAGTTTCTTGGCCCCCAACGCCTTTCCAAGTCTCAGCCCCGTCAGTATTCCTTCGTACTTGGCCTCATTGTTGGTAGTTGGAAATTTCAGTTGAACGCCATATTTGAGTGTCTCTTTGTCTGGGGTGGTTATGACGACCTCTACTCCTCCCCTCTTTTGAGCTGACGAATCGTCAGTCTGTATTGTCCATAATTCAACTTCGTCAGTGAAACCATCCTCGTCTGGGGAGGTGAATTCAGCGATGAAATCCGCCAAAGCCTGTGCTTTAATGGCTGTCCTGGGATGGTACTCAATGTCGAATTGGCTGAGTTCAATGGCCCACTGAACCATTCTTCCAGCTGCTTCGGGTTTGTTCATGGACTTCTTGATTGGTTGGTTCGTCATTACCAGGATGGGATTTGCCTGAAAGTACTATCTTAGTTTGCGTGAAGCTACTATCAGGGCGAACACAATCTTCTCAATTCTTGGGTATTTTGATTCAGCCCCTTGGAAAGCTTGACTGATGTAGTACACTAGGAGTTGTTTCTTGGCTTCCTCTCGAATCAGGGCTGCACTTACGGCTGTAGCTGACACTGCCAAGTATAAGTATAGGTTTTCTCCTTCTTTGGACGGGCTTAGGAGGGGTGGATTACTTAAGTAGCGTTTGAGCTCCTGGAATGCTGTTTCACATTCGTCGGTCCAGCTGAAAGCTTGTCTCAAAGTCTTGAAGAAGGGAAGACATTTGTCCATTACTCTAGAGACGAATCTATTAATGGCTGCAATCCTTCCTGTGAGCTTCTAGACTTCCTTGACGGTCTTGGGAGGTCATGTTGATTATGGCTTGTACTTTCTCCGGGTTTGTTTCTATTCCCCTCTGGGACACCATGAATCCCAGAAATTTGCCTGAGGCTACACCAAAGACGCACTTACTTGGGTTCAGCTTCATCTGGTACTGTTTGAAGGTGGCGAACGTCTCATTTAGATCGTCGAGGTAGGTGAGTTCTTCTTTACTCTTGACGAGCATATCATCCACGTAAACCTCCATATTCCTGCCAATCTGCTTGCTGAACATCTTGTTTACTAACCTCTTATATGTAGCTCCTGCATTTTTTAATCCAAAAGGCATTACTTTATAGCAATAGAGCCCTTGGCTTGTGATAAAGGCCATTTTTTCCTGGTCTTCCTCAGCCATTTTTATCTGGTTGTATCCTGAGAATGCGTCCATGAACGTCAGCAGCTTATGCCCGGTTGTAGAGTCTACAAGCTGATCTATCCTTGGAAGAGAGAAACTATCCTTTGGGCATGCCTTGTTCAGGTCGGTGAAGTCTACACACATTCTCCACTTCCCATTTGCCTTCTTCACCAGGACGACGTTTGCGAGCCAATCAGGGTAGTATACTTCTCGGATGAAGCCTGCTGTCAAAAGCTTTTTAACCTCGTCTGTGACTGCTTGATCTCGTTCTGGAGCGAATACTCGTCGTTTCTGCTGAACGGGTTTTCTTTCCAGATCTACATTTAACTCATGTTGAATAAGTCCTGGAGGTATACCCGGCATGTCTTCGTGGCTCCAGGTGAAGGCATCTATGTTCTCTTTGAGGAACTGGACGAGCTTTGTTTTCATCGTAGGGCTTAGTGTCGTCCCTATTTTCGTTGTCTTTGTTGTGTCCCCTTCAACCAACTCCACCGTCTCCAAGGTTTCCACTTTATCTTTCATCTTATCTTCAATCGTCCATGTATGGTTTTCTTTTGCAGCCAGGATGGCCTGGTAGCATTCCCTGGCCAAGACTTGATCTCCTTTTGCTTCGCCTGCTCCGTTATCGGTTGGGAACTTTACCTTCAGGCAATAAGTGGACGTGGTTGCCTTCCAGTTGTTGAGCGTGGGCCTTCCAATAATCACATTGTATGACGAGGGGCAGTCTACCACCAAGAAATCTGACTGACGAGTCAACTGCATCGGGTAGGTCCCCACTGTTACTGTCAACGTTACTATTCCCTTGGGGTAGACCCTGTCTCCACTGAAACTGACGAGTGGAGAGTCAAATGGGCGCAGTCTTCTTGGATCTAGCTTCATCTGCTGAAAAGCAGGAAAGTAGATTATATTCGTGCTGGTTCTTATTGCTGTCTCTGAACTTACTATATCCCCTTTTTTCACATATTTCTGCAGCTTTCCTTTTCGAATTAACTCCTTTATTTGCTCCTTTAGGTCCCGACAGTCTTTTGTGTAATGACCGTGATCCTTGTGAAACTGGCAGTACTTATTCTTATCACGGACATGGAGGGATGAATGTAATGGCCTCGGCCACTTGAGGTAGTGCTCGTCTTTAACCTGCGTTAGAATTTTGTCAACAGGCATAACTAAAGGGGTAAACTTTACCATTCGAGGATTCTTATCGTCTTTCCTCATGTTCCCGTCAATGATTCGACGATCTGGGCGTTCTCGCTTCTACCCCCTATGCTCGTCGTCCTTCCTTCCTTTGTCCCCTGGCTTTTTTACATCCTTTATGGCTGCTAACGCGCCTTCATCATTCATGTACTTCTGTGCTTTCAAGAGCATCTCTGCCATTGTTTTTGGAGGATTCTTCACGAGCGAAGCCACGAGATCTCTGGACCTTAATCCTGCTTTGAAAGTCGTCAGCTGCACCTTATCATCAGCTTCGTCTACCTCCAGGGTCTCCCGAGTGAAGCGTTTTATGTATGACCTCAGAGTTTCCTTTTCTCCCTGTTTAATAGTGAGTAAGTGGTCTACTGGCCTTTTTGGACGTTGTCCTCCAATGAAATGACGTAAAAAGGAGCTGCTCAACTGTTCGAAGTTATCGATGGACGACGTTGGCAGCTTTGTGAACCATTCCCTTACAGCTCCTTTGAGAGTGGTAGGGAAGGAACGACACAATATCTCGTCTGGGGGCTGCTGAAGCCTTAGTATCATCTTGAAGGTATTAAGATGATCCTGAGGATCCTTGAGCCCGTCGAACGGTTCAAGTTGTGGCAACCGAAATTTCGACAACACGGGACATTTGAGGACTGCCGTGGTGAAAGGTGAATCTGTTGCCCTGACCAGTCGATCCACACTTCGTTCTGTTTTCTCTTTGATGGCACTTCTTAATTCGTCCATCTCCCTCCTCATCTCTCGAAGAAGGTCTGAATTCTGCTCGGCGGGACTGTTTGGCCTTCGATGGTCACTTCTTTTGTGGCTGTCTCCCTCCTCATCCTGGTTCTCTTTAGACCGATTATCCTCTTGTTGAAGCCGTAGTTTCATTTCCTGATTTTGCCTGGTAAGTTCTTCGATGGTAGCTACAAGAGCCTAGACCTGTTGAGCCAAGGCTGCAGAATCTTGATTGGACTCCAATCGATCGTAATAGTTGGTCGAAAACTACTCTTTCGAGTCTGAACATGAAAATTTCATTCCCACAGACGGCGCCAAACTGATGAAGCGTAAGTTCGTCAGTAAAGATGGGCAGATGGAGCTAATCGCCAACTCGTATGAACATATCTGCAAAATGGTCACCGGTGTGGTGCCTGCCACAACGTCTCCGATGCCAAAGTCAGTACAAGGTAACTCTTTGTAAACTGGTTAAAGATAGAATTCTAGCAATAGCAATGAAATTATTTGAGTATTTTCTTTCATACCTTGTGTTGTCACTGTGAGGGCCTTTTATATGCCTTCCCATCTTCTTCTAGCCATTGGCGCAGTCATGGTAGCCTTAATGTCTTTCTTGATAACGTTTTGTGTGTTATAATGTGGCTTCAATGTGCTCCAACGGCTCATACAGCTGGTTCTGTAACCGCTCCATGTTTAAATGGCTGTATTGAATGGCTTGATTGCCTTCGTGAGTATTTACTTATCCTGCCTGAGGGTATCCTCGTCCATGTTGATGGGGTCGTCCATGTAAAACGGATTCGTCTGTCCCATCAAATACCATGACATACCCAGAAAAATAAGTTCATTTGTTCCCTAAAATTTTAGAAAAGATGTGGGAAAAATTCACACACTGGTCTTGGTAATTTTCGTTCGAGTCATCGGATTCCTCTTACTGTCAACCACCGCCAATCTGAATGAGGAGTTTTCTGGGTTCGGTGTCAGGGCTGAGGATGGAGAAAGGAGGTGTAGAGTTACTTAGTGGGTTCGGTTTCAGGGACGAGGAAGGAGGAAGATGATGTAGGAAGGATCTTCAGCACAGTTGGGAGCAGGATGGAGGAGATGATCTCCAAGGTTCGGAGCCTTTGGGGTTTGAGAGCTGAAGGAAATAAGACCAAGGAAATAAGGGTAATGCAAATAAAAGAGAAGGAGTAAGGGTAATGCAAACAAAAGAGAAGGAATCCACGGGTAGTCGTTTTGTGTGCACTACACAATGGCTAATGAGTGGGTCCCACAAAAATGTGAGTTTTTGGATTGGAAATTGAACCGGGTTTAGGTGCCAAACAACATTGGGGTGTGTTTTGGGGATTTTTAAGTTATAAGAAATAAGTTATGGGTTAACGAGTGATGAGTGATGATATTTGAGTGATGAGTGATAGATAACTCACCACCCAAACAAGGCCTTAGTTTTCTCCCATTAGTGTTTGGGAGGATGGAAAAGTAGAGATATGGAAAACTTATTTGTTTGGTTGAGAAGAAAAATGAGAAAATGGAAAATAAAGTTGGTATAAATTTACAATATGTCCCCCATTAAAGAAAGCAAAAAAGTAACACATTTAAAATAAAAACAAATTTGTGTATGGACACTTTTAAATTTTTTTGCTTAAAAAAAAAAAAAAAAAATAGCACAAGCCAAAGGAAGATGAACCAAAAAAAAAAAAAAAAATGAAGTAGAAAAAAAAGAATAAAGGAACAAAAAAAAAAAAAAAATTGCACATGGGCATTTTGGTCAGCTTAAACTTGAGCTTTTTTCCACTCAAGTTTTCTCCATATTTTGGAAAGAAAATATTTTGGTGGGCTTGGGTCACTTTTTCTCCTCCTCCCAACCAAATAACCTCTAAAAATGCTATTTCTCCACTTTTCTCTCCTCAATTTTCCATCCTCCTTAAAATTCCACCAAACAAACATACCCTAAAGGTGAAAAAGAAAAAAAAGAATGCTTCTCAAAGAAGCTTATGTCTTATATTGTTCTAGACTATAAGATATAGACCCTAGATAGAAACAATAAATAAAGGTCAAAGAGAGAAAAGAGAGAGCTTTCCAAGGAAGCTTCTGTCTTATCTAGGCTGTGAGATATTTAGCGTGAGTTTGGATTGGGCATTTTGCCCAATCTGCACATTCAACCTAATCCGCGCGTTCAGCGTTTTTTTAGTGGGTTCCATGGGTACTGTTCATGTACCACTAAACTTAGCAAAACACATATTTCTAGGTAAATTTAGGTCTCAGAGCATTATTCACACACTTAAAAATTATTTTGTTACAGTGTTTTTAGCAAAAAGTTTTCAGTTTTCAGCAAATAAGCCATATCTAAACACACCCTTAGACTTTAAATAAAGATGATAAGGTGACTGGGTTAAGAGGAGAAATTTTGAACAAACTGAATTGTGAGTAATGCGAGAGGGTTTGGTAATTTGGTTACATGTAAAGTTAGTCTTTTTTTGTAACGTTTTGATGGGAATGGATGGGAAGGAAAGGGATCATTGGTGGACATGTAGCCCACTTAGATTAAAAATACATAAATCATAACACAAGGGTACCACGCGTGCCTAGTCAATGTAGAGGCAAAGGAAGGAAAAAAAAAGGGTAATGGTAATTCGTAATTGGTAACAAGTGGTCCACATTATTATTAAAATATTTGTAATGGACTTATATTAATTAAGCACATATCAATTCCTCAACCAAAAAAAGAAAAAGAAAAGGCACATATCAAGCTTACCAGGTTTATGCTTCTCAAAAAAAAAAAAAAAAAAAAAAAAAAAAAGAAGCTTACCAGGTTTATAAATAAGCCTAAGCTTGACTTGTTTTATACCAAGCCCTAATATTCACGATCTTGTTCACGAGCAATAATTTTTTTGCTTGAGCTCAACTTGTTTAATAAACAAGTCTAAACCTAAGGCTCAAGCGTAACTTGTTTATAAACAAACGAATATGAACGAGCTTTTTATTGAATCAAGCCCAAACTGTTTATGAACGGCTTGTCATTTGACCAAACATGGGGACAAGGTATAGTTTTAGCAACCTTAGCCAGTTTATCTGCTACGGCATTCCCTTGTCTCTTTACGTGGATAAAGGTAGCTGATACAAAGTTCAAAGCCAAAGTTTTTACATCATCCAGAATATGACCAAAAGAGCTGTAGCAAGGAGTGCCTGAGTTGATAGCATTTGTGATAGATTCAGAATCCCCTTCAAAAACCACGTTTGCAAATCCAAGCTGAAGAGTGAACCTTACGGCTTCTCTACATGCAATGGCCTCTGAAAGTTCAAAATGCGTGTAAAACACCTTTGAACGTTTAGACCCCAAATTATAAATTATCAATTCAAGCTTATAATCAAACAATTAATGTGCGGAACATGAACATAAGCCTAACACAGAATTGATAAACAATCTAAACCAATTTAAAATCACATTCACAGCAGATAATAAACGGTAAAGATTAAGGGAAGAGAGATGCAAACACAAAGACAACACGCGATGTGTTATCGAAGAGGAAACCGAAGCCCTCAGCGTAAAACCTCTCCGTCGCCCTCCAAGCGGTCAATAATCCACTAGAAAATGTAGTTGGGATACATGAACAGCAATAGACCCTTCAAGCCTAATCTACCCAGGAACCTAAGCCCTCCAAGCTTCCTGCTCCAACGAGGTTGCGCCGAACCTTTTTCTTTTCTAGCTTACCAGATTCCGCTATAGCCCATAACATCAACCAATAACCATTGGTTCCTTCCCAAACTGCTTCCCTTAGCATCAAAGGACCTTCTCACAGACGTGGGTGTGGTGAGACAAGAGTTTGGTCAATAACCTCTCAAGGATGTAGCAATGGAGAGGAATAGAGTAGAGGAATTTGAGGAGTCTCTTAGTAAAGATTGGGGATGAGGCAATCTTGTTTTTCTCTAGGGTTTCTCTCTCAATTTTTCTCTCTGGAAGCTCTCTACATTTCGTGGGAATGAGGGGTATTTATACTAGGATGAGAATAGAATGTGAAACGTCAGTTTTTCCCAAACAGGGCATTTTAGCAACTTGACCTCGCGACTGGGTTGAGTCGCGAGTTCAAGCCGCGAGCTAACGGCCTGGCCAGCCTGGGACTTTTGTCCTATAGTGCAACAGCTAGCGCGACTCTTCAGCTTCTGACATGCTTGGCACGTGTGCAACTTCTAGCGACTTGCAAGCCGCGAGTCACCTGCGAGATCCAGTCGCGAGTTTCTGTTTCTTTGCACAATCTTGAGCATTTCTTCACACTCTCTCACTCACTACCCTTACAAGTTTCCCACCTAAATACAGGGTTACTAAGTGCTAAATTACAAGCAAATTGGAATGGAATAAAGCCAACAAGATAGTTGATAAATTTCAACCTTACAATCTCCCCCTTTGGCTATTCCGTGACAAAACCCTATAACAAACTCTAGACTTAACGCGTGAGTTGGGAACAATTGGAAAAGTCACTCACACCTAACTCTAGAATCTGTGAAGTTTTTGAACCATAAGAACAAGTATCTCCTGAAGCACAACAACACAATAAGTTCATTGTATACAGAAACTTGTAATGCATATGGAGCAAGCATAATGCGATCAAGCACAATGGAGTAAAGCAATAAACCATGGCAAGACCAAAACAAGCAATCACTATAACCAAGTGATCACAATGTTCATTCACACTTGGAATGAACATCTGGACATTCAAGCTGACAAACACAAGGAAAATCACTTGAATGACCAACACTCAACCAATGCACAGTACATGAAGTATGTGCATCTAGGAAAAATCCTACAAGGGCACAAGAGTGATAGTACTTTAAAAGGAAATGCATAACATTTAGTTAGAAGTACTGATTTAACAAAACACAAAGGCTGCCTAAAGCAAGGTACAAACCATAAAGCCTACAAAGTGCATAGAACCAAACCCTTAAAGCTTACAAAAGCAACATGGGTACAAAACAACTATTAACCTTAAAAACCTACAAAGGTAACAGGTACAAATAATAAAGTACTTCCCTATCATATCACTCCCCCTATCATGAATCATAAGAGCTATGATGAACTTGGAACATATATACTTGTAACTTGAAACACTTGCACAAAACACATTAGACCCTCAAGGTAAAGCAAGTAATAAATGGATAAGTATAATGTAACAAGTAAATTGCGATCAAGTAATCATGATGTGTAACATGTGAGCAACTTGATCAAACACCAAACACCAAAACAAAGTTTTCTTATTAGCTCAATGTCTTCTCCCCCTTGGTACATGCATCTCCCCTATGGAATATCACTCCCCCTACAAATGTGCAAGAGAAATAGAATTTCTCCCCCTAAGAATGTGCACAAGGGTCATATAGAAATGACAAAAACTCTCCGGTATACTCCCTAGAGTATACTCTCCCCCTTTTTGTTAGGAATAGACAAAGGGTCAAGGAGAAATGAGGGCAAGAGATAAAGGTATGAACAATGACAATGATGCATGAGGGGTGCAAGATGAATGAGAAAATGAAGCTCAATCCTAAGACATGACATGCTAGGATGAAGAAACAATGTATGAACCAATGCATGACAAGGGTAGCTAAGGTGTGTGCAAAAGGTGGCTATGTGCAATGCATGACCAATGCATGAAAAATGCACATGTGAGGCAAGGTGTGTTAAATACACAACCAATGAATCAAACATGTTCCTAATGAGGAAACATGAGAAACCCCAAAGTTTGATACTCATCGGAGTCCAAACAAGCGAGAAAATGCCTAAGAGACATTTTATCAAACACCTAGCATGCACACTATGAACAACAATGTGAAACAATGCATGAACATCATGAAAACCACCCTTAATACATGCTCTTTTTGCCACAAGGGGCCAACATCCAAAGCAAAACAACAAAAGAAACCAATCCCATACAAAATTTTTGAGAGAAAAATAAGTTTTCCCAACCCCTATGATGAAAATCCAAATCAAGAGCACAAAACTCACCAAGACATATACTAAGGATCAAAAACAATGAAAAGAGTTTAGAATTACCTTAGAGATGATAATGGAATGAAAAACCATTCAAATTGATTGGATTTTGATGTAAAAATATTGAAAGAGGGGTTTAAAAGAGGATGGGAGATGTTTAAAACAGTTTTTCCATGAAAAACACTTAAAAAAGCTGTTTCTGGGTGTTTCGCGACTGGGCGAGTCGCGAGATGAGTCGCGAAAACGATTTTCATGAAATTTTCTAAGTCTTTTTCGCGACTTGAGTGCTCACCCGCGAGTAAGTCGCGAATATCTCTGCCAGAGAACCAAAAAATGCGAGGAAAATGCATTTTTCCAGTTTTGCGACTCGCGAGCCAGTCGCGAGCGAGTCGCGAAAAACTTTGACACCTGTTTTTCAACACCAAAACATGTTTAAACAATGAAAAACAATGTAAGCACAAAACATGAACACAAAGAGTGATAAAAATCACTTCCAAAAACATATAACATGATCAAAAATCTTTTTGGATTGATCCATATATAGTTGAGCACACACACATCACATTTAAACAAGTACAATCGAACAAATGAATAAGGCATTCATTGAACATTAGGCATGTGTGTTGTGTGTGTGTATCAAGTGTGGAATAGTCCTTAGTCTAGAATGAAGCTTCAATGATCAATTCAATCAAGTCATACACAACTAGTACTAAGTCAAGTGGTCTATCTCAATTATAAAAATGAACATATATGACCTCCCACAAGAAAATGATTACATATCTTTGAAGCTTTTCATTTGGCTTCTTTACAATTCATAACATTTGATCATTTTTTTATCTTTACATCTCATTTTGAGATCGATGCCTGAAATTTTCGATATTTCAATTTGATGAACAAGTCTTTGGCTTTTTGGGCATCATCATAAAAGTCGCTTTCCCTTTTTCCTAGTCAAATACTAGTATGTGCTACGGCTTTTGTAGTTCATTATCTCTTTTCATTTTGAGATTTACATTTGTTGAGCTCTTTAAGCAATAAAAATAAAAGAGTAGGAAGATATATAGGCACAAGTCTACGCATGTATCAAGACCAACATGACTATTGACTAATCATTCATGACAAGCTTGAAGATCGATTTACAACAATCACATAAAGATGTCAAGATTTTTCTCACAAAGATATAAGTGCATAAAGAACAAGCTAAGCTCGTAAATGCACAAAGCCATAAGTACAAAGGTACAAGGCAAAACTCACATGTGATATGTGCTCAAACATATACGATTAAACTTTTTGAATTTTTCACTTTTTATGTGGTTTTGGATTTTTTACTTACACAAAAATAAAACATAAAAGTAAGATCAAAACAAAAACAATGCATATGAATAAATGCAAGATGCACAAAATGCATGAAGATATAACATGCAATGCATGAAGGGTCCCACAAAGATCGAAAGAATTAGATCAAGGACCAAAAGAGCAAAAGCTCAACCATAGGAACCCTTCCTCATCCAAATAGAATGATTGTTTGGAATGAGTGTTTCATGAGAAGTAAGACGAGGGTTGGAAGAATGAAAATCGGAGATGCACATAGTCAAGGAGTTAAGAGCATTAAACACTTTCTTTAACAACATGCTATTTTCACTCAAATCCGGTTTACTCTTTTTAGCATAACTTCCAAGAAACTCAAGTTTCTCTTTTCTTTTGATTCTTTTAAAAGCATGAAACTTAGAGCATTGAGGTCTTAGATGACCAAAGGCATCATAATGGTGACAAACAATGTGTTTAGGTCCACTAGGCTTTTTGGGAAGGGATCTAGCACCATGGTTTTGTTCTCTCTTCAACTTATAACATTGAGGTCTTATATGACCAATCACACCACAATGGTGGCAAGTTGGAACAAACTTAGATCCATCCAAAGCCTTAGGTTGAGACCTAAATAGAGGCTTTGACTTAACAGCCTTTCTCTCCACCTTTTGATTTCTTTTATGTGGAGGAATGTACACCGATTTGTCCTTTGGGGTAGAACACACGATAGGCACAAAATCGGGTACCACAACATGATTGCAACAAATAATTTCATCCCTTTTAACAATAGGTTCAGCAATCAAACACTTGGCATGCATCTTAAGAGATTCATTTTCACATTTTAGCTCATCAACAAGTTTGTTAGACAAAACAAGTTTAGCATCCAAGTCCATATTCAAACATTCAAACTCTTTCAGCTTTTCAACAGAATTTTCAGCAAGTTTCTTATATTTTTCAACCAATTTGTTGGATTCATTGAGCTTGGCAATCAAATCATCATTTTCACAAAATAACTTGTTCAAATCCTTATTAAACTTCTTAGCCTTTTTCTTCAAGAGTTTGATGTTAGGAATATCAACAACATCCAAAGATTCATGTAACATAGCATCACAATTATGAGGATTATCACTCATGAAGGCATTTTCACAAACACGTGACATGTTACATTTATCATCAACCAAATCATACAAAGAGGCATACAATGCAACATCCATGGTAAAAAAAAAACACAAGGGGTCAAGGATCACACTTAGGTATTTAAACCACAACAAGTGTACCCGCTCTGATACCAATTGAAAGTTCAAAATGCGTGTAAAACACCTTTGAACGTTTGGACCCCAAATTACAAATTATCAATTCAAGCTTATAATTAAACAATTAATGTGCGGAACATGAACATAAGCCTAACACAGAATTGATAAACAATCTAAACCAATTTAAAATCACATTCACAACAGATAATAAACGGTAAAGATTAAGGGAAGGGAGATGCAAACAAAAAGACAACACGCGATGTGTTATCGAAGAGGAAACCGAAGCCCTCGGCGTAAAACCTCTCCGCCGCCCTCCAAGCGGTCAATAATCCACTAGAAAATGTAGTTGGGATACATGAACAGCAATAGACCCTCCAAGCCTAATCTACCCAGGTACCTAAGCCCTCCAAGCTTCCTGCTCCAACGAGGTTGCGCCGAACCTTTTTCTTTTCTAGCTTACCCGATGACCATTGGTTCCTTCCCAAACTAATTCCCTTAGCACCAAAGGACCTTCTCACAGATGTGGGTGTGGTGAGACAAGGATTTGGTCAATAACCTCTCAAGGATATATCAATGGAGAGGAAGAGAGTAGAGGAATTTGAGGAGTCTCTTAGTAAAGATTGGGGATGAGGCAATCTTGTTTTTCTCTAGGGTTTCTCTCTCAATTTTTCTCTCTGGAAGCTCTCTACATTTCGTGGGAATGAGGGGTATTTATACTAGGATGAGAATAGAATGTGAAACGTCAGTTTTTCCCAAACAGGGCATTTTGGCGACTTGACCTCGCGACTGGGTTGAGTCGCGAGTTCAAGCCGCGAGCTAACGGCCTGGCTAGCCTGGGACTTTCGTCCTGTAGTGCAACAGCTGGCGCGACTTTTCAGCTTCTGACATGCTTGGCACGTGTGCAACTTCTGGCGATTTGCAAGCCGCGAGTCACCCGCGAGATCCAGTCGCGAGTTTCTATTTCTTTGCACAATCTTAAGCATTTCTTCACACTCTCTCACTCACTACCCTTACAAGTTTCCCACCTAAATACAGGGTTACTAAGTGCTAAATTACAAGCAAATTGGCACGGAATAAAGCCAACAAGATGGTTGATAAATTTCAACCTTACAGCCTCAACCTCCTCCACTGTTTCAGGTATTACCGTTCTGTCTGAGAAAGCACCACACACCTTTCCGTCTGCATCTCTACTACTACTCCAACTCCCGCCTGCCAAATTTCTTTGAACAGAGCTCCATCATAGTTGACTTTGTGCTGTGATATCTGGGGCAGGTATCAACGTGTTGCACCTGCGGGCCTAAACTCAGGTATGGGAGGCTCTTGTGCTAATCGGTATTCGAGTAATCTCTCTCGCATGTCCTGGTACAGTAGATGAAACGGAAGGGAAGATGCGTGCAATCTTGTGGCATTTCTTTTGTTCCATATACTCCAGGCAACAAAGGCAAACTGTTCAGCCAGGTTTGGTTCCTCTAAACTTGTGATACCAATCCACAGATCTCTGAAGTCCACAAAGCGCATGGAGAGGTGATTTTTGAGGATTTCTTCTTCCCACCAGACCTCCTTGAGTACTTGGCAACCCCATAAGGCATGAACAGAGTCCTCAACTTCCTCATTGCACCATTCGCATAGTGCATTCCTTGTGACATTCCTGGCCAGCAGATTCTTTTTGGTAGGGAGTGAATCACGACAAGCTCTCCATAGGAAGTGCTTGATTTTATTTGGAACACTCAGGGACCAAATTCTTCTCCAACAACTTGTTTGGGCCGAAGTATCAGATGGGCTAGGAGTGGACAAATCCGGCCTAGACATCAGCATTTTGTACGCACTCTTGGTCGTGTATCTCCCTGACTTGGTGCCAGCCCAAATGAGAAGGTCAGGGACCCGGTTTGAGCTTAGTGGGATGCCCAGAATCTGTTGGGCTTCATGGGGAAAAAATTCCTGTGTTACTCGTTCTGTAATCCACCTTGGGCCATCCTCGTCAATAAGAGCACATACCTTTGCATTCATAGGGAGGTTTTTTTGGGGAGAGATGATATGTTTTGTTGACATATCAGGCAGCTACTTATCACCCCTAATCTGCACTGTAGTACCATCCCCAATCCGCCAATATGCTCCTTGCTTGACCACCTTCCTTGCCTTGAGAATGCTTTGCCAAGCATATGACCCATTGGATTTTACCCCACTTTCAAGAACCGAGCATGTAGGGAAAAACCTTGCTTTGAAGACTTTTTAGAACATGGAATCGGTATTATGAATTAATCTCCAAATCTGTTTACCTAGGAGAGCTAGATTAAATTTTTCCAATTCCCTAAAGCCCGAACCACCATGTAATTTGGGTAAGCAAAGTTTTTTCCAAGCTATCCAATGGATTTTTCTTGCCTCACCTGAATACCCCCACCAAAATTTTCTAGTCAATGCTTCAATGTCCTTGCACAGATTTTTGGGGAGTTTGAAACACCCCATAGTGAAGGTCGGCATTGCTTGGATGACAGCTTTGATTAGGATCTCCCGGCCAGCTTGTGATAGGAGTTTTTCTTTCCAACCTTGGATTTTGTGCCACACTCTCTCTCTAATTACACAACTTTTTTGTAAGTGGTGAACGTGTAAACCCACAACTTTTTCTTTACCACACATAACTCACCGTGTGACAAATTGTAACAAAAGTTGTGTAATTTTTTGTGGAACTACCATTTTTCTTCTTACATATTGACATATCAGATTGGGAATTTTGTTAGTAAACATGCGTGCTTTGGAGTTGGACTACTTCAATCCTAAGAAATTGAAATTCTAAATAGATTGAGCCAGACTCTACCATAATTCTCAATCCAAAAAACAAAATTGACAAGTTTAGGCAAACCCTATATATAACAATTCTCCGGTTCACAATTTGAAATTTTGAACAAAAACTCTACAAGAGTCCCAAGAACAAGTAGGATGGGAGTAGTCAAAGGAATTGACCAGGGAATTAGTAAGTTTCTAAATCAGGAGTATTTAGGAATAAAAACCTATCTAAAACATTATGAAAAAGTTTATTTCCAAACTGTAAATAGGAAAATCCTCTGACTTATTGTGTGGCAATGGATAAAATTAAAACTATCCTAGGTGTAGTCTAAGTAACATGACCTATATATGCGTTCTGTGACTTGTTTGAAAAACACATGTACTTCGTCCAAAAATTATATATAACATTCCTCCAATAAATAAATAAAAAGTCACAAAATTGAATAAAACTCTGGAACTATGCTGTCAGTGTCTGAGTATAAGTTGACTAGAAATAGCCAAAGGAAATGACCATGAAATTAATTAGTAAACTTCTACACAGGCCAATAATACTTTAGGAAGAACTACCGAGCCAAAGCACTATATATATACATGTATATATATAGAGAGAGATAGAGAGACAGAGATTATGTGTGTGTGTGTGAGAGAGAGAGGGACTGAGGGAGTTGGATATTGTCTTTTTCAAACATACCCTCAAGAAATATTTTCAAGTGCTCCTTTTCTTTCACGATCTTTCCTCCATATTTTCATTTGGGTTTTGGTTTGCGAGTCATGATTAGGATTTTCTTCAACAAATTATTATTATTCCTCATGGTCTTCTTTTCGACTGCCATCTTTTTATGCAAGGCACAGTGTTTTTCTACGTCTGAGTTTTCTAACTTTGCCTCATGCACAGATTTGGATGTGTTAAATTCAGTCCTTTATTGGAATTACAATATATCATCTAACAAGGTTGAAATTGCTTTTAGGCAGTCGGGTATTTATAACTACTCAACTTGGATTGCTTGGGCCATCAATCCCACTTCAATTGGTATGATTGGCGCTCAAGCTTTTGTTGCACACCCAATAAGTGATGGGAGACTAATAGCCTATACATCTTCTATAACCAGTCGTGAAACAATTCTTGAAAAAGGGAAGCTAATTTTTCATGTCTATGGTGTCTCAGCCATTTATGCAAATAACTCAATCACCATTTTTGCCACGTTAATGCTTAATAGCAGAACCACCATGGTGAATCATGTGTGGCAACGAGGTCCAATGTCTATGGATAATGTTCCTAGCTTTCATGGTTATTCTAAAGACAATCTTCGGTCCTATGGTACTTTGAATTTTCTATCAGGAAAGACTGGAACAAGAGGAGCAGAAAGATTTATGGTAATGAAGAAAATTCATGGAGGCTTGAATGTCATTGGTTGGGGTATTATGTTGCCTCTAGGAGTTGTTATAGCAAGGTATATAAAGGTGTTCAAAACAACAGACTCGGCATGGTTCTATATTCATGTTATATGTCAATCTTTGGGGTACATTGTTGGTGTAATGGGCTGGACAACTGGACTCAACCTTGGTGTTCAACTATCTGGATTTAACCAAAAGGCGCATGGATACATTGGCATTAGTCTTTTTTGTCTTGCAACAACTCAGATTGGCCTCTTTTTAAGGCCAAAGGAGCTCAAGTTCAGGAAATATTGGAATATAATACATATCTGCATTGGTTATGGAACAATCATTCTGGGTATCATTAATGTATTTATGGGGATTAATATTTTGAAGCCTGGAAAAAAGTGGAAAGAAGCCTACATTAGCATACTTGCATTATTGGGTACTGTTGCTGCGCTACTGGAAATTGGTACTGCTTGTTATTTGTTTTTTAGTAGGAAAACTAAAAACCTAGAGACAACGGATGGAGCTAGTCCATTTAATTCATGAATAGCATGTATTTCTAAATTAATATGCTTACTTTACAATGTAATTTTTTTATGGGTAATTTAATAGTTAGAGAGCTAGTAGGATTTAAATTTTAAATGTCTTCTTTAGAATTTAGGAACACCTTAAAGTGTAGTTTGAACTACAAACATCTTTGGCATTTTCAATGTATTATTGACATTCAAATCATCCATTATCGTATTATTATTACAACTCGTGGATATAAATTTTCATTCAATTGTTTTGCTCAAATTCATGGAATATTCATATCTCCTACGTATGTAATTTTTTTTTTTTTTTTTTTTTTTTTTTTTTTTGAGATAGAAAAATGTTTAATTTGTACGTATGTAAATTTGAAGGATGTCCGAAATCAGCTTCAAAATATACCATGACAATCATTAAAAAAAAAGAAAAAAAGAAAGAAAGAAAGAAAGATCAATTTAATTGAGCTCTAGGGATGTTAGAACCAAATAAAATCCAAAAAAAACTCAGCAAAAAATAATAGAGGCCTTTTTTTGGGGTTCAAAATTAGCAAAATCTAAAATTCTATTATTGATGACCACATTATGGGTTCTACCCACAATTCATGTGAAAAATGGAAATAAGCATTTTTTATACTCCCAGAATATTTTATAATTACACAAATAACACTGCCAATGAAGCGCACACAATTTCTCTTCTAGTCGCTAAATGAAAGAAAACATCCCAGAATATTTTCCTCTCATCTCTTTGTTTTAGTTTCTTTGCTTCTCTCTCAAAGACTCAAATGTCTCACATAATCAAAACAGAAAACATAAAATAAAATCTATTTATTATTATAACAACAAAGTTGAATTAGACCAAAAAGAAAAAGAAAAAGAAAGAAGAGACAAGCGGATCTGTCTGGCAGTAGGGAGGAGGACAGGGTGGTGCTGCATGGTGACTTTGACAGATTTGTCCTTCTGGTGACTTTCGATCTCCATTGGCCTTCTCTCAAAGGTGTGCAGCGTTCTGTCGGTTTGTTAAAAAAAAAAAAAGGGGGCAAAGATAGTGTGGTGGTCCTGGAGGAGAAGAGGTAGAAAAATAAAAAGAAAAATGAGATGAAGAGGAGTGGGGAATGGGGATACATGTTTGGAGGAGAAAAAAAGAGATGAAAGAGGAGTGGTGAATGGAGATATGTGTGTGGAGGAGAAAAAAAGAGATGAAAAAACAAAAAAAAGAAAAGAAAAGAAGAAATCATATAGTTTTTTTTTAGCAAAAAAAATCGTATAGTTGAAAAACAAATAATTAGAGGAATGAAAAAATAAAATAAAGAATAAGAAATTAAAATTGAGAAATACTTCTATAATATTTTCACAATACTTTTATAATTAAAAAAAAGATTAAAAAAAAAAGAATGAAAAAATAATATTTAAATTAGATAAATAAAAAGATAAAGAATCTGTTGCAAAGTATATTTAAAAAAATAAGTAGTTAAAAAGTAAAATGAACTGTTTACTTTCCAAACAGTACAAAAATTTGGAGAGACTTTTGGAGATGCTCTCACACTTGTAACATTATGGGATGGCCATGTACTAGTCAAAGCATTCTCATTCAAAAATGCGAAAATAAAAAATAAAAATGCATTTCAAGTCCCCAAAAAGTTAGTTTATCTATTTAAGATAACCATTTTAATACACATACCCTATTTCTCATTTTTTATTTGCAATAACTGAACCAATAACCCAACGGATAGATTCGTCAACGCGCAAAAGCTTTTCCAAAATGCACCTCAGAGCTCCATTCTGCGAATGCGCGTTCTCTTCACAAACCCAAAACGCAACTTTTTTCAAAAAGTTGTTTTTTATGCCTAACCAAACGGGCTTTTTGTATTTGTAATTTCAAAACAGGCTTTTTGGGTTGGAAAAGCTGAAACAAACAGACACTTAATAAGGATAAGAGTCTTGTAGAGTTGTAGTTATAATAAATAAATAAAACTGAAACCCATTTAAAAAATATCACACCCTAATTTAAATTCTAAACATATTGAGCTTACCATAATTCTCCAATTAATCCAAAATCCAAAAAACAACATTCACATGTTAAGCCAAACTCTTCTCTCAAAAAAAAAGAAAAAAAAGAAAGAAAGAAAGAAGTCGCAAATTGAACAACTAAATTAGGAAAGGACTAGAAAATTAGAAAGTTTCTAAATCAGGAGAACTTAGGAATAACTACTGACTCAAAACATTATATATAATAGTTTTATTCAATCCAACAATAGTGCTCCAATACATGGTTCTCAGAACCGGACCGGATTGGGAGGTCAGACCGTGAAAACCGGGAATCAGGATGAAAACCGGTTTTTTAAGCCTAAAGAGTCGGATTTTTTGTTAATTTCGTGAACCCCTAAAACCGGGGTTGGACCGCACGAACCGGTGAGAACCGTGTGGTCCAACCCCTTAGCAATTTTTTTTTTTTAATAAAAACAACTTAACACAATTTTATTCTACTTAATTAAATTATCCATCTCTTACAAGGAATAAAAAAATTATAATTAAAATCCTTCAAAGATATTCAACTTTACTTCAAAAATTAATCATAAATTTTAATGTTTTCATGGTTATTATTTTATTTTATTAACTTTCTTATTTAATTATTAAATATATGCTTGAAAATCATTAAATTTTCCTTACATATATAGATATATTAGTTAATTTTGCTAGTTTTATAAATTTAATATCTATATTTAGGCTTTAATTAATTATTAAATTAATTATGACATCATCACGGTTCGACCTCGGTTCGACCTCAAAAACCTTGAACCTCTCCCTTTTACGGTTCAATGAACGGTTCGGGTCTGGAAACCTTGCTCCAATACAAAGAAAGTCACAAAATTGAATAAAACTCTGGAACAGTACTGTCTGGGAAATGACCATGAAATTAGTAAATTTCTAAATAGACCATGAATACTCAAGGACCAACCACCGAGTCAAAACACTATATATATATATATATATATATATATTTAGAGAGAGAGAGAGAGAGAGAGGGATTCGGATCTTCTAGATTTTCTAGAATATTTTATCAATAGATTTCCTTAAATCCTAATAGAGAGAGAGTTAAGCAATTGCCTTTTTGAAAAATACCCTTAAGATATATTTTCAAGCTTTGCTCTTTTTCTTTAACCATCTTTTCAATTTGGTTTTGTGTGTGATTTGGTTTGTCAGTCATGGTTAGGATTTTCTTCAACAAATTATTACTATTATTCCTCGTGGTCTTCTTTTCGAATGCCATCTTTTTATGCAAGGCACAGTGTTCTTTTAACTCCGAGTTTCCTCGCAAGAACTTTACCGCATGCTCAAATTTGCCTGTGTTAAATTCAACCCTTTATTGGAATTACAATATATCATCTGGCATGGTTGAGATTGCTTTTAGGCAACCGGGCATCGATATTTTCTCAACATGGATTTCATGGGGTATCAATCCCACTTCAATTGGTATGATTGACGCTCAAGCTTTTGTTGCATACACAAGAAATGATGGGAACCTAATAGCCTATACATCTCCTATAAGCAGTTATAGAACCTCTCTTAAAGAAGGGGCTCTAAGTTTTCCTGTCTATGATGTCTCAGCCATGTATGAAAATAATTCAATCACCATCTTTGCCACCTTACAGCTTCCTAGAGAAACCATCATGGTGGATCATGTGTGGCAAAAAGGTCCAATGTATGGGAATAATGTTCCTAAAATTCATAGTTTACTTAGACACGAGCTTCGCTCCTATGGTACTTTGAATTTTCTATCAGGAAATGTTAAACAAGGAAGAGGAGGAAAATTAATAGTATTGAAGAGCTTTCATGGAATCATGTGTAGCATTAGCTGGGGTATTATGCTGCCTGTAGGAGTTCTTATAGCAAGGTATTTGAAGGTGTTCAAAACAACAGACCCGATATGGTTTAAGCTTCATGTTACATGTCAATCTTCGGGGTACATTATTGGTCTTATTGGCTGGGCAACTGGACTCAACCTTGGTGCACAATTATCTGGATTGAGGTATAAAACTCATGGATGTATTGGCATTACTCTTTTTTGTCTCGCAACAATTCAGGTGATCGTTGGCCATTTTATTAGGCCGAAGGAGCGCAAGTACAGGATTATGTGGAATATATTCCATTTCTTCGTTGGTTATGGAACAATTACTTTGGGTATCGTTAATGTCTTTATAGGGATTCAAATTTTGGAGCCAGGACAGAGGTGGAAAGCAACCTATGTTGGCATACTTGTATTATTGGGTTGTGTTACTGTGCTCCTGGAAACTCTTAGTACTTTTTATTTGTATTATCATGAAAAAAATGGTAGCCTAGATACAATGGATGGAGCTACCCCATTTAATCCTTCATGAAAACATGTATTTATAAATCAATAGTGTGACTTTTTAGTGTAAATTTTTATTCTTTTGTAATTTGATATGTACGTAGTTGGAGAATGAAGATTTGAATTTTGAACGTTTTTGTTATAAACACCCAGAAATGTAGATGAACTATAAACATCTTTGGCATTATCAATTTATCTTAAATATTGATTTGACATTCAAATGATCCATTAAAAAAAATAATAATAATAATTCCATCGTTGTATTATTATTACAACTCATGGGTATAAATTTTCATTCAAATCTCCTACGTATGTCAATTTGATGAATGACCGAAATCAGCTTGAAAATAGACTGTGACAATTCATAAGAAAAGAAGAAAAAAAAAAGATCAATTTAATTGAGCTTTTAGAGATATTATAGAACCAAAAAAAAAAAAAATCCCAAAAACTCCGCAAAGAAAGAGGCTATTTTTGGACAAAATGGGCTTCTGCCCTTTTCAACCAAATTAATTAGCCTTATGTCCTCCTTTCCAAACTAAATAGGGAAATGCCCCTCTTTTAAAACTCGATTTTTGATAAATCGAGTTAGGTCCTATAGCGGCGTTTTTAAGGACCTATAGTGACGTTTTCAAGACCTATAGTGACATTTTGTAACTCGATTTATATGAAATCGAGTTATAGGTAAAAAAAAATTAAAAAAATTGCCTATAACTCGATTTAATGGAAGTCGAGTTAAAAACGTCACTATAGGTCTTGAAAACGTCACTATAGGTCCTTAAAAACGCCGCTATAGGGCTCCAGATTTTTTTTCTTTTTATAACTCGATTTATCAAAAATCGAGTTTTAAAAGAGGGGCATTTCCCTATTTAGTTTGGAAAGGAGGACATAAGGCTAATTAATTTGGTTGAAAAGGGCAGAAGCCCATTTTGTCCGGCTATTTTTTGGGGGTTAAGATTATCAATATCTAAAATTCTATCAATATCTAAAATTCTATCTTTGAAGCTTTTGTCCCAATTAAGCTAGAAGTTCGTGATATGGGAGTATGCCAACAAGAGTGACAAATCAATTTTGAATCGACTGTAGGTAAACACAATGGTCTGTCTCAGTTCATCCACAGCGAAAACCACACATTCGTGCGTTTATTTTGGTTAGCTATTATTTGTTTGTGTACAAATCGTTAAATCCTAACCTTTATTTTTATTTTTAGGTATAATTGTTTCCCCCTAAAAAAAAAAGGTATGATTGTCAAACTTTTAGCAAATAAGTAAGGATTATGCTAATTACTAAGAATATTACGGACCTTAGAGCATCCACATCCGGATTCTAAATCCCATCTTATTTTACCATCTCAAAAAGTCACTTTTTCAATTATACAATACAATTTTACAATTCTCCAACATCCCAACTTTTATATCCCAATCCTACTCATTAAAATAATATTTTTACACAATAAAATAATATTTCTCACAATTACCATTATACATTACAACACATTATTTATACATTATTTATTCTCTCTCTCTATTTCCTTCTGGTCAGAACTACAATTACCACCACCGCTGCACATCACCACCGCTGCTACCACCACCGCCGGCAACCCACAAATTACCGTCAACACCAAAAAAAAAAAAAAAAAAAAGAGAAAATCACAACAACAAATCACCGTGAATTACCACCACCGCTGCACACCACCACCGCTGCCACCACCACCGGCAACCCAAAAACTACCGTCAACACCAAAAAAAAAAAAAAAAAAAAAAAAAAAAAAAAAAACCCAGAGAAAATCACAACAACAAATCACCGTGAATTACCACCACCGCTGCACACCACCACCGCTGCCACCACCACCACCGGCAACCCAGAAACTACAGTCAACACCAAAAAAAAAAAAAAAAAAAAAACCCAGAGAAAATCACAAACCGATCTCCACGCACCTCGCCCCTCGCCAAACCGATCTCCACGCACCTCGCCGAACCGATCTCCACGCACCTCGCCAAACCCAGAGAAAAAAAACCCACCTCGCCAAACCGATCTCCACGCACGACTCAGCCGCGCCACCAGCTCGCCATCACGCCGATCTCAGCCGCGCCACCAGCTCACCACCACGCCGATCTAGAAATTCGATCCGGCGTGAGCTTCGATCCAGTTTGGTGATTCGGCGAGAGAGAGAGGGGATGAGAAAGAGAGACGGAAGAGAGAGAAAAGAAAGATATAAAATGAGAGGCACTGTAGCATTTTGCCGGTAAAAGCAATTAAATAATATTTTTTTTTATAACATTTTGCTACAGTACCATCTTACATTTGAGATGGTACTGTAGCAAAATCTCAAATTTTTTTTGGGATATGAGATATAGCCTTTCAGCTGCTGGGTGTGTTTTGGGCTTGGATGCCAAATATGTGTTGCATTTGGCATTTAGCCACCCAAATGCGGATGCTCTTACTACGTTAGCCTGTAGTAACCTAAAAATAAGCAAGAGTGATGCTAGGAATATTATCACTTTTAGTAAATAAATAGACTTATAATTAATATGTTATAAACCTAGTTTGTTTGTACATACGAAACATTTAAAAAAACTCATGTTTGCCGCCTGTTTCCCAATGATAGGGTAATATACACGTGTTTTTTAAACTAGGAGTAGTGTGCGTTTGGGTAGAGATTAAAAATTAAAATTATTTTATTATTCAGTTTATTTTTGTTATTATTTATGGGCTCCACTGCACTTTTTGGCACTATTTATGAGCTCTACTGTACTATTTTAACTAACTTTTACCTTTATCTACAATACTTTCAATAATATTTTTCTATTTTAGCAAAATAAATGATATCTAAACACACTCTATCATTCTGTTTTTATACGTCAAACACAACAATAAAAAGAAGAAGATAGACATCAAAACTGTAAAAAAATGTACTAAACTTATATTGTTCCACTGCATCCGTCAAAACACACTTGCACACGCAGCACACCTACAGGCTACTATTGTGATAGTCAATTGGCATTTGCATAGAGCTTAATAAAAAACGGGACCAGACCAGCCAGCATTGATCGATTCAACCGAGAATCAGGTACCAATTCAGTCTTGTAAAAATGCCAAAAATCAGAAAAAATTGGGAACTAGAGTCAAATCCGATTTTGCCCCTAGTCTAGTTATTAAAACTTCTAGTCTTTTATTGTCAAATTTTATTGTTTCTAAATTCTATTATTATTATTATTATTATTATTATTATTAGTTTTTGCTAAATCTCTTCCATCTAATATTATATTTGCATCCATTCTCATGTACCTGCATATCATTTAGTATTATTTTATTGAATTTATTGTCTTTATTTATACAATATATTTGGAAAAAATTGGCCTTTGCCCTTTTTAAAAAAACAATCCAGCATTTTGCCCTCTTTCTCAAACTAATTAGGGAGATGCCCCTCTTTTGAAAATCGATTTTCTCAAAATCGAGTTAGGCCCTATAGCGGCGTTTTTAAAGAGCCTATAGTGACGTTTTAAGGACCTATAGTGGCATTTTATAACTCAATCTCTATGAAGTCGAGTTATAGGTAAAAAAAAAAGAAAAAAAATTGCATGTAACTCGACTTTATGGAAATCGAGTTACAAAACGCCACTATAGGTCCTTAAAACGTCACTATAGACTCCTTAAAAACGCCGCTATAGGGTTTCAAAAAAAGAGCATTTCCCTAATTAGTTTGAGAAAGAGGGCAAAATGCTGGATTTTTTTTTTTTTGAAAGGGGCATTTGCCCATTTTCTCCCAATATATTTGCATTTGTCCTTGTGGGAACTCAAATTGGATTGAACCCCGAATAGGGATGGATTTCTAGCCCAACAAGCCCAAACAATAAATTTTTAGAGAGTGGGTGAAAGAACTAGTTCTATTTGGTAGAAAGGGTTGTGGTCATCATGCAGAAAAAGATGTTTCAAGTTAACTGTATGATAAAAACTCTCCTCGGTCAGGTTTCAGGGGGTATCTCTCTAGGTTCTATCGTTCTTCTCTCTTTTTTTCCAAAAAGTCCCCTCTAATATCACCTACTTCCATGTTATATACTGCGTCCTTACCCCAATTTCACCGTACACGTGTAGTTTCTATCCTGGGGACTCCTTTCTGTCCCATCCAGCACCTCCCGGAACTTTTGCTCAGTAACCATAAAGCTGCTTGGTTACTGTTCAGGTATCACCTCCACATTAATGCAGCCAGGGAGTTAGCTGAAAAGCATTTAATGTGGAGGTAGCAGCTTTAGAAGATATTTGTTATCTTCCCCGGTTCCTCTTTTGTTCCATATTCACTTTCCAGCTCTTATACAACTTTGTGGAATACCCTAAATAGTAAGGTAGTTACATCCACCTCGGACCATGATATCCGAGGTGCTTCTTATCCTCGGACGCGTTTTGAGCTACTATACATGACTTCTCTCCCTTTTTCCTATACCAGTTCCACAATATCTCTTTTTAACAATCCTCAGACAAGTGAGTGCCCTTGGACTGGGCCGTTGGGCCGTAGGCCCAATTCTTACGAACTTACCAATACCTCCTGGCATGACAGGCCCCACAATCCTGTAATGTGTTAGATTGTTAGGAAATTTCTATATGTTTATTGAAATAATTTTCTTTGCTAAGTAGATTATTTCTATATGATTGTAATTTGTTGGATTATTTTAGTCATCACCAAGAAAAAGCATATGACAAATATTTCTATATCTTTTTTTTGGCGAAGTTTCAAAATATAAAAGATTTATACACGTACTATATATATACTGTTATTTTCCCATTTATGTATTTTTTTGCAAAATTTTTAAAACATACTTTTTAAAAAGATGCCGAATTATATCAGTCCATATACTTATCGTATTATACTTGTAGCGTATTTTACTAACTATGGTCATCAATTACAAAAAATAAAAAATAAAATAAAATAAAATAAATAAATAAATATTTATTAATTAGGTTTTTTAAATCCACCAATCACATTTATGATAACATCAGTTTTTATTTATTACTAGCCGTAGACCCACGCGATGCGTGGGAATATATAAATATTTTGTAATGGGGTGTAATATATAAAAATTAACAATTACTTCAAACATTATTTATTTTTGAAAAAATTTCTACAAGCATTTTTCATCTTTTTATATCTACAAAGTACAAATATATCATACTATTATATTTTGTATGTTTGATTAATATTTTTTTAAGATGAACTATACTTTTCTAACTTCTGTTGTAGTGTGTTATATTTGATATACAACTAAACTTTATAAGTTTCAAATTTATTATTCAAATTTCTCATCTCTTAAGGAATAATGAGATTATCATAATAATAAAAATTCATCACAAAATTACAATGTTATCTTAACAAAAATTAAAATGAAACAAAAGGAATAAAAGACATACTTTATATAATTTATTACTCAAAATTGGTAAGTATATTCAAATTCATAGCCATGTAGAATGTGTTTTGACATAAACTCAAATTCCTATTTCTAAAAAACTAAGTATTAACCCAAATCAAAATTCAACCAAAGCTTTAAAAGGGAGAGAGAAGACTTTGTGGGAAATTAAAAAAAAAAAAACAAAAAAACAAAACACATATTTAAATATAAAAAACCATCAACCTTAATCAGAATTATAAGAAAGAACAAAAATCCACAAGAGAGGGAGAGAGAGAGTATTTACAATTTTTGTGTGGGGAAAATATGGATTGAATGGAAGAAATGATAACAGATTTATACAAAATAAAATGGGGAGAAGAAGAGTCAAAAATATAATACAGAGAAAATGATGAAGGAAGTATGACATTAAAGTAGAGAGTAGTGGGAAGATAAAGATAGTCAAGTTGAGAATAGTGGGGAGATAAAGAGGTAAAAATTTAATAGACCCTCACTTCTACTAATTTCCATCAAAGACCAAATTGTCAAACACATGCCATTGATTCTATTCATGTCCACTACACACATTCATCAACGTGTCTATATACAAATCACGCACTTGCCATTACATTCATTTTATCAATGTTTTGAATTTCCACAAAGAATCAAAATAGTGCATATACGAATTGTAAGTGTGTGAGTCACTTATATTATCATGATGTTGTGGTCAAAGTTAGTGACAAACTTATTGAACTCGACCAATTGTTTTTGCCTCAGAGAAGATGGCTATTAGCATTCCAAGTCATGAAGTTTAAATGGCTATGGGAAATTATCATAATGTATCAACTTCTATGCCCCAAAAATAGCAGTTGTTTCTACCTTCATTGCATCACATCAGGTATATCATATTATGTTTAATAAGGAAAGAAATAGAAAAATATGAAATTTAAAACCCAAGTATAGGAGTATTGTTATGTTTTGTCTAAAACTCATGTACACAATATTCTAGACCTTCAATAGGAGACAATTCCAAAAAGAAAATCAAGTAGTTGAAAGAAAGTAGCATAATCCAAAATCTAAAACTAAAAACCCAACTGTTGTTCATGTACACAATATTATAGATAGATATTCAAGAATTAAAAACCAATTAGTTTCTCCATTCGCATAACAATTAGCTTAAAGCTAGATACTAATGGAATTTTAAAAGAATTCAGCTTTTTGAATTTCCTCACTCCTAAAATCCCAAACAATTTCTCAAAATCTAAACAATCCCCAAAGTAGTTTGTCAAACAAATAGGCCAACTAAGGTCCAAAACACAAAAATTCCCGCCACAACACAACAATCTACTTAAGCTGGTGTGCTTTGAAGAATTAGAGTTTTATTTAAAAAAGTTAAGATAAAAAGATTTAAATTGTTACACCCCAAGTTCTATATAACAAAAAAAAATTTAAGGTTCAAACTGTACTTTGTTTTCTCTTCCATTTGCCCACAATTTTTGGGACAACAAACAGTCCAATTAAATAATAAACAACAAATTATTAATATAAGGAAAGAGAAATCTTATATAGCTAATGTGTGTTGAACCGTAAAAACCAAATTATCAAGCACCACCCAAGAAAAACAACAAATTTATTCCCCTTTCCTTCAAAAGGTTCTAAGAGAAAAAATAATTACCAATTGATTGGTATGAACTTCAATAGAATAAAAAGCTTCCAGTGATTGCAAGGCTTAATTGTTGATATCTGTCAAGAAATTACAAACAAAACAAAGATAAAAATGAAATTTAGGTCAACCTATAAAACGATAGGAAAAGGAGAACAATAACGATTTATCTTTGATAAAAATGAATTACGCGCTTACTATAAAATAAATACCAAAACGGAAAACATCACATTGAAGTTAATTATCAGACAGAAAAACATTATGGCAAACATATTGAAAGTAAAATTCCTGCAATCTAGAGAAGGGCAACCATAAAGCAATTTATAACAAACATGATCAAATGCTCAATTCAAATCAATTTTGAAAAAGAAAAAACATATTTCAATAGTTTTGAGACCATGAAAACTCAAACTCATTCATCATGAAATCCCAAAATTGAATTACATTTTTTTTTCTGGTAATGAGATAGAAATAAATAAATAAGAAGAATAATACAGCAATAACAAAAAGAACCATTAGTAGGGAAAAAAAAAAGTGGTTGAAACAATATAAAAAAAATCAACCAAAAGAGAAACAAAATTGGAGAAAGAGAGAGAGTATTGACCTTTTTGTCGTGGATAACTTGGAAAAAATAGGGGAGAGAGGTGTAAATGAAGTAATTAAGAAGAAATTTATATGAAAATTAAGATGGGAGAGAAAGGGTGGAAGTAGATGAAAGGTTGAATGAAGTGAAACTATTGAATTTAAGAAGATATAATGGAAATTTTTTTAAAATCTAAAGAAAATCAAATGAAAATTAAAAAAAAAAAAAACATTATTGGAGGGCATGAAATATTGAACTAAAAAGACAATAATTGAAGAAGATGAAAAGTTGAACAAAGTAGAATTGCAAATAAAAAATAAAAAATAAAAAGATGCTAAAGATGTAGTGCATAAAGAACTTTATAAAATTTATTACAAAACTCCATTATTATATATAGTATAGATATGTATAGACATTATTTTTGGTTTTTTTATTCTTCATTGATAATATTATTTAGTTATAAACATCTAAATTAAAGTAGACAAATATGTAAAGGTAAAATTATATATAATGTTAAACCACCAAATATGAATGTATAAAGTCAATAATCTATTTATATTTTTTTGTTAAACACGTTAGTAATATAAAAAATAGAAAGGTTTTAAATATTTAAAAAGCATTTTTAGTATATTGTAATATAAAAAAAAAAATAAAAAAAAAATCTCAATATTTTATGTAACTTTTCCCATAAGATCAATATTGTTGACATCCTTTATATTCAAAAAACACTGAAACACATAAACAAAGAGATTAATTGTGCAGAATTGCAAGAGTATATATGTGATATTAGTATTTCATTTACAACATATACATGATATATACATGATTCATGGTCAGTTGGTATGATCCGTAATAATTACATCCTCTTCAATGATAGCAGCGGCAATTTCAGGTTGCATTAGTAACTTAAAATCATCTTTAACAGTGAGGCCATCTCTCCCCTGTAGCCTTTAATTTCATGCACACTTCAAGCATCGTCAGTTGCTATGAACCGTAACAATTACATCCTTTTCAATGATAGCAGGGCAAATTTAGGTTGCATTAGTACCTCAAAATCTTCTTTAACAGCGAGGCCATCTCTCTGAACACAACTACATTGGCCTTCTATAGGTACAAGGCTGAACACAGTTACAAGAAATCCTAGGGAACTGAAGTATTTCATCATCATATCCTTTCTACAACAAAGATTTATCAATGACATCATACAGACCAAACGTTGATTCCAAAAAGTTATGAAAATTAGTTAAGAATTATAAACCTAAAGTAGAGATGCAAGTAAAATAAAAAAATCAACACAGAGAGAGAGAGAGAGAGAGAGAGAGAGAGAGAGAGAGAGAAATAACATTTTTTTATGAGAAAAAACTATGCAGAGAATGGAAAAGAATGACAAATTTATAGTGAAATTGTGTGAATAAGAAGAGACAAAATAAGAGAAGATGAAAAGAAAGATGAAGAGTGATATTAAAGTAGATGGTAGTGGGGAGATGAAAATGTAAGGGGGAGATGAAAACGTAAGGGAGGGAGAAAGGTTGGAGTAAGTGAAAATATTAAAAATAAAAAATAAATGTTAAAAAAATTAGAGAAAAATTGGAAAGAAATAGGATAATGACGTGGTAGAAGTAAATAAATAAGTAGTGGGCTAGATTTGTTATAGGGTGATAGTGGAAGTAAATAAATAAGTAGTAGGTTGCATTTATAGAGCTGGGATTTATAGGGTTGAAAATTGTAAAAACCATTTTAAAATTGTAGGAAAAATTATATTACCAAAAAAAAAAAAAATATTGACGTGGCAGCTGATGTGACGCAATGTGAGAGTAGCAGCATTAAACGCTATGCTTCAGCTTTTAGTATTATATAGATATAGATGTGATGAAATTTGTAATAAGTTTAATATTTTCTTATCGATTTGCAATATCAATAATTGTATATAGTCAAAGATTCAAATATTCTCATTAATTTTTTCACCTTTGATGGCTTCCACTAAATTCTCTATGGGTGATGTTAGAGATACTATAAATTCGCTAAAATCCACAATCACCACACTACAACCCATAGACAAGAGAAAAGATGTGAAAGTTTGGTGAGAGAGAGAATAAAAATAATAATAAATTTCTTTTCACCTTGAGTAGTTCTAGGGCCACAGATTATTCCACAACTTTTTTACTACAATTTTGACGTGTCAGCCTGTGAGTAGTTAACCATCACTTATACATAAATCTATCATTTTTTTTTTCACCAATCATACTCTGTCATATTACAATTTTGACAAGAAGTTGTGAAAAAAATTTTGGCCCTAGATTTTTTCTTTCACCTCTTGCTACAATGTTGGGTATAAGCACTACAGCAAATTGTAAAAATTATTTGCAAGTGCCTCACTGGATTTACGGGTGTTTTTGTGCATTTTTGTTAACAAAATTATCTATTTTGTGTTTTTATGGTTTTTACTTTACATCACCCTATAGGAATGCCTTAATATGATGGACACAAAAAAGATAACCTATTGGTTTTGCTGAAAGCAGAGTGAGTTATTATGAGTGCACATCTTTTTTCCTTGATAACTGTTATTTCATTCAACAATAAAACAATTAGCAGTCACCATTCAAGCATCATCAATGACCTTAGGGAGACTACACTTATTGAAACAAAAGGACCAACTAGACTTAATGGAAAACTTTGAGCTGCAGAATTACAGCTCCTACTAGTTCAGCGAAACTGACAATTCAGTAAGGACTTTCTATGGTGAAGGATGTTACTAATAAAAGTTGCAATAGACCAGTCAAGTTGATATTCATTGGACTTTCTCCCTCAATGATGATCTGCTGCCAATTTTCACCAATATCAAGTTGGATCGCCCAAAGCACAGCTGTATCTTCTGCTTGTAAAAGAGCACACAGATCATGACTTTTCGTCCAAATTAAACCATTAGGACATTGTCCTTTGTGATCTCTTTTCTATATTCCAGATGGTACCCAGCGAGTCTGCGTGGCCACCATTGTCCTTTGTGATCATCTTTAAGGAGCATAACCAGGAATCTTCTCCAATTGTGGATCTTTCCAAGCCAAAGAAGCTGGTTGGGTCCAAAACTAGTCTGACAATATCTTCATTAGAGGAAATTGGAATGCAATCAGATTTAAGACTCCAGTAGCTTGCAAACCAGATTGCTCTAGCAACGGTGCAGTTGAAAAAGAGGTGGCTGCTAGTTTCCATGCTATCCCCACAAAGAACACAGATTGTGTCTCCTGAGCCAATTCTTAGGAAAATGTCTTCTTTGGTAGGCAAAGCATCTTTGTTCTTTCTGTGGCTTTAAATATGCGTGCACAAATTTCTTTTCTTGTGGTCGATTTAATTTTGGAATTTGATTAAAAATTGAAAGGCAGAGATGGTATAGAAAGTATATATATATATATATATATATATATACACCGAAATTGCAGGTATCTCAAATGATATGAGAGATTACATGGTAACTCAAATGAACAGTGAACGAAAAGTAAACAAAATTATATTCAATGCCCATGTTCACCTTCGTTTTCTTAATTAGATGGGATAAAACAAAAGATTTGGCATATACTTCTATGAGTTCACGATAACGATAATTTCCATTCATATGTTAATGCTATTTGCTGGCTTTGAGATTTTAGCTCAAATTTGCCATATCTCACTTCACTTCCTTCAAGGTTAATAGATTCTTCTATAATGACCTAGAGCAGTTGGAAAATTTCTTCAAGATATAATATTAGGCCTTCTTTCAGACAAGTATTCCATTATTACCAAAAATGTTTCTTAGACGACATTAGTTCTAAGCACAAGAAAAATTCTATAGGTTAAAAATCATGATTGAATATTCAAGAAATCATATAATGAAATAAGGCCAATTGGTTTTTTTTTTTTTTTCCCAATCTCAAACACTGATCATAATGTGCATTAGAGCAGTAGAAGAAAACATGTAGGTGAGATACTTAAATGATCTGTTTGGATTGAGGGGGAGGGAGAGGGAGTAGAGTAGAGTAGAGTAGATTTAGCCCAAAATTAGTTTATTTTTAACCAACTCTACTTTACTCCCCTCTACTCCCCCTCCTTCCTCCCTCCATCCAAACAGGCCCAAAGTGCAACTGCAAGTCTAGTGCACAAAAAATCTCAAACTTATATGTGTGTAGATCTCTTAGTAGGAGATAGGATCCTTCTTGTCATGTATTGAAAGAACAAACATTTTCTCAAAAAAGTTTGGAGAAAGTTTTGATTTAATAAATCATGTGATTTAATACCCATGAATAGTCTTATAAATCATCACATTATGGAATTAGACAAGATTTATTCAACTTAGTTTAGAGAAAAATTGTCCATTAATGTCAATTTATTGAATTGCATTTAGCTTTGGCCATTTAACATGAAAAATCCTACCCTGAAAATCTGAAAATATCTAAAGATTATTTCTTTGTTGAACATCATGCATCTCTCTTAATGCAAATTTATGTGGTACAACAATTAAAAAATCATCAAATCTTCCAAATATAAGAAAAAATGTGGGTGAATCGCCGCATTGTTGTAGAGGGTGAATGGATTATGGTTGTTGTTGTTGCTGGTTTTTTGTTTTTCTTTTTGAGACAGGAATTTATTAGTGTGTAAGTTATCCAAAAGGTAATATGGTTATTCAAGAAAGGAGAAAACAACACTATAATTCAATAATTCATACATATATTTTAAATCCACGACAGACACCATTCTAAGGCTATCCTATAAGATAATGGCTCATGATCTTCTTCTGATTCTTAGTAGAGAACAAATGCCTTATTAATTTCTAAAATGCCTTGCAGGCAACACAAAGAAAAATTACAGAATATATACTACAACATACTGATTTTGTTGTTACTTCTAAGACAAGTTTATTTAAAACCATGGCATATATTAAACTAAAGAGAACGTCAAACTCACCAAATTAGAGCAACCCTTAAATGCAAAAATATCTTCTTTTCCTGGGTCTTTGATTACTCCTCATCTTTTCGTCTTGTTCTCCTTAACAAACCTTAGAAGCCATTTAGGATTTCCTCTTTTAAAGTTAAACACAACACATCCCATAGCTAATCCAAACAACAATCCACATCCATAGCCCATTAACACGACCTTCCAACCAAATCCACTAGCAAATATAGAATCATTATGTTCTTGCAATATTGATGGCAGTGGTGGTGATAGCAGCTCATTAGTGCTACAGTTCACTGACAATGGAAATCCACACAATCCCAAGTTCCCATTGTATGAGTTGTTCTCAAATGTATCAAATTGCTTGCCTTGAGGTATGGGTCCAGTAAGCTGGTTTTGTGAAAGGTTTAACATGGCCAAAAATGTTAGACTTTTCAATTGGATAGGTATTTGTCCAGTGAGCCTATTTGAAGAAAGGTCCAAGGATTCAAGTCCTGATAAATTTGCCAATGATGATGGGATATGGCTGGTTAGGCTATTATGGGAAAGGTTAAGCAATCGAAGAACTGTAAGCTTTCCAAGTACTTCGGGAATCTCACCTTCAAATTTGTTACTTGATAAATCAATTGTTGTGAAGATGGCTAAGATTCTCTTTAGTTTAATATGCAGCCCTTTCACAATCAACACCACCGATTCTTGATAAGAACCATCTCTCAAATATTGTGGTTCATGTTTATCTTCATCCTTGATCTTCATGGCATTCAAATTTTCAAAATAATTTATTGGTAAAGGACCAATAAACTTATTGTGAGAGAGGTCAAGAATTAGTAACTTAGAGAAAAATATCCCACTAGTGTTATGATTTCCTATAGGACCATGGAATCTGTTGGACTTCAAGACAAGAACATGTATGTTGTGAAGAGCTTCCAACCAATAGGGGAAGAAATCATTTATCTTGTTATTTCCGATGTCAAGAATTTCTAGGCCATTGAAAAACTTCCCACTAGTATTATGATTTCCTATAGGACCATGGAATTTGTTTGATTTCAAGACAAGAACTACTAAATTGGGAAGAGCTCCCAATCAATACGGGAAGAAATCACTTATCTTGTTATTTCCGAGGTCAAGAACTTCCAGAGTTTTACAATTGACCAAAGATCTTGGTAATGGCCCTTCTAAATCATTGTCACTGAAGGCAAGATATTGCAAAAAACTACTATTTGCCAATGTAATAGGGATGGTCCCGTGAAAGCTATTCATTTGCAAATCTAATTCCCGAAGATGGTTGCTGAAGTTTCCCAAACATTGTGGAATCTTACCACTAAAACTATTATTAGAGATGTCTAATCTTTCGAGGAAACTTACGTTGCAAATCATATGTGAGATCTCCCCAGTAAGTCTATTGTTTGAGATAATAAAGTATATTATAGAAGTTGGAAGTTGCACTAAACTGCCCGAAAGCCGATTATCACTCAGTTGAATAAACTTCAGTGACGTGGCTTTTGAAATCTCTGCGGGTAATTCACCAGATAAGCGGTTGTGTCCTGCATGTAACGTAGCAAGAGACTTGGTGTTTTTGATATCAGATGTAATTGGGCCTTCGATACTATTCCACTTGATATCAATATTAAGCAAATGTGGTAATCCCCAAATTCCAGTTGGAATGGTTCCCGAAAGGGAATTATTGTTGACCCTGAAATCGAGTAGAGTGGAACAGTTGGCGTAACTGGCTGGAATTTCACCGGTGAGATTGTTGCCGAACATGTAAAGCACACTCAATGTACCTTGCTTGCACATATATGGCGGAATTTGGCCGGTAATGAAATTCATGGACAAGTTAACAATATATAATTTTGCTGAGGAGCCAAGGTTCTGAGGCAGGGGACCTGTGAAGCTGTTATAACATAGAGAAAGGATCACAAGCTTCTTGAACTCACCAAACTCGGCGGGCACTTGGCCAGATAGCTCATTTTCACATAGACGTAGAGAAACCAAGTTATTCAAGAACCTCAACTCAGACAGATTGCCTTCAAGATTGTTCATTGAAAAATGAAACACCTCAAGCTTCGTGAGATTTCTTAAACCGACAGGAAGTTTTCCTATGAATGAGTTGTGGGAGAGGCTAAGCTTCCTGAGGTTGACTAGGTTCCCAATCTCAACTGGAATTTTCCCTGTCATGTTATTGCCCCAAAGCCCCAAGTAGATTAGCTCCTTAAGGTTTCCAATCTCTGCTGGAATCGTTCCGTGGATGCTGCAGTTGGATAGGTAAAGCCAAGTCAGGTTGGTAAGCTGTAACACCTCTTTTGGAAATGGAAAAGGATTAAAAGGATTATTGCCGAGGTATAGCTGAACAAGACCAGTCATGTTTTGAAGTGATTTCCATGGGAAAGCCTGGGACAATCCGCTTCCGTCCAAATACAGATACTGCAATTGGCTTAGAGAAGATATCTCTGCAGGAACCGACCACCCTGTGAACAAATTGTTGCTCAAATTCAAGTACTGCAGTTTGACACAGTTTTGCAAGTCGTCCATAATTGGACCGTTCAAGTGGTTGAACCCCAGCGAGAGCTTTTCCAATGATTGGAGCTGGCATATGAGATCAAGAGGAAGAACCCCTGTTAAATTTTGGTGTGAAAGTTTGATTTCTGTAACGGAACCCTGTGAATTGCAGGTGACTCCAGTGAAATTGCACATGGAATTGCTGGATTCCCAAGAATTGAAGGCACTGGTGTTTGATGTTTGAAGAAGGGTGGATTTTAGTTTCAAGAGAATTTGAAGGTCATCGGATTGGATCCCAGAGAGAAGGGGAAGAAACAAAAAAGGAGATAGAAAGAGTAGAGAGGTGGACGCGACATAGATGCTACTACTTTTCTCAAGCACCTTTGGTTTTCTTGTACTGATAGCAGGCACGGAAGGTGTATGTATATACCATTGACTTCCAACAGAAACTTGAGGAATGAAATAATGACTGACCAGAGAACGGAAAAATTCAAATTAGAAACATTTGTGAGTTGTGACTTTGTGTTTCAAACAAACTGACAACAGTAGCATCGCACCAAGTAATGTTGAACTACTCAATTATCTTAAGAAAAAACAAAACGAAGTTTCAACCATGGACGAATGGGATAAGGTGACAATGGTTCTTTTTCCCATAAGGTGTGGTCTTTTTGGGTCCCAAAAATGGTGAAAAATGGCCAAACTTGACTATGTAAATTGGTTTTGGACAAGTTGGTTGATTTCTTTTCTCTGGAAAATGGAACCCGAGGGAGGGAGGGGGTTTGAAGATAATCATAGACTTAGCGTTGGTGAAAATTGGTCATGTTATGATTACGAAGACTTGACTCACTAAAGAATCAGGGTTCCCAAAACGGAGAAAATGGGGCATGAATTGCACATGTCAAGGGAAGCACGATGCTCTACTCCATAAACCCATACAGACTTTTTAAACACACTAAAAAAAATGCTATAATTATTATCAATTTTATTATGAAAGTCTTATAAATTATTGATATGATAAAGAATTTAATTAGTGTCACGTCAACTAAATTTAGTTATGTTTCTATTTTGAATATGGTATAAAAGATGTTATATGTAGTATTTTGTTGAATATAAAATAGATGTTAGTTTTTATTTTTATATAAAAAACTAGTCGCGGACCCGCGTGTTGCGCGTGATAATTTTTTTATGATAATGATATATATATATATTAGGATTGATGGTGATTGGAGATTTTGGTCTTTGAATTAATTTTGTATTATTAAAGATTAGTATTCGGAATAGAATGAGGAAATTTTATTGTAGATTTTATTTTTGAAACATAATTTCTACCATACTTGGTTGACTAATTTGTACATTTCTAAGTCAATTGAGCATATTTTGCATGTTACATATAATTCTTCGTTTCCATAAGAGCAAGGGCATTCACGATCCCAATGACCCACTCCATTTTTCTTACATGCTTGGTTATTTGGGATGCGAAATGTGTTTGTTCCAAAAGCTGTATGTCGAAGGATTTGTTGGCAGTTTTGCAGCAATAGTTTTCCATCTGGTTGGTTTAGAATTGATAACAGTAGTTGTATTCCCACATCATTTGATTCAAATAACAACGCAATTGCCAATCCATATTTTGCATTTTTGTCTCCTTCTATGTTGTCTAAAAAAAAAGATTTCTTTTTCCACTTTAGTTTGATCTTGTACAAAATGTTTGTGAGCTCCGACCCAAAATAGTGCTTGTTTGTTTCCAGCCCTAAAACATTGATGAATGAGTTTTCCTTCCTCCTTTCGAATGAATAAAGAATTTTGGAGCAATCCAATTAGATTGATGTCATGAAGAACTTTTTTTTTGTTAGCCGAATGAATAGCTTGCAGCTGTTTTTTGAAAACATAAACACATTAATAAACTGATGTGCTTAAAAAAAATCAACTAGTGACAAAACTTATCAATTATCATATACTAAGGATGACACATGAACATTGTTATCATCACAATTGCAATATTGGATCTATGAAGTCAATTTTTTTTTCAAAAATATAACCATGACTCTAAAACTGTGCACGACTTCATTGTATAAAGTTAATAAAAAGAGAAAATATAAGACTACAATATTTTGTGCCACAATTTTGGATGTTGTAGATTGTGATTAGTAGAGAAAAAGTGGAAAGTTGATGTTGCCTAAAATTTTTGGCAATTGTCTTCCCACATTGGATAATATTTTGACCAATAATTTTGTAGGTAATTCATGTTGCATGCTCATTTTTGTGATTGTGTAAAGAGTATTTATGTTTGAATGAATAATAAATTGGTAGAAACCAAAAGATAATATAAAAATATAAAAATATAATTGAGAGTTTGACATACTTGAAGAAACAATCCAGCTTTTAAACTTGCAATTTAATAGATAGTTCCTAATTAATTTGTAGAAAATATGAACAACCTATACAACCAAAAGATAATATAAAAAATATTATAGTAAGTTCACACAAGTAACATGAAGAGCATTTTTCTAAAATTATTTGGAGATTCTTGCCTTTATGTAGTTCCATTAATAATGAAAACATCACAGGGTAAGACCCAACACAAATACTTAATCCAACCTTGTTTTTTAGACCAACCTTGTTTATTATTTTTTATTTTTTATCTCCCTCTATTTTTACTCTTTCACTTTGTGTTAAAAGCTTCCACTGCCTATTTTAGCACTGCCCCGAATTCTCACCTACATGCTATATATGCCTTCTTTTTTCTTTCAATTTTTTTTTCTTTTACAGTTCATAATTTATGAACCCAACAAAGACAACTGGAGGACCCTTATTCTCCTTAACTTTTATTCTCTCCTAAGCTATCCATTTCACTTATCAATGACATATATTCAACCTCATAGAAATTCAAGCTCTGATTGGTGTCTTTGAAACAATTCCAGAAGTAGCAACATCTCTTCATCGAATGTTTTGGCTTAATTATAATTTTTAAGTCAAATTATAGAAAGCCATTTGATTACACCCACCTAAAAATCAATTTCTAACTGATATTTAGAGATGCCTAACTATATATACCAGCTTTTGAACTTGCAATTTAATAGATAATCCATATTAAATTGGTAGCAAATATGAACAACCTACGCAACCAAAAGATAATATAAAAAAAATCTTAGCATAGCATGTGCATTTTATTTATAATCAAGAGTTGGACAGTACACTTGAAGAAACAATCCAACTCTATTTACAATGGGATTTTCCAGCAAAGCAACTCATTCAACAATGTCCTATTTCTTTTGGTTACATAAATTGTTCGGGCAACAATGGAATTTTCCAAAAGGCATATGATACATGACTGATGCACTTCGGTTATTTATTGTGAGCTACAAAAGAGAATCTGTAAAATCACATCCCAAAAGGCATATGGGATACTATGGAAGGACTCTGATGCTGCTCCTGCATCACAGCTTGTGGCAAGATACACTGGTTCAAATGAAAGTTTACAGGTATAAATGCTGTATTGGGAAATTTTCTTCAGACAATCTTGAAAATTTTGAGCTATTGTGCTATGTATTTCGTTTAACTTTACATCAATCTGGGGTAATCTTATAGATCTACTAACAATCTCAAATTTGATGGCCTATGATATTATTTTGCTGAGTTTCACAAATATGGAAAATGATGCAAAATGGCCATTTAAGCATATATTTTCGTGAATACATCTCTAAAGTGGACTTTGTTAAAGTCAAGTTTAAGGTAAGTACTTGATTTCCTTCAAAGACAATATACTGATATAGGGAAAGTAACCTATCATAGAAACCACACTCACACAGTTCTCCAAAATGCAAATATGATCAGAAACTTGATGTATTAAACCATGCTTTGTAACAAAACCTATATTTAGCAAGTTGTTCAATGCAGATAATATAAAAAAACATCCAATAGGAAAAAAAGAAACCCGAACATTTCAAGCAAAGAGTAACATGGCAATAAGTACATATTTCATCAAAATACATGCTTAAATATAGCTCAAATGGCACTTCTTTCTCCTATAATAATTAGTTGAAAGGTGAGGTCAAGAGTTTAAAACCTGCTAGATACGTCTATAACTTACCAATAAAACAAAATGGAACAGGTGAAATGTATTGGTTGTAAATTGTAATATGTGATTACCATATGTATTGGGATGCCTTGTGAGGATATTTTGTTTTCTAAATGTTTCTTAGATTTGTTTCAATGAATTACTTGCCTAAAAAGAAAAATGAATAAGTAAAAAAAATATGCAGATAGTAGAAGTGTTTAGGATGGGGCCATGAAGGTATCAATTCTTCATATAGTAGGATCACTACATATTAAGAGGCATATTTTCTACTTACCAGATTCTATAGTCTTATTGATTGTCCATGATTTAAAGTTGTCCTCTAGGTGGAGGAGATTTAATCCAAGACATTGGAATACCTTTCAGAAGATCCAGCAATTAACAATTATGCAAATCCCTAATATCTATGGAGTGGCTTATATGAGAATTCTCTGTATTTTTTGCCTTACGAATATGAAATTTGCTCCCACACCTACACAATAACATGTTCCATATGACCATGGCTTTACAATTACATAACCTATACATCAGGCTGAACAATAACATCCAAATTAGATTAAGTTCCTTAGCTGGAGAGCAAAATATATTTCCCACTCACATAGATAGTTTGTAACATATTGTAAATGTGAAGAATCTTAAATTTTTTTTTCTTTATTGAAATTTCAACATAGATAGAAAAAAGAAAAATAAAAGGGCAAGATTGTTTCCAAAAGAAGGCTTTTAATTTATTGTGATATATAATATATGAGCAGATGGTGGCCAAAAAAAAAAAAAAAAAGAAGAGCTAAGAGGATTTTAGAAATATCTTCAGTAACATCATAGCCTATGATTCATAGGAAAGAGAAATAGGATTTAGATTCTTTTCTTTTAAATTAATTATTATAGTGGAGTACAAAAGGACGAATTTGAAGGGTTTAAACAGTCAGTTGTTTAAGGCGGCACATAAATATAGGAGAACCATCCAAATTAGTGGAAAAAATTCACAAGGGGTCTCATAAAAAAGAAAACACAAACTCTTTACTAATTTAATGGCCACCATTTCATACAGCTATGAGCTGTACAATTTACAAAGCACACAACATCCCTCATGTCTTTCATTAAGAGAACATTCTCTTCGATATTCCTTCCCATGACAAGTGTGGTTTGGTGCTGACCAATCAATATACTTAAGCCAAGGCTTAAATCCTATTGGCCCCGACTGTATTAATGCATTTATAGATTATGTTACAACATAGATAGGTCTACAATCACCCATTTTAGATGGCTTGGGAACCTTAGTAATTCATGAGAAGATGGTGGCGTTTACCTCCTTAATAATTAGTACCTGACCTAAAAAACAATTGAATCTACGCCTTTTTAAAAAGGGGACTGAGAAACCATATGGAGTTATACCAGGGGGTTTTATCTCCATCCATGCAAATGTCAATCCTTTTAAAAGGTCTAACTCACAAGGAAAATGTAAAAATAGGTCTAGTCCAATTCACACATGGCCAAAATCAAGCTAGAATCCTAAAGACTCTTTGCCTCAAATTGGATTATTTGAATCCTGGGGTAAGTTTTCTCTTTAAACAATAGAATCAATAGAAAGAAAGGATTTATAAAATTTTAAACCTTTTTTTACATCGATAGTTGGGGTGGGGGCATTTGAATTCTAGAAAATGATTTCTATAAAATTAAAATTTTCTCCTTGACCCCAATTAAATCTGTAATTAATTTCTTAATCCAATTTATTTATTTCGGATATCAGGCATTGTTTGATAGTTAATCCGGTGCATTGGTGTAAAATTCATTTTCAATGAAGTCCTCACTCTTTTCTTAAGCCACCGCTTGGTTAGTCAGAAACTTTTTCTGGAACCTTTTTAGTGGAGAAAAAGTAAGTACTTCACCATTCTTGAAATAAGATGTCAAGGGAGCTCTATAATTTATATTGAAAAGAAATCCTACAGAGTAAAGGTGGAGGAAGCGGGATTAGTCTTTATGATGAGGATTATTGAAAGAAGTGATGATTTTCTACAATCAGTTTGTTCTAAGAAAAGGTGCAAGAGGGTTATTAGCATCTGTGGAGGATTTAGCCAAAGCAGAACCATCACAGTTTTTCTTAAGGAAGATTGATGTGCAGTAATATGTGAGATGCAATATTGTCAGGCTATGAAATTGTAGTACTGTCAGGCTATGAAACAATCTTTCTTTCATGGGACAACTATCAAAGATGATTAGATGATGGTGATTTGAAACTCCAAAGTTTGATTACCAAGTGTGAACAACTTTTTGACATGATACTTGTACTAAATGCCAAAAGTTTCAACAAAAATAATAAAACACAACAATTAAGATAATGTAATCCTCTCATCTAGGTTCACCTCACCATGTAGAAGAAAGTTGAGATGAATTGACATTCATAATAGGGGGACCATGTTTTATTTTGTTGGAGGAATCATTCAGAGAGTGGTAAAGAAAAAGAGAGAGACAGAGAAGAATCAACAAAAAAGTATTTCTGAAATTAGCATATGCAGGTTTTTACTATGTCTGTACTGAAGAATCCACAAAAAAAGTATCTCAAGTACTAAAGAATATTAAAATAGATATATACAGCATGATTCTTTTAGGGGTCACAACTCACACAAGGGAAAGCTACTAAAATCTTGACATTCCAAGTCACTTGGTACTATAATATGACTACACATTCTCTCGCATGATTAAAAATCCTGGATTTGACTCAAGAGGTTTCAAAAAAAACCCGCGCCAATTGTTTGGCCAATTCTAGTAAAAGATGACAGATTTAATATATAAATTCAATATAGCTAGAAAATCATAATGAACATACCCAAAAGAAGCAATGCTCCAATTAAATAACCCAGCAATAACAAATTCAACACCCTAGGCAGAAACAAACGTAGAAAGGAAAAAAAAAAAACCATCAAGCAAAAGAATAGAGCACAACACGAAATAGTAAAAGGTGATAGATTTAATATAACTAGAAAATCACAATGAACATACCCAAAAGAAGCAGTGCTCCAATTAAATAACCCAGAAAAAACAAATTCAACACCCTAGGCAGAAACAAACGTAGAAAGGGAAAAAAAACCATCAAGCAAAAGAATAGAGCACAAAAGAAATTGGGATGTAGGGATACCTCAACTGAACCACCTGCTTACGTCAGTATTTATATAGATGTGAGGAGAGGAAGGAAGGAAGAAAGAAAGAAAGGCTGCTGTTAGAAGCCGAAACAAAAGCTGAAACCGTAGAACAGGAAGATGAAATCGTGAGTGAAACAGTAGAACAGAGGCTGAAACCGTGAGAATCAAAAGTTGGGGAAGGGGAAAGGACTAAGCCTGAAACAATGAATCAAAACGTGGGGGACAGGAATTTGAATCGTGTAACAGAAGGAAAAGGAATAGTAACCGTGAAAAAACATCAGGTTTGACAAAGGGATGTAGTTGAAAAGGTTTTGGGTGTGAGCTTGGGCTCTATAGTTGAATTAAATGTATAAAAATAGGACTTTAAAAAGTAGAGATAGGACTGGAAATAATTTTAGTTTTTTTAGTATTTTAAAATTGGTAAAATCTATTTTAAAATTAAATTAAAAATTCAGAAAAGAAGATGGGAATGACATGGCTGCTGATGTAGCTCAATGTGAGCGTAACAACATTAAATGCTACGCTTCAACTTTTAGTAATATATAGATAGATTTGTTTTAAGCTTTGGCCCCCCTCAGGTTCGAATCCTGGTTCCGTCCCTGGTAATGATAATATATATTAGCCAATCGTTACTTTTTTTTTTAAGTGTCTTGTCGTTGAATAAGAGATTTGGAGTTTGATCCTCGCCTATACCAAAAACCAATTGATATCTTCATTAGATGATAAAAAGTAATCATCAGGAACAAACTCCATAGTTTTTCTAAAAAATGTTATACAATCATTAAAAAAAAATTTGACATAAAATACTTAAAAAGTTAAAAGTCCATAAATACTTTTTTTTTTTTTTTTTTTTTGAGGAAGAAAAGTCCATAAATACTTAGTACCGAATTTCCAAATATAAATAATCTGTTCTAGTTTTTGTATTCTACTTTATGCTCAACCAATTACAACTTGTAAAAGATTGATTTTTTTTTTCCCATATTTATCTTTGGTTGTTTTAGAAAAAAAGTCAAATGAATACATAATAAGTTATGATGAAGTATAAAGTGGAACACAAAATGTATGATATATGATTTGTATTCCCAAATTACAAACACACAGATAAATGACAAATATTCAAACTTCAAAGCTACAAGTTCCTACACTATAAAGTTACATAATTTTTCAAAAAAACAACACAACAACACAAATATCTACTAAAAAGATAATGAATTTAATTATTTAATCATAATTGTAACAATCTTTTTATTTATCAGCAAATTTCTCCCCCACTCTTGGAATGAGTTCCCTTGGATGTAAGGAGGAGCAATACGCCAACACCATGCCTGTTTTCCTCAAGCCACATTTGGGAGCTCCCCATTCCAAGAGAAAAAGCTACCCATATTCAAGCAACCTTGCTCCATGATTTATGAACAACTAGAAAATAAATATTAGAAAAAGCCCTAAGGTAATCTCTAATATCATCAACCAATAGACCACATGCCATGGAAATTTGTGCCTGTTTGGAAACAATCTATCTAACTTTTTGCTAAAAGTGTGTTAAAGTAAACTTATACTTCAAAAAAGTGAGGTTTTAAAAAACTGTATATAAAAACTAAAAGCTAAACTTATAAGCTCAAACCAAATGGACATTGTTTGTGTGGTCTATCATTATAACTTTTTAAGCAACATGCTTCTTTAAGGGTATGTCTGGTTGAAGGTGGAATAAGGAGGATGAAAAATAAAAGAGAGAAAATAAGTTTGGGTATTGTTTGGTAAGGAAAGAAATAATGTTAATTTTTTGGTAAGGCCAAGGCATTTTCTCCTCTAGCCTACTAAAAATTCATCTCTCCAAATTGGAGAGAAAACAAGGATGAAAATTCTTGCTCTAGCGCAATGACAAAATTGCCCCCAAATTTTAATGCTTCTCAAGAATCTCACCTACTCACACCCACTTTCCCACATGATCTACACACCTTTTTTTTTTTTTTTTTTTTATGAAAAGACGATTACATTAAAAACGAAGCACCAAAACAAGGTTCAGGACATATCCTGTTAAAATACATCCCATTGAGGCCTCCCTCAAACACATCTAAAATGTCCACAGGCTGACTATCAAAAATACAAAATTCATCAACCATCCTATAGCTCATCCTAGCTAAACCATCAGCACATTAATTTACTTGCCAGAAACAATGTTTAATATTAACTTGCTGGAAGCGGGTAAGAAGCTGCCTGCAATCATCTAAAATAGGGGATATAATGTAGTTAACATACTCTGCATTCCGTAACACATCAACAATGGCCTTGGCATCCATCTCAATTTCAAGACAATGAAAATTTAAATTACAGCACAGCTTGAGGCCCTCACGCAGCCCCCACAGCTCAGTTGCAAAACTGTTCGTGACCCCAATCTGTTTGCTGAACCCAACTACCCAGTGCCCCTCTTCATCCCTCACAACTCCCCCACAACCAGCCAAGCCGTGAAGCTCATTGCATGCCCCATCCGTGTTCAATTTCTTCCACCCTTGCTGAGGTCTCTCCCACCTAAAACTCCTTAGAACTCTTCGGCTTTGCAACCTAGGAGCAGCCACACAATGAAGATACTCCATCGCTTGATACACAATATCCATAGCCAATTTTGGACTCCGACCTTTCCTATTGAATACAATGTCATTTCTACTCTTCCAAATGCTCCAAATTGCAAAGGAGAACACAATTTTCCAATGGGTACTTGTAACATGCAGCTTATCATTTGTTCTAACATTTATTGACAGCCAATCTAACAAGTCAACATGCCAAAAATCATAATTTGAAGCCGTGACTCCCAGCTGATTCCAAATATGTTTCAAGTGAGAGCAATCTCTCAAGGCATGCAAGATAGTTTCAGCACCATTGCAGCAAACAGGACACACTTCATCTTGAACCACTCCTCTTTTCCCTAAACACGCCTTAACACCGACACTATTATGAGCACACAACCAAAGAAAGACTTTAACCTTTGGAATCAAATCTGCCTTCCAAATCCAGCTAGCCAAAAAAACAGTAGTATTTGAAGACTCCATAGCAATCCCATAAGCGCTTTTGACATCAAAGGACCCATTGGATGATCCAGCCCAAGCCAATTTGTCCGAGCCACCTCCTAAAGTTGAAATGGGAATTGCACAAATCAATCCCTTAACTTCATCAGGAAGATCAAAGGTAATCTTCTCCCAATCCCAGCCCTCATCTAGCATAATATCTTTAATTTCCAAAAGGTTAGCTTCTTGAGAAATAGGCCCTTGAATCAACTTTCTAAGGGGTCCCCCATTTGTCCAATTGTTGTGCCAAATATTCAAAGTGCTATTCTTTGTCACCAACCATCTACAACCCTTGTTAAAAGTGCTCATTCCTCTCTTCATAGCTGCCCATATTAAGGAGCAAGGGAGCTTATTTGCATTTGCAGCTACTCTCCTTCGATGGTTGCAATATTTCATCTTCAACACATTAACCCACAGTGCCTCCCCCTCCGTATGAAATCTCCAATTAAGTTTGGATAAAAGTGCCACATTCCTTCCCTTGGCTGTATGCAATCCCAAATCCCCTTCCTCCTTGGATTTTGTCACCTTCTCCCAACCAACCCAATGAATCTTCTTGGCTGTTTCAAGCCCATCCAATACCCTTCCCAGGAGGTAAGAGCACTGCATAATGTATGAAGGGATGGCAGCCAAAGATGACTGAATGAGCACTCTACGGCCAGCCAACGATAAAAGGTTTGCCTTCCATCCGGAGAGTTTTTGCTTCACTCTATCCAAAATAAAGTTATAATCATGAGTAGAGGAACCCGAATGTTTTAGCGGAAATCCAAGGTACTTACCAAGAAAAGGAGTTGACGCAAACCCCAAAATGTCACAAAGGGACTCCCTAGTATCTCGATCTACATTTGGGGAAAAGTACACCCTTGGCTTATCTTCACTCATCGCTTGGCCAGAAATGCTACAAAATGTGTCCAAAACATCTCTAATGGCTGCACTGTTTACCCCATCAGCTTTGGCAAAGAGAATCAAGTCATCTGCAAAGAATAAATGGGAAAAAGTTGGACCACTCTGAGATGCCTTCACTGGCTGCCACACCTTTTCACTACACTTCTCTTCAATGAGCTGCCCAAGATAGTCCATACACAGAATGAACAAATATGGAGATATTGGATCTCCTTGCCTTATACCTCTAGAAGGATAGATCGGGTCAAGGGCTTCTCCATTGAATAAAATAGAAGTAGTGATAGTAGACACACAACTCATGATAACATCTATAATATCCATTGGGAGATTTATCCGAATAAGCGTATCTCTGATAAAATTCCAATCTAGCTTATCATAAACTTTCTCCAAATCTATCTTAAGTGCCATATATCCAGTCCTTCCTTTCTTCTTCCCAAGGGAATTAATGATCTCCTGGACAATAATAACATTATCAATCCCTTTACGACCCGGCACAAAAGCCGTTTGCATAGGAGAGATGAGTTTGTCCAAATAAGGCTGCAACCTTGCCACAATAATCTTAGTAACCACCTTATACACCGTATTACACAAACTAATAGGTCTATAATTACCCAAAGTCTCTGGACCCTGAATTTTTGGAATCAAAGCAATGTGGGTGCTATTTAGAGCCTCCGACACTCTTCCATCTACAAAGATTTTCTGAACCTCATCAATCACGGACTTACCCACAGTATGCCAAAAACTTTGGAAGAAACCCGCATGAAGCCTATCCGGTCCCGAGGCTTTGAAAGGTTTTAAGGACCAAAGGGCTGCCTTTATCTCTTCTTCCGAAGCCCCCCCACTAATACTCTCCTTCTCCAAATCCGATAACCTAGACTGCCATTGAGAAATAGTGGGTTCCAACCTAGGCACACAAGAGTGAGATGACAAGAAAATCTAGTCAAAGCCACACCTAATGAAGTCTTTAATCTCCCCCTCCTCATGACTCCATTCCCCCACTGCATTTTTGATAGCCATGATTTGATTTCTCTTCCGTCTAACCAAGGTTGAAACATGATAAACATTCGTATTATGGTCACCCTGAATCATCCAATTCACCCTTGATTTCAAAGCCCACAACTCCTCCTCCTGTCTAAGTACAAGGTCTAGCTCTCTAAGTAACTCATTCTCCAACTTCACAAGAAAATCCGAAGGTCTTAAGGCTAGAGCTCTTTGAATATCATTCAGTCTCGACATCAAATTCTTCTTTCTAGTGAAAATATTCCCAAAATGGTTTTTATTCCACTCCTTAGCTTTCTGCGTAAACCAATTAATAGCATCAACCAGCCTACTGTTGTTATCCCACGCCTAATGCACTATTGGGAAAAAGGAAGGATCCAATAACCATCCCGTTTGAAAACGAAAAGGCCTACTCCTCCCATGTTGGGTTCTCGGCTGCACCTCCAGCAGAACTGGACAGTGGTCCGAATGACACCGGGTCAAATGTGTTATTTTAGCATTAGGGTACATCACACACCAACTCGGATTCACAAAAATTCTATCAATTCTTTCTTGAATCAAGGCTTGAACCTCCCTCCTATTAGTCCAGGTGAAACGAGGTCCCGCGAAACCAATATCCAACATATTACATTTATCCAAACACTCATTGAACAGTAAGGATCTATTGACACTCACTAACCTACCCCCAAATTTATCCTCGCCAAGGAGGGGTTCATTAAAATCACCCACTATAACCCAGGGCATATTATGTAATTCAGCAACATTCATCAAATTTTTCCACAAAACTTGCCTTTCGGCATTCCTAGGACTAGCATACACAGCAGAAAGTAACCAGTTAGCGTTTGTGAAACGTACCTTCACCTCCGCATGAATTTCCTGCTCAGTACTTGAAAGCAAATTTATATCAACCCTATTAGCATTCCACAGAACCCACAGACCTCCTGCATACCCAATGGTGTCGGTATGGATTACTCCGTCAAATGGCAATAAGTTTGTGATCTCTCTAGCTCTATCTCCCCCAACACGGGTTTCCATAACCACCAAAATAGCTGGATTATAATCCTGCACCAACTCACTGATATGCTTCTTAAAGGAGGGCTTCAAAGCTCCTCTACAATTCCATATAATTATATTCATCATAAAAAACCTTGAATGAAAATGTGGGACACTCAGCACTGAGGCTCTTCAATTCCGCCTCCTCTTCCTTCAACCTCCATCCTATCCGCCTCAACACCCCCCTTGTCTGGTCTCCCCCTAGAAATAGAGTACCTAGGAGCTTTGAAACCCCCATCTCCATCTCCTCCAATGGCTTCAAACTGCATAGCATAGGAACTTCCCAAGCCGGATTCAAGGAAGGCAGCCTCTCCATCTTCACTCTTATCTCCGTTGATGGTAGTGTACCCTTCGGTGCTTTCTTGCATGTGAATCTGAACCACCTCACGGTTCGGAACGGACTTACTCAACTCTCGATTTTGAATTCCCACCTGAACCACTTCATGGGTCAGATCGGTCTTGCCCAAAAATCAGCCTTGCTTGCCCACCGTTGAAACCGTGGATGCCATGAATTGAAAGCCATTAGCTTCTCTCAAGCTTTCCTCCGTTTTGCTGCACTGACCATCACTCCCCACCGTCTCAACCATCACCTTAGGCTGGTTGATCATGGCGCAATTTAGATCTTAACCCCCAACGGCGCTACTATGCTCTCCACAGGAAAACCCATTTCGTGCTGCCCCTTTCTTTCCCTTAACCGATGACAACCTCAGTGCTTTATGAGTAGACTTGGGCTGAGCTGAGGTGTTAACAGCATCCCCACTTTTTAAAATCAAGTTTGGGCTAGAATGGGCCTGCTTAGTACTTTCACTACTAATGCTCTGAACCACTGCAGCTATTTGGGCCCTATCTATTAATTTCGGAGGAGACAGCTTCCTCTTTACTTCCCTTGAAGGCCCATGAAGCATAGCAGACCGTTCCAACCTCTCTTTTCCCAACATACCGTAGTCCTTGGAGCTGAACCCACTACTATGCCTAGGTGAGGTCCCACCACTCTTCAACAGTTTTGTCCCGTTCTTCCTACGAGCCACCACGATCCATGGTCCGTACATACCATCATGCACGTCGCCCTGTTCTGAGTACTACTCTGACCCAGCCACTTCCTTGCTGGTCCCCTCCTCGCTCTTCAGTATGTCAGAGGCATGAAAAACACATGAGCTTACTCCCATCTCACCACCTTTCTTCCCTCCCATCTCCGAGACCATCGGTGCTTGCCGGATAATGTGAGGGCACTGCTCCTTCCTATGCCCTATTCATCCACACCCAAAACACATTTTTTGAATTCCTTCATAACATATCTGTTGTTCCAGTCTCCCTATCATAATCACCGTAACCAGAGGCTTCTCCACATCCACTTGCACACAAATCCTTGCAAACCTCCCTCTGGTTTCAGACGCCGTGAAAGTGTCGACTCTAAGAACATTGCCGATAGTATTTCCAATAAGTTGCAGCGCCTCCGCATTGTAGTACTCAATGGAGAGCTCATTTAGTCTAACCCAAACCGCAATGGATGAGACACTTGCTAGAGCGGGCTTAAAATCCGGTTTATGTCTTCCTTGTTTTGTTTGTCTGCATAGCTCATCAGTAATTCATCTCATCCTTTCTTTCTTTTTTGTCCTTTTTGTTACTCTCTTTATTTTCCAGATCTTTTTTTGTTGCTCAGTATTTTTTTTTTTTTTTTTGTTTCCACCCAGCAACATGTCCAGATATATATATATATATATATATATATAATTTTTATATTATTTACTAAGCACAAATAAATTATTTCTTACATGTTACGTAATAAGGGTATTAAAGTAAATTTATATAAATTACATTTTCTATCCTCTCATTTTCCTCCTCAACCAAACAAAAGAGTTTTCCGTCCCTCTCACATTTCTACCCTTCCAACCAAATACACACACACAAGGGAAAATTAAATTTTTTATCCTCCCACTAATTTTCTATTCTCTCACTTTTTCATTCCTTTGACCAAACATACCTTAATGGATTTATTTGAAGATGTTCTACATACAAAAAAAAATCATTTTCATGTAAAAAATGGGCTTATTTACATGGAACTTGTAACTGAATTAAATAAATATAAAAATGCCTAACCAAACATGAGCATCATAAAAAAATTTATAAGCCTTAAAAATGCCTCAGCCCATTTTATTCCTATGGGCCTAATTCCAAAACCCAATCCCCAAAACAATCATCTTATTCCACAATAAGTCAACAGTTGCCTGTAAATCATAACCGTAAAAGTGTCGAACCACAATGGAATCCAACGGCCTATATTTTACGAACTCCAAAAAAAATCATCTTGACTCATTTACCCTCAAACGCCTTTAACACATCGAGGACACAATAGTAATTACACCAAATTAGGGTTTAGAGTGTTAAACCTAGCTCGCCTCTCTTTACCTCTCTCTTTCTTTCGCACACCCTATCTTTCTCGGCAGAGATATTGTGACTTCTAGGACAGAGAAACCCTAGAATCCCCACTCAGCCAAAATGGGTATCTCTCAATTTACTCTATTTTTTCGAATTCTCTCTTCAATTTTGGATTCAGGGTTTCAATTTTTTTATGCTAATTTATGGAGTTTGTGTGGATTTGTAGGTATCTCTCGTGATTCTATGCACAAGAGACGTGCCACTGGAGGAAAGAAGAAGGCTTGGAGGAAGAAGCGAAAGTAAATCTGAAAACACAATTTAGTTTCCTGAATTTTATATTTTATTTTGATTTTTTTTTTCTGGTTCAATTATGGTGCTGTTTGGTTTCTGAGAAAGTGGAGAGGAATAATTGAATGGGGCTTGTAAAGTTCTTTGCTTTATGTTCTATTTGTCTGAAAATGAAAATGATTTAATTGTTTTTTAGCTGGGTAAGATGGGTTTTATAGATTTCTCTTATATACTCATGATTTTAAACTTAAAAGGCCTTTTTTTACAGAGGTCATTAGTTTATATGTTTGCTTTTTATATGATTTATGGGCTCAGTTTGATTCAGATAGAAAGTAACCCTGTGCCCCCATAAATGTCGAAGTCTATTATCATTTTATGTTGGTTTTTGATTTGGTTTGTAGATTTGTTTTATATATTTTATGGAAAATGAGTCCCATCTCCTAGTATGCCAGATTTACTTGAAACTGTAATTTGTTACTCTGTATTGTTTATGTTTATGTTTGTTTTTTGTTCTAAGGTACTTTAAATCTCTCCAACTTCCAGATCATGCTTGATTTCGCTTTATCTCTGTTTGTCACTTTGTCTTGTATTAGATGGAATATAAGTATTTTACCATGATACCACAGCCTTAATCTATACAGCGTTGCTCTCTTGCTCTTATGAATGTTTTCGATGTATAACTTAAACGAATGATTTTGATTGCGTTTATAGTAGAATGTAAAAACCTCACGTTTCTGAGTTGTAAGTAGTCCACATATGTTTAGGATCTTCTTGTGTTTACATTTTGAAGGGAAATAGCTCCATAATTGTAGTATTATGAGGTTAATGTAAATTAGTAAATGTAATCTTTAATCAAGTCATTTCCTGTATGTATTTAATGGGTTTGCCATGTTCTTTTAAGGTACGAGCTTGGAAGGCAGCCTGCAAACACAAAGCTGTCAAGCAACAAGACAGTTAGAAGAATTAGGGTTCGAGGAGGAAACGTGAAGTGGCGTGCTCTGAGACTTGATACTGGTAACTTCTCGTGGGGGAGTGAGGCTGTGACCCGGAAGACACGTCTTCTTGATGTGGTCTACAATGCATCCAACAATGAGTTGGTTCGTACTCAGACTTTGGTGAAGAGTGCTATTGTTCAGGTTGATGCTGCACCATTCAGGCAGTGGTATCTCCAGCACTACGGAGTTGAAATTGGTCGCAAGAAGAAAACTACAGCTTCCACCAAGAAAGAAGGGGAGGTAAGGCAATATGTCTTAATTATATGTTGTTCTACTGTATTCCAGTACAAATATTCACAGTTTATTTTTTACTTTTTTCTTATTATTTGTTGGATTCTTTTTATCGATGGTGGGGGTTGCACCATTTTCTGTGGTTGGTGTTAGATATTGTGGGATGGTCGAAGTTATGGAGAGAGCAATTTTGTGTAATGTTGTACTTCATTGATACTGTATATTATTGTTGTGTTTTTCTTTGGTGAATGAAAATTTGAAATTGTGTACGAGTGACATTGGACATCTGTGTCTTTCTCTTTACACTGTTACGCTTCATTGTTTAATAGGAGGGTGAAGCTGCTGCTGCCACCGCCACCACTGAGGAGGTGAAGAAAAGCAACCATGTCCAGAGAAAGCTAGAGAAGCGCCAACAGAATCGCAAGCTTGACTCACATATTGAAGAGCAATTTGGTGGTGGACGTTTGTTAGCTTGTATCTCATCACGACCTGGTCAGTGTGGCCGTGCTGATGGGTATGTGACTTTTCTACACTTCTCTTCTTTTTTGTCTGCAAAATGTCAAATTGTATTACAAATTTTTAGTGGTTTCTACACATCCCCTTGGCATAGAGAAGGAGCTGGATCTATAATTCACAATGGTTCATGGACCACACCTATCCTTACAATATTTTATCCCTCAGATATATGTAGTTTCCTATTCAGTTATGCTTGGTAGGTTATGTCAATAAGAAGCTAGTTGTTACTTTGAAAGCCGGATGAATATATCTTGTAATTTCTGATGAGAACTTTTCATTTGCCATATAAAGATGGTCGTGTTTAATTTTTGTTAAAATTGCAAGAACTTACAGTGATCTTAAATGGATTTGCAACAGATACATCCTGGAAGGCAAAGAGCTTGAGTTCTACATGAAGAAGATCCAGAGGAAGAAGGGCAAGGCTGGTGCAGCCTAAATTTTGTTACTTGAACTACATCCTTCATAGCTGAATGTCTTTTTTGTTCACTTTATTTTATTTCTCCCCTAGACGTTGAACTTAAGTTGAGATGCTTCGTTTTGCCAGAAAGCCTTTTGCTTGTGTTAAGTTTGACTTAATTGGGATATTATTAGTTTTCCTTCTGTGATATGAACGTGTTATAACTATTACTGTTGTGATTAATACTTCAACCACCTTTGAATGGATGTCCCAGATTGTGTTTTCTGGGAGCTTTTCATCTGAAGTTGGATTGGAATGGGCAGAAGATGGATGTTATTTTGTGACTGAAATATTGATTAAGCATCATGACTCTAGGTGTAGTTGGGATTTTACCTGTTGCTGGTATTCTTAACTACCAAGGTAGCATGCCTCTAGGTCAAATAGGTCATGTTGTGAGATAACGGTTCAAAATCTGTTGGGATCAGAATTCCTTGTAGCCAAAAATTAGTGTGGGAATGTTCCTTGTTGCACTAATAATATAACTCAGGTATTGGCTAGACAATTTATAATCGGGACGACACAATTCACCCACTCCTATAAAAGAGGCTGCCTATAGTCGCTTATCTGTATGGTATATGGGGTAGTTTTTAGAAAAGGTACAATTTTAGCAAAGCAAATCAAATTCTCTGATGTGAGGAAATGAATGTCGCTCTAATTGCAAATCAAATTCTTTAATGTGAGAAAATGAAAGTCTCTGGTTGGATTGAGGGAAAGGGAAAGGGAAAGAGAAAGGGAGTAAAGTAGAGTTGGCTAAAAATTAGTTTAATAATGCTTTCACAAGAATTTATCATGGGGTTTCGTTTAGATGAATCTCTATTGGCAGACAGTTTTGGACACATACTAGTGTGGTAGAGAGAGCCCATGACTCACGAATTTTTTCTCCCATAAAACAAATTATTAACCGACAATTTTGGAAGTTTAATTTAGAACAAGATCCTCTAGATTTTAAATTCTGTCCATTTTGTTATGGTTCAGGGTTTTTTTTTTTTTTTTTTGCGCGACAGTCTACACCTCTAGGTTCGTAAAATAAAATATGAATCATAAAATGTACAAGTCTTGAAATAGAGATAATCCTGTTTAATTGGCTTCAAAAGCCTAGGAATTTTGTGCATTTCAAAGTGAGATGGAGAAAGTGTCTATTTAAGGTTATGATCCAAACTGCCTAGATGTTGCTAACTCATTTAAAATTTAAATGTGGCAAAAATTTGATTGTGGTTAAACTAACTAGAGTTAATGAGTTGATAAAATCTAGACCATAGATTTATTACATTTTGAATCATGACCATTAAATGGACACTCCATATTTGAAATAAAGAGAATCCAAATCAATCCTAGGTAGATTTGAAAAGAAGAATTTCTTTTCCAAAAACCAAAAAGGGAATGGCTAGAAAATTACTAAGGGTCATGCTAACGATTGCTCTTAGGGCACTCACTAAGAATCCATTTTAGGAAAGTTTCGACATCACTTTTATGGGAAATGAAAAAACTGTCAAAACATTAATTGTTTTTTTTTCTTTTTTCATAAAAACTTTCTTTAATTGGATTCTTAACAAGTACCCTTAGGGTACTCATTAGCATTTCCCAATTACTAATAGGATGGTACAATTTAAGTATTTAACCAGTCTCACAAAAGACGAGAAACTGGTATTGCCTAGAACCCATATTTTATTTTAGGAGTCTATTATTTCCATGGATCTTCATCATTGTATTTTGGGTATAGTTAACGAGTGATGAGGTGTATTGGTTACTGTTGAATTTTTTATTGCAATTGTTTGCTTTGTTTTAAGGACTCTCACAATATTTAGTTAAAATGATAATATTTGTTTATTTGTTTTTATTACATCCAATGTAGTGGAACCTGCTTGATTCCTCTTTAATGAGTGTAATTGAGCACCATTATTGATTCTCTCATTCTTCTTCTTTTTATTTTATTTTTATTGTTCTATCTTCATGTTCGATTCTTTCAATAATTATACTTGAGACAGTTTGACATCTAATGCAACAATTTTAAATGAGATATTTTTCATTTAAATATTATTTATTAATTTTTATAATCTAATTTATCGAAGACTCCATTACAACTTCATTTAATAACAGAACCAACTATCAATCTTAATTTGTTAAAACGAAGACAAATTCACTATAGAATTTGATAAACTAATACTAATAAAATCAAGATTAATTTTATATAAAAAAAATTAAATATCATGGGTACAAAAATAATACATTAAATTAAAAAAAAAATCATATTATGTTAAATTTTCTGGCATGAGTTACCAATTAGTATTGTTATATCATAAAAAATTTAGTAGCTCAATTGGTAACTTTTAGTATTTTTAATAAAAAAAGAAAAAGAAAAACATTATGTTGTTATATTAACCTAACCAATTTGACGGCAATACGAGTTTCTGTTGAACTCGGTCTTACTTGAAAACAATCAATTAAGTTTAAGCTTCTTTTCCTACATAAAAACGGAATCCCAGCTTTCTTATATTCCCATTATATATATATATATATATATTTGCCACAAAAGACAAAAACAAACACAAAAAGATTCTAAGTAACAGTTTAATCACATCAGAAAAATAGCTTTGTAAAAGGCATGTTGGGACTCCTTTCTTTTTTTCTTTTTCTTTTTTTTTAAAGCATTTTAATTCCACGATGTAAGTTTTCTTTTTTTTTTTAGTTTTGCAATATATATCTTTTGTTGCTAACTTTGCTAATGGAGCCAAAAAAAAAAAGAGCTCTCAGTTTTTTAATATGGATAAGGGGTTGTAGAACATGTATGTTTCATGTTTGAGTATCTGAATTAATGAAACTTGTGCTCAAGAATATAAATTACTTTTTCCTTGAAGTGTAAATAATATAATATTTCTTGTCTGACCAGGGATTTCAATTTGCTATTCATCACATAAATTTTCATAGTTCTTGCACGTCAATGGCTCCAATTTCTTGTCCTAGCCTCCCAGAAGAGTTGCTGGAATTAATCTTACAGCGGGTAACGGACATTGTTGATCTTTACCAGTGTAGCAACGTTTGTCATTCATGGCGGTCCATTGCTAGGAAACAATCAGCTTTGTTACCTCCACAGTTGCTTGTCCCCAGAAATCCAAACAATGTTATAGACAAGATACAGATGATTAATATGTTCACTGGTAGCTCCAGTGTGTGCAAAATTCCAGAGTTCAACACTCGTGATGGCGTTCGATACATGCCCATGATTGTCGAGTCCTCACATGGTTGGCTAGTAATGAATTACAACACATCCAAGAGTAGGAAAGTCGAGGGTCACCTTAACTATATCTGTCTCTATAATCCATTGTCAAGGGAAGAGATTTGGCTCCCTCCTCTGCTACTTAATTCGGAAAACCCCAAGTTCATTTTATCATCTAAACCAACAAATCCAAGTTGCATTGTTTTAGTTCTTCATGAGAAAAAGTTGGTGTTTTGGAGATACGGAGATAAGAAGTGGACATTTTTGAAGAATGTTGAGGATTGGATTAATGATATCAAATGCTACAAAGATGAATTCCATGTACTTCAAATGAAGGGAAACCCCCCTTACCCTGAAGTTCCATACTTGTTACAAGTTAAATTCAGTCCTAAATGCCATGTCAAAAGCATTCCTACTAAGTCGAATAGGTCATTTTATTTTGCATTTAATTATCTAGTGGAATCATTATGCGGGAATTTGTGGATGGTTTGTAGAGTGTTGGGAAATTTGGGCACTTTTACTTTGAAGTTTCAGGTTTATAAATTGCATTGGAAGATGATGAAATGGGAGAAGATTAAAAGCTTGGGTGATCAAGCAATTTTCTTGGCTTGTAATGATTCTGTGTGCGTACAAGCTGATAAATCTACAGTATACAAAAAGAACTGCATCTATTTCACTGATGATTTATGTAATGGACGCAGCCCTTCAAAGGAATTTGGGATGTACGACCTGGGAAATGAGACTATGAATCATCTCCCTTTTCTGAATCATGATAAGCCATGCTACAGATGGTTCAAGCTAGACATATAGTATAATGATTAATGCATACTTCTTTGCTACTGCGTATAGGCTATATAGCATTTTAATTTTATGTACCTCGAACTGTGCAAATCACAAAACCAATTTCATTGTTTTATTAACTAGTTCTTATGTAAGAAGCAGATCTTTTAATTGTCTTTTTTATTTTTGGGCATTCGAGGTTCAAATCAATTCCAAATGAATATATGCATTATCAACATGTCTGCATTAACCTTTCAATCATGATTCTTGATCTTAATAGATCAGCATGCCTCAACCAGTTAATGCAATCATTTTGGTGCTACTTATAAGTGAATACACAATGAAATGAAATTTGTGATATTTAGCTAGAGAATACTAGGTGTCGATTCCATCGATTCAGCAAAAATAAATAAATAGATGTTGACTCAATCACAATAGCCCACCAGTATTTTCATTTACGCATGTGACAACAGTGAAATTAACATGAGAGATGTTAATCACGTTATTACCACACACACACACACACACAAAATGTTGCAAGGCATAAGGCAAAAAAAATGGGTTGCCAGTGATGCCTACCAAACAGGACAACGGGATTTGTATAGGAAACTCAATTGACATGAAGGATGATTTCTATGATTTGCTATGAATAGAAAACTGATTTATTTTGGTAAATGGGGAAAAAAATTTATTGAACAGAATGGGTGACTTAGAGCAACAGTATCAACATCTACTAAGACCTCAAGAAAGAGAGAGAGTTGACAGACTTCTTACAAAAGTAGACCCAATTGTGAGCCAATCCATTACTGGACATAAGGCCTAAAGAGAGAAAAAAACAATAAAATTGGAGAGTTGTGTGTATTATATTTATTGACTAGTTCAGTATATTCTACTTAAAAATTAAAAGAAAAAGACTGTTCACAGTATCATATATATTATAGGTACACAAGGATACATCATGCTAAAGACATCACAGCAAGAAATCATTATTTATGTTTCAAAGAATTCCAAATAAAATTGGTCACTGCATTAATTTATCGCAGAAAAAGACATTCTTGTCAGTAACAATGAATCAGTATACAAGCAAATAGTTATGACTCCTATCAGCCACTTTCCGAAAGGTTTGGTTAAATTGACCAAACAAGAATTATGGGTGTCACAATATGTCAATAACATACAAGACCTGCAGTGTATAATCCATCTACCTCTCAATGATATTGGTCCACTAAACTGCAGGGGGGAAAAAAACCACTCATAGGCTTTACAAATTAAGGCCAAACCATCTTATCTTCTCAAAAGATCTCTGAAGCAGCCCCTTTTGCGTCGACTACAAACCACATCTAACATTTGAAGGTAACTTCCAGTATCTATCTCATCACTATAAGATTCCTACCGTAATCTTCTAACAGTGGCAGAAGCAAGTCATGCTCATTCTGTGGAAAAGACGAATGACGGTATATGAACTGACACTGGACGCAGACAATATTCCTTATCACTTCTACTTCAGGCAACAAGATGAATCAAATTCAGCCAAAACCAAACTTTTCAGCATCCCAGGCTCCTCATTATGCTGCTAAGATTGTCAATAACAATTTTTGGATTGGCATGTGATCCATCAAGATTAATTGCATGGTATTCCAACCCTTTCCACCGGGCTATCAAGGCAAAATGCGGCCGTCTGTAGTAACTGCTAATAATCTCCAGGATGACAGTTTTTGGCAATGCAGATACTATGTGAGTTAAACCTGCACCATGAGCGCCAATAATAACTGAAGCATCTTGAATAGCTCGTACTTGCTCCTTCATGGACATGTGTGCAAACAATCCATTGACAAGGTTTACTTTGCACACATGATGATTAGATGCCCAGTTATTTAATGAATCAAACACTTCTTGTTCATTGCTAAGCCTCGATTCAACTTTACCACCATGACGAGGATGAGCTAAATAATCTTCACGCCGAACAAAGAGGACATTATAGCCTGAAACTGGCTTTTCAACACGGTGTCTATTTAAATGAAACCCAAAAGAAGCTCTAATCATTTCCCCAAATTCAGATAATCGAGCAGTTTTCTGGTCATCAGGGTTTTGCCACAGATCCTGTGCAGATGCTCCATTACAATTTATTTCTTCAGAAAGTCCCTTAAATAGTGCAGTCTCATAACCCAAAGGTGAGAGAATAGCATGACGAAAACAAACTGGACCACTGAAGTTTTTAGCATATCGAATGCCAGAAAACAATGCCTTCCATGTTTCTTCCATGGGTGCCTGAAAAATTTCCACCAAAGGATTAGAAAGTGTTACTAAGATAACTAAACATTAGCTAGTAGTCCATTTCATTAGCAGAAAGATAAGCAGAAGAAACTCGGGAACAAATACACAGAAACAGATAGAGGAGCACATGCAAAATGAGATTCAAATGTTATGACCCGGAATGATGTGCTGAATATATTGTTATTTGAATTAGAAGTATTTAAATTTAGGCTTAGTGATTGATCCTTATCTGATTGATTCAGATTAGTATTGTTATTTGCTTGTATTCAGATTGATTCCTATGTTTTAGGATAGGATTGGTTTCTATTTTTTAGTATTTTTATAATTAAATAGTTGGAGGAGGGGGGATTTGAACCCTATATGTCTTCATAGGATTAGAGGATTTTCATACTAGGTTAATATCTTACAAAAACTACCATCCCATAAAAGGTTTCTACATAAAAAAATCAATGAGGTAAACTCTATACCCCTCTTATTGGTCCAGAACCTTTATCATTGCTTCTCCTAAAGTCCCCCTAGTCCTATTTTCACAACACGAAAACTTAAGCTCCGGTTTTGCTTCTCATTATTATCCACCCCATTGCTTACTCAACAAGTCACAAAATGACAGCAGTAGAACCAAGTAATCATATTAATATTATCACATGCACTTAAACAACAAGCATGAAACCAGTCTCCTATAAACAAAATGCAGAGCCTACATACCATACAATGGCCATCCACAAAAACCACATTAGGTCGATTAGGCAATCCAGTAACTCTTGAAGATACATATGCACTGTACCAATCGGTAATAGTGTGGAAAAGGTTTGCATACTCAAAGCGTGTCACCAGCAGCGTCGGCTCCTCAACCCACTGCAAGTAAAGCCTTTCATTTAGAAACACAGAAAATTTGAGATAGTGATAGTGATGATGATGATTTTTTTTTTTTTTTTTGATACATGATGATAATGATAATGATAACAACAACACAAAAAACCATAATTCTAGTCCAGCTGAATTAGTTTCATTTATGTAATATGCATTATATCATCCCTAGTTTTTATGGCATAGTTAATCCGAGTCTTTTAACTTCCATGTTTTTATAAGACTGATTCTTCATTCCATAATGCATTAAATCAACCACAATTAATCAGGGGAAAAAATCAATCATTAATTTTCTTTAAAGAATAGCGGCATTGAATCCAACAGTTTCAAGTTTCAACACCAGACCCCAACAAATTTTGGTGATATGGTAAGATCTAACAGTTCTTCTACAACCGCATACTTTGCCACAATGTTTGCCAAAACTTGATGATATGTGCAACTATGATTGATGAACCATCACTTTCACATAGACTCAGCACTTTTTCTCCATCATTCATAGTCACACATGACACATCTCAAGGCTGCGGCAAGAGTCGTGGCACAAAAGTTGTGTCCATATAATTTCTTATCCATTCATTCCAAAATAAGAGAATAGGATTATAGGAATTTTACAGTAGAGTTAACCTAATAACTCTAGAGGATCTTAATAACCTTGATGTGATTGTATCATGTTCTTCTCATGACACATCCCTGTAGTCATAACTGTATCTTGTCTTCATAACTGCTTTCGTAACCACCTTCATCTTCATGTTAAACTGTTTACTTTGTTTCCCGCTGCATACTTCTGTCACTAAAAACTTCTTGTTTACCACCCCCCCCGGGGCGGGTTGTTGATTATAATGTTATCATTATTTGTTAGACTGTCCAGGTGATTTGGCTTTTAGAAAGAACTTGCTGACTGAGCTGATGGGTTTAGATGCGAGAGAGGAGTTGGTGGGTCTTTCAAACGAGGAACTGATTCATCGCCTTCAACTCAAAGGAAGCATAGAACAGTTGGCTTCTCTTGAGGAGATTTCTTGGAGGCAAAAGTCTCGGGCCTTGTATGTGAAGGGGGGCGATAATAATACTCAGTTCTTCCATAGATTAGCAAATTCTCATAGAAACGCTAATAAAATAAAACAGATTGAGGTGGATGGTGTTCTTTATGAGGATGAGTCCGAAGTACGCTCTCAGTTAGTTCTCTTCTATCAAGGGCTGTATAAGGAAACTAAGGTGGGGCATCCTACTATGGATGGGTTAGATTTTGCTTGCATTGAAGAGGATGAGCGGTTATCTTTAGAGAAGGAGTTCACGAAGGAGGAAGTCTTCCAGGTATTAAGGGAGATGGAGGGTGATAAAGCCCCTAGTCCAGATGGTTTCACCATGGCTTTTTTTCACAAATGTTGGAGTGTGGTGGAAAAGGATGTCATAGATTTTTTTGTTTACTTTCATTGGCACTCTGTGTTTGAACTGGAGGGTGATAAAGCCCCTAGTCCAGATGGTTTCACCATGGCTTTTTTTCACAAATGTTGGAGTGTGGTGGAAAAGGATGTCATGGATTTTTTTGTTTACTTTCATTGGCACTCTGTGTTTGAACGGTCTATGAATGCTTCGTTTCTCACTTTAATTCCTAAGAAGGGTAATGCCGTTAACATTAAGGACTTTCGCCCCATCAGTTTGGTGGGTAGTGTGTACAAGCTGTTGTCCAAGGTGCTGGCTAATAATATGAGGATGGTTTTGGATAATCTCATCTCTGAGACTCAAAATTCGTTTGTGGAAGGCAGATTCTGGATTCAGTGCTCATTGCAAATGAATGCCTGGATAGCAGGTTGAAGAGAAATATATCGGGCGTGGTTTGCAAGCTTGTTATTGAAAAGGCTTATGACCATGTGAATTGGGAGGCTTTGTTTTATTTGTTGGGGCCGGATGGGTTTTGGGTTGAAATGGAGGGGGTGGATTAAGGCTTGTGTTACTTCTGTCCGTTTTTCAGTCCTAGTAAATGGATTCCCTGAAGGTTTTTTTGGAAGCTCTCGTGGGTTGAGACAAGGGGATCCACTATCCCCGCTTTTGTTTCTCTTGATAATGGAGGTTTTAAGTAGACTCCTGAAGAAGATTGAGGAGTGTAATCTTATTCGGGGTTTTCATGTGGGAGCTGTGAACTCTGTTGGTGTGCGTATTTCCCATCTGTTATTTGTTGATGACACTATCATATTTTGTGATGCCTCTAGGGAGCAGTTGCTGCCCATAAGGTTGGTGTTGTCTTGTTTTCAGGCTTTTACGGGTTTGAAGGTCAAAGTCGGGAAAAGTGAGATTGTCCCTGTTGGGGAGGTGAATAATCTAGATGCATTGGCTAATATTCTTCATTGTAGAGTAGGCAATTTGCCTATAAAATATTTGGGGATGCCGTTGGGAACTTCTTTTAAGACAGCTTCAATTTGGAATCCTATTTTGGAGAAAATGGAGAAGAAACTATCTGGGTGGAAGCGTCTCTATTTATCTAAGCGTGGTAGACTCATGTTAATAAAGAGTACCCTTTCAAGTCTTCCAACATACTTTTTATCTCTTTTTACTATTCCTAAAGTTGTGGCTGCTAGATTGGAAAGAATTCAGAGGGATTTTCTGTGGGGGTCTTCTGAGGGGAATTTCAAGTATCCTTTGGTGGCTTGGATAAATGTGTGTTTACCCGTTGAGATGGGCGGTTTGGGGATAAGAAGTGTGGCGTCATTTAATCAAGCTTTATTAGGGAAATGGCTGTGGAGATATGGTCACGAAGTTACCCATCTCTGGCAGAGAGTTATCTCCACAAAATATGGTGAGGGTTAAGGGGGGTGGAGTACTAAAGTCTGCAGGAGAACTCATGGGTGTGCCTATGGAGAAGCATTAATGAAGGGTGGGAGAGCTTTTCTAAGCATATGTCCTTTGTAATGGGTGAAGGCACTCGTATTTGTTTTTGACATGATAGGTGGATTGGTGATAATACTCTAAAAGATCTCTATCCTGAGCTCTATGTGTTCAGCGGTCAAGGATGCTTGCATCTCTGAGGTTTTGTGGATTCCAGGAGGGGGTACAGTTAGAGTGTGGAATTTAAGATTTTATAGAGCTTTTGAAGATTGGGAGTGGGCTGCATCTTATTCTCTATTTCAGCTTATCCAAACTCGTATTCCTCGGGGTGATAGGAGAGATACTCTTTGCTGGCGGCTAAAAGGTGATGGTAAGTTTGACACCCAGTCTTACTATCACGCAATTCGGGGTGCTTCGAATTCTTTGTTTCCTTGGAAGGGGGTTTGGAAACCAAAGATTCCTAAGCGCGTGGCGGTCTTTTTGTGGACAACTGCTCATGGTCGGATCCTCACTTTGGATAATCTAATGCTTAAGGGTCGCCCTTTGGCTAATTGGTGTTATATGTGTTGCGGTGATGGGGAGAGGGCAGACCACCTTCTTCTTCATTGTCCTATTACTCATTCCCTATGGACTTTTATGCTTCAAGCTTTTGGTATTCATTGGGTTATGCCAGGATCGGTGGTGGATTTGTTATCTTGTTGGCATCAGTGGCTTGGGAAGCATAATTCAGATATTTGGAATTTGGTTCCAGGGTACGTAATGTGGATTGTGTGGTTGGAATGAAATCGTCGTTCTTTTGAGGACAAGGAGAAGACATTGGATGAGTTAAAGGTTTTAAGCCATCGCAGTCTATTGGAGTGGTCTCGTTGTTGGGGTTTTACTGATTGTTCTTCTCTCTCTAAGTTTATGTCTTCCCTTAGCCTAGTTTCTTAGATTACCCTTTTTTTGTTGTGTTGTTTGCTCTTTTTTTCTTGTTGTTCATCATCATGTACATCGTGTACTTTCCTCTTATTTTTTATCATTAATATTAGTTTTCTGATTACCTATAAAAAAAAAAGCTTGGGAACAACCTTTGGATTGTTAGAGATCTCCTTTGCCCTTTATTTAAAGCAAAGGAGAACGTTCTCACAATCTTGTTCTTTATAGGTACAAGGCTGACAGAGGTTGGTGTTGGTATAGGAGATTCAAGTTAATTTGAAGTATCAACATGCCTTTACTGTCAAATAGGCCTTGAGCTCTCTTGCAAGATGATCATCTAGATCTTACTGTTATTTCCTATTCCCAGCATCAGCACTCCATATGGATATTTGTTGGAATTATAGTTGAGCAATTAAATTCACCATTTTCCAACCGCTTAAACGACGACCAGTAATTTATCATGGTTTCAAAGCAGGAGTTTCTTAATTCAATCTCCGTCTCCACTTCACCTCCATTTAAATTGTTAAAAATCCCACGTGTTTGGCTCCGGTTATTAATGGAGAGTTTAGGCCCACACTAGTGTTCAAATTATAATTAAGTGATTAAATTCATAATTTTTTAACAATCAAGTTGCACTTGCTATTACTAATTATGTTTAAAAAATAAAAATTCAAAATCCACAACTAGAACACAAGATTAATTAAACAGATTAAGCAACTAAAATTTGCTAATTAAATTAAAATCTAATGCGAATGATCCATAATTAATTTAAAATAAATAATTAAATAACGAACCTCCGGGCAGTCGAAATGGGTCGACCCGACGACCTGGGCGGACACGAGTAGACCTCTCATGGTGTGCATTGCAATCCCATTCCAAGGCACGTACCGATCGAGGAACTCATCGCCGGCGAGCCTCCGCGGCACGCCACGCAACCCGGGCCCACCGTCGATCTCAAACGCGCCGTCTTCAAACTTCGGCAATTCCTCCTCCTCCTTCCTCCCAATCACGTCCTCCAGCCTCTCGCCCCCCTTCGACATCCTGACCCGACCCGGATCCATCCGGATCCGCCCGCCCTCGCAGACGGAGCTCCGCAGCGTGTCGCTGTGGAAGCACCTGAACCACCCATCGGTGCCGTGGTTCCCCGGGGTGAGGAGATCCTGGCGGTCGGAAAAGCCGTTGCCGAAATAGGCCTCGCAGGAGCGCGACGGCGGAGGGGAGCCGTGGGACCAGGGGAGGTAAGATGGGAGGATTGGCCAGGGTTTGAGAAAACGGTCGTTGTGACCGTTGAAAAGGTGGTTAGAGTGGGAATTGGGGAGAGTTTGGGAAGAGGGAAGAGGTGATTGTTTGGAGTGGGAAGTGAAGTAGAGGAAGAGAGTGAGGAAGTTTAAGGCGAAGAGGAATAGAACGATCTTCAGAAGCAATACGTTTCTCTTGCTCAACATTTTTTTTTTTTTTTTTGGATTGTTTTTGGGGGGGGGGGGGGTTGGACTCTTTGGCAGGGTTGGAGAGTTGGGGAAGGTACAAATTATGAGAGAAATGGTAAAGTTATTGACTTATTTATTTATTTATTTATTTATTTTTGTGAATGGGAGATGATAAGGAGACTTTGATTGGTATCGTGTTGCACACGAGTTTTTGGACATTTTTTATCTTGAATTTTTATTTTATTTTATTTAAGTTCGGATTATTATTCGCTTATTTTGTTGGAACTGAAATTTTTTTCTGATAATATTGTAGATAAAGGTAAAAATTAGCTAAAATAGTATAGTGAAACTCATAAATAATACCAAAAGGTACAGTAGGACCCATATATAGTAACAAAAATAAAGTAAACAGTAAAATAAACTGGTTTTTTTAATTTGAAGCCAAACACACACTTAGAAGGAGCTCAAATTATATTTAAAAAAAAGTTATATAGGCTTAGATTATAGTATTGAAGTGTTGAAGAACATCTTCTGTTTAAACCGAAATCGAGAAACAAAATGACATTAATAGTGAGTTTTAATTAGTTCAATTGGTAAAAATTTTTATGGTTGAATAAGATATTTGAGATTTAATCCCCAATTACACCAAAAGCTAATTGGTGTCTTTAGTCTAATGATAAAAAACTATTAATTATGAGCGAATACTATATGTTAAAACTCTCTAAAAAAAACTTTAATGGGTAAAATAAATGAATTGCATTTTGTAAAAAAAAGAATATAATAGATCATTTATGAAAATTATAAAATAGAAATTTAGTAAGTGAATAAAAGTATAAAATCAAATGAGCAAAGAGAAATAAACAAATGTGGGGAGAGCTTACGAAAGAAGAAAAGGAAAAAACCACGAATCTGATTGCATTGAGAATAACGAGTAGCAAACAGGAAAGTATTGAAGCCTGGCAAATGGAATAAAACAGGAAAAAAGTAACAGGAAAGTATTAGAGCACAAACTACTTTGCTTCCCAGTTCCCCCACCTTATCAAAGATCTTGATACTCCTTCCTATGGGGACTAAAATAATAGAAATAGTGAAAGAGTGGCTTCTTTGACGGGTCGGGATTCCAAAGAATTATTTTAAAGGGTGATTAGCCTCCAACAACAAATTATTAACTTTCTCAAAAAAAAAAAAAAAAACAACAAATTATTAAAAAAAAAACCTAGAGTTGAAAATGGAAATTGATTTTGGTCAATGGATATGAGCATTACTATGTGTGAGGGTAGTTGATTGGGTTTTCATCAAGGCAATTCAATTGGCTTAATTCCATTCAATTTGTTGTTATAAAGCGATTGAATAAAGTTTCTCTCCAAACTAATTTCGAGAGAAATTCTTTAAACTTATCATATATATATATATATATATATATATATCTGTGAATATCGAAAATTTAACCGTTAAATTTCATATTCCTTATATTCTTATCATACATATCAAATTTCGTTCAAATCAAATGTTATTTACTATTCAATTAATAAACTTATTTTTTATACATAATTTTAGATCACAAAAACTTGAAATTTTAACATTTGTTTGATGACATAGCAATTGATCTTTGATCTTCTTGAAATTTTACAAGCATGAAAAATATAATAAGAATATGTAATCCAACGGTTAGATTTTCAAAATTCACTCTCAATATAAAAATATATGAAGAATTTGTGAAGTTTCTCTCCAAACTAGTTTGGAGAGAAGCTTTATTCAAAGGAATTGATGTCTTTTAAAAGTTCATGACAATCAATATTAATGGTGAGTGGGCTACTATTTATTATGGTGGCAATTGTCAATTGCATGATTTTGTCCAGTTGTTTGCTTCTATTTGGCTGGTAAGGCTTGAGTTTAATGTGATTTGTACATTGGACCCAATACGAAATGGATACGTGACAAATAAATGAATATGCAGTTATATCGTATTTGGTTCAGTGCATGTATTATGAAACAATAAACCCAAGCGATGCTCGTGTCTAGCTAATGTACAATGCACTATTCATGTACTGATACATATAGTTCTTGTAAATGCTCCGAGCATATTTTCAAAATTGCTCATCGAGAGTAAAAATAGATTTAAAAAAAAAAAAATCATCTCATAAAACAAACCAAAATTCCCAAATTTTCTCATGGGTTTACCATGTGGACTTGGACCACATAGGGAAAAGATGAGGAGTAATATCACAGGTTCGGAACCTATTCAAGGAGTAGCCCCAATCGGGGTTCATTTTTGGGCTGGGCTAGAAATTTAGTAAAGCTTATTTCATCTAGTGTTGAAGATTTGGCCTTTATTTGTATGCGGACCAAAGACGTGTGCTTTGTTTATTGCTGGGCCCATTTGCTTTTGGGTTGTTAAAAATTGGCCCTGAACACCCTTGTATCATTTTTTTTTTAAATTTTTTAAATTTTTAATTTTTTATATTTTGGTAAGACCCTTGTACTGTATCAATTTCAAACATGAATGGCCGAGTTACGTTTATCATAACTATCCACTTGGCAGATTGTACCATAACTATCCACGTGACAAATTATGAGTGGTGAAGAAAAAGTGGTAGGTTCATATGAAAGTGATATATAGCCAGTTATAGTTTGACATATATGATAGTTGTGATAAAAGTTGTGCTATTTTATATGGTACTAGAACTACTCCAGAAACAGGGTGCCCATGTTGACAAGTTTGACCCTCCTCCTTACCTTATTACCAAAAAAAAAAAAAAAGTGACCCTCCTGTTCTTGTGTTTAATATGTATACTAGAAGTTGGCTGATTTCCTATGTAGAAATGAATATATTTATTTAATATTTTTGGATAATCCAAACTTTAGAGAATAATAACGTGGCCGGTTATCCATTATTTCTTAAGGGTATATAAGTTTTAGAAGGAAAGCTATTCAAAGAGGACATGTACGGCAGTGAAACCATTAACTTGATGGCTAACCAGATCTCCTTCAATATTCAGGATCAAATTATTATGGTCAGCTTTCAATTGTAATTCCAGATTTGCAAAGAACCCCAAAAAAAAGGTCAAAAACATGGTGTATGATCTAATGGAGTTGATGTTAAGAAAATGAGTTCATCAAATTAATGTTGGTTCATTTTCTAAAACTAAATTTTGATGTACAAATTTTGAGAGACAAAATTATTAATTTCTCACTTTTGTAATCAACAGGTCAATTCTAAATAAAACAAGAGCTAAAAATAAGACATACTGCATGATCAAATGGAGTTGATGTTACGGAAATGAGTACATCAAATTTATGGTGGTTCATAAATCATAAATTTTGATGAACAAAATAATTTTGAGAAATAACATTTTATTAATTTCCTACTTTTGACATCAACAATTAAATTCCAAATAAAACAATAGCTAATAATCAAGACTAAGGCCGCTTTCTGATTTCCAATGCCTGGCTTTCTCAAATCCATTAACGTAATTCTCAAAATCATCAATGGTTTGGTCAATCTCTTCTTGTGTGTTCATCACAAAGGGTCCAAACTGCACTAGTGGCTCACCTAATGGTTCACCCCCAACTAGAATGAATCTGAGAGGTTTGGAGGACTTGTTCCATACCTCCAAGCCATCCCCAGTTCCTAGCAGAAGAAGGTGGTGAGCTGCGGTGGGTGAAGATTTTGTATTGCCAAAGATACCTTCACCTTCCAAGACATAGATAAAGGCATTCCATGATATTGGTATTGGTTGTTGAAGGTGAGCTCCTGGTTTGAGAGTGAAGTCCAGATACATAGTTGGGGTCCTAGTGTAGATTGGTGATTTAGTTCCCAAGGCCTCGCCGGCTATAACTCTAACCTTAATCCCATCTTTGATGGCTTCAGCAACATCCTTGCTCAGTATTTCTTGATACCTTGGTTCAATCCTGTGATCAAACAAAATTACAACTCAATTAGATGAAGTTTTGGATTTTGCTAGCTTATTGTACTTGTGTTGCAATTTCATAGCAAAATCATGCTAGAGTCTTGCCTTTGAAAGGCATACAAAATACTCTCAAAATTTTAGTACTTGATTACTGTCACTAACCCACAAGAGTTATTCAAATTTTTCTAGAAGTTCAAAGCTAGCAGGTGCTAGTATCATGGCAGAAATTAACTTATCCACCATGGGATATGACTATAAAGGCAGTTGTTTAGGCTGACCATTTCTGGCTGGTATGCATACACACCCTATGGTGCATTTCAAAAGCACCTTTGGAAAAGGTTCAATGATGACGAATCATCGTAGTAGTAGGAATCAGGATAGGAAAGCTGCATATTCTCATTAGAAAAGTTTGAAACTTATTTGACTATTTCATTGAGTGGACAGACCTGTCATAATATTCTGTTTTGTTTTTTTTTTTTTTTTGGGGGGGGGGGGGGACTATGTCCTATAATATTCTGGGTTAAAAAATAACCATATAGTGACATAAAATGTATGTCATACTCATATCTATCTCTATGGTTAGGCTAACCTTTAGTGAGTGGTGTACAGTGTACTTACATTTTATGCTTGGAGGATAGGTTGATCCACAACTGTAGGCCCTTTTGGGTTCCCTGGGCGGCAGGCATTTCTGAGTGAACAATACCTCTTCCTGCAGTCATCCATTGCAAGTCACCGGCTCCTATTGTCCCTTTGTGCCCCTCAAAATCTTCGTGTGTGAATGATCCCTGATGACACAAACAATTGAATTGCCTTCAACTTAAGGTAATTGCAACTCACCTCTAAAAAGTTCAAATAGGGACACAATCAATGAAAGCAAGTACAATAGGTCATATTGTTTCTCAAAAAAAAAAGAAAAAAAGAAGAAGTACAATAGGTCATATTTCAACAATAAATTTCGCTTTTTCACAAGCAACATCACTTTCACTGAAATCGTCAATAACACTATTTTTACTGTACCTCAATCAAAGTGTGTATTAACAAATGTGAAAAATGTCTTGAAATTTACTGTGATTAGATTATTGACCATATTAAGCCAAAGTGTAAGCTTATTTGTCTTCAAGACCTTTCCTGGCAACCACCTGGTGCCTGAAAGGTCATGTCAACCTTGGACAGTTGTAGCATAGTGAACTGCATGCCTTGGGTCTGACTGGCTGACCAATAGAAAAAAATATGATGCAAGACAGCTGACAAATGCCAACAATGTAAATCTAAATGTTACCTTGGAAATTCCATTATTAACAATGAGTTGATAGTTGAAACTTGAAAAAAATTCTTAAGTATTTTCGGAGCATGAAAAAATTATGCTCATTTTTCTCATATTTATGGTGAGGTTCATCATGAATGTGAGACCAGGGAGTACAATCCTCTGTACTCCAAAAGTATTTAAGAATCACTCGAAATTTAAAAGTTGATACCATTGGATCCAAAGGTCATTGACTTAAAATGTCATTTCTATTCAAAAAATGCTAGAACGGCAAAATCTTATACAACTTTTGCTACAACTTACCATGTTTGCTACAACTTGTCACGTGACGAGTTATGAGTGGTAGTATCTATTCAGTTTATAAACTCAAAATATTGACCAATCAACTATATGTAATATTTTTAGTTGAGAAAATATCTTGGATAAATTGAGATTAATAAGGAACATAATTATTAATAAATCGACATCTATGGTAGTTAGAAACACGCATATCTTCGTCTTTCTCTATCTCATTATTAAAATGACTACTGTGTGTCCCCCAATCATTTTAAACGTGGAATATGACATTTTCATGTTAATTATAACCATAATAGACAAATATCAAGTATGCTGAGGGTGTTTATGTATTTCTTTTCTATTGACCATATATGTAAATTGAAGTAGTGATTATTTTTAGTTTGCTTGACCAAAAAGTTTGCATACACACAGGAAAAGAAAGGCTATGAGCTGCAATGGCCAGTTGAAAATACCTGCAACATGTAGGTCACTGTCTCAAACCCTGCAAAGAAGAAAAAAGAAAAAGAAAAATTAGAATCATCTTATGTTTATCCCAATTATCAACAGTTGGATTTTAAATATTTTCAACGAGACTAAAGGTCAATAATCAAACCTCTATGTGGATGATCAGGAAATCCAGCTGGAGCAGTAACTGCAAAATTCAACAACTAACTCATAAGAAAAATGAAACCACATGTATAGAGACCCAACACGTTTTCATGAAGCAACAGAGGAAAGCAGAGACGGCCCACCTGAGAATTCATCAAGTACAAGAAAAGGATCAAAGTATTTCAGCTCAAACCTGCAAAAAAAACCAAAACACCCATTAATCCAAACCTTCAAATTCTTCCAAAAGTTCATTCCTTTAAGTGAAAAGAACACCATTTAATTATCACTCTCTTACCTTCCTATGCTCCTTCTAACAATGGCCCCAAGTCCCTCATGTTGTGGTCTGGCTAAGAATTTCCTCACCACAAGACGAGGTTCTTTGAGAAGATTACAACTTTCTTTCTGGTCATGCATTTTTTTTTCTCTTATGTGTCAACTTTCAAAAAAATGTAAGTTTTCTCCAAATGTGTGAATCAAAGTAAGGCATTTGATGCTATATATAGGAAGAGAGGGAGAGAGAGAGAGAGAGAGAGAGATTCAATTTGGCTTTGGAAGGTCAAAGGGAAATGTTGGCGGCCAAAGCAAAGGTAAATTGCTTCTGCTCTAGGGACTTTTTGAATATATTCCTGTGCATAACGTCAGCATAGCGTTGTGTTGAGGTAGCCTGCGGATCGTGTATCCTAGCCGTTACTTGATGGCACGTGTCACATAATACTTTTTTTGTGTGTGTGTGTGGGGTATTGTTAACAAGTGCCATGAGTCACACGTTAAAAGATTAATAAATGCTTAATTATAACTTGTAAATTTGTAATATACATTTTTCAAAAACTAAAATACACAAATTATTGATTCATTGGCTTATACGTCTTAAAAAAAAAAAAAAACTAGCATGTAACATATGAATGGATGCATTTAAAAATAAACACATTTTTTTAATCATAAAAATATACCTAATTGATTGACTTATTAAAATTCTTTCTTAAATTTAATACTACTTATAATCATTTTTATTCTAATTTTTAATAAGGTAGAAAGTGTGGCTATTTTTGTTGAGTAGATAATATAATTGATTTTTTATTTGTATATTTTATTAATATTGAACTCTTAGTATTTTGCAATCATTAACTCACTTGGCACAAATATTAAAAAACTTTAGTGGACACATGACACAAAATTAGCTCACAATTGATATCTAATTTGGAATTTAATTGAATTTTCTCTTAGTGTTGATTATATATATATATATATATATATATATATATAGATGTGTACGGTTTTACTTTATTTTTTAAAAAATATATTAAAACATTATTTAATAAAATATTAAATGTATCTTAACCGCCATCCTTAGGTCATTCATACATAGGCTTGGCTTGGGTTTAGTGCATCCAATGCATTAGACTTATTAAGATGATAACATGTGTTACCATCGTAACGGATCTAGTGTAACTAGACACTAAATCCAAGCTTTGCCCTACGTGTATATATAGTCATAGACACACAAATTTTCAACACTTGAAGTTAAATATTATAATTGATGCATAATAAAAGTGATATTAGCGATTGGTTTATGTGAAAATTATGATATATCATTTACAACTTACCATCTTAAGCAAAAATTTAGAGGGGAAATTGTCTTTAGCTTAACTCAACACAATCTATTTAACACACATTTTCACAATTTATTGAAGTCATACAATATTATTGTTTTATGTTCTTACCAATCACAACTTGTAAGGTCAATAAATTGTAAAAAAATTAAGAAAATATTAAAGCTTTTATAAATTTTACTACATAAACTAATAAACAAATGATAGCAACAACAAATGTGATTTGTGCACTTCAAAAAAAAATTCTTTTTCCAAAAAACTTTTCTTAACTTGGCTAATTGTGGTCTTCCCCTCCCCCCTCCCCCCTCCCCCCTCCCCCCCTTTTACTTTTTTTTTTTGAGAAGGTCCCCCCCTTTTACTTGAGTCACAGTGCCTCAACAAATTGTGTTTGTTGGAATTTGGCTAACAAAAATGATGGTGATGATGCCCATTATTTTACTGCTCCCAATTTTAACTTATAAGATTCCAACCCTAAATGTCATAAAAAAATTGTCCTTTTTTTTTTTTTTGGCAATTGAGTTAATGAATGATTAATAATTAGGGTAAAATACAACCAACACCTTAGAGGATTAGGCTAATACCAACTAGGTTTAAGACATTTCAAAATTGACTAATTTGATCTTAATCACCATAATAGAAGAGAAAAATGAGTAACTATTTAGAGACTAAGTTGATCAATTTTAGAATGTTTTAAACCTAATTAACATTATCTCAAATATCAAGACTGTTGACTATTTTGCCAATTATGATATATATTGTGTCTCTATAATACTATACTTTAAGGCAAAAGCCTACATCAACTAATATTTTGTACTATTTCCTGCAAAGACGATCTAGACTTAATAACCTTCTACCAACTAAAAAGAAAAAGAAAAAGTACTAACTAAAAAATTTCTCAAAAAAAAAAAAAAAAAGTACCAACTAAAAAAAAAAATTTATACTTAACTTAAATTGTAAGAGAAAGTATCTTATGAGACGGTTTTATGAAATTTATATCTCAATAACATGTGAGTCCTACAAGACCCGTATGTCATTGAGACTTGTAAAACACACATGTCATTGAGACATAAGTCTCATATGACGGTTTCATACCAGAATTTTTCACTTGGGTTTTATCCATTTTGAATTGAGTCATGGCGGTGTAGAATGTAAATCCAACGTGTAACACGGAGTGGACACATGCATGCGTCACGCTGATATGGTGGTGGGTCTAAAATCTGATGACACATATGTTGGCCCACAAGTATGAAAGTTGGACACATTGGATATTCTGCTCTGTTTTTATTTCAAAGGTATGGTTCTATGAAGTTTCCCAATTATACATATGAATTTAGTAATTTTAGTCTTTCTCTTCTATTGAGTCAACTACAAGCATTTTCCTTGTAATTAATAACCTAGCACCCATTAGTCTAAACCTAAGAAAGAAAACATTTTCATATTCCATTTCCAAGCTCAAAATTAGAACACTATTTTACATTCTAAAAAAACAAACAAAAAAAACTTTGTAAAGATTTTTCATTAATAAATGAAATAAATCCAAGGATAGTATTGCCCTTTGTGCTCCAAATTTTTTGATGATTTCCAAAATCTTTGTTAAGAATTTTAGTTAATGGGAAATATATATATATATATATATTCATTCATTTTCTTATGTATTTATCTAGTATAGATTTTGGAAGAAAGTCCTCTCATGACAACATGCTGATTGTATTATTAACAAAAATACAGCCACAAATATCTAATATCACACCATTCAAAGTGATCAAATTCAAAGTTGAAATTTGAAAATTTTCCATGAATGAAAATGCTACAACGTATTTTGATTATGACCATATATATATTCCTAGTCATTTACTTGGAAAATGAAACAACCCTTGATTTCTTGCCTACTAACAACTAACTAAAAACGTAAGAAAATGCTTTTACCTTCTTGTTGGGGTTTTCTGGTTTCTCTTTTCTTGTTCACATGATCACTTTAGAGTTTGACTGCATTTCCTTAATTTTACTTGGCATCCAAGAAGTTACATGGAACTTGCTTTGACAACTACATGCTTTGAAATTTATTTAATTTTAATGATCACAAATCAATTATTAAAATTAATGACATAACTTATATCAGACCTAGCAAATTAATGAAATTAAGTCTCTCTTTTTTTGAGATATACGCTCCTTTTTGTTTATTTATTAATTATATTTTACAAACGATATACACTCATTAGAAGAAACTTATATAGGCACCATAAAAAAATGCATCAATAATCAATATAATGTAAGGTTTTTTTTTTTTTTTTTTTTCTTTTAAGGGAAAAAAAGTCAATATAAGGTGAGTTACAAGTGTGTTTGGTTTAGGTTATTTATTTATTTATTTTTATTTTTAATTTATTTGGTTTATGGACAAAAGTTAGGTACATTATATTAAGTTCCTAAATTAAATTCTCATATCCTTCTCAAAAAAAAAAAAAAAAAAAAAAACTCATATATACATTTTGTATTGAAAATAATTGTCTTTGAAAAAGAAAATATTTTTGTATTTCATTACTCAATACGGTCATTTATTAGAATTTAATTAAGAAAACCTAATATAATGAATTAATTTAAAATACTGTACCTAAACTTATTTTTTTTTATACATATAACTTCTTAAAGTTTCAATATCCTTTTCAAAGTACAATAAGTATATTTTATCTTTAACAAATAGCCACACTAAGACTACAAAATCATTATTAATGAGTGGTGTTAGCATTACATGCACAAGTGTGCAACTTTAAGCGTGCCAATTATAGTAAACCAATGGTTTATTTGGATATAACTTATTTTGCTGAAAACTAAAAATAATAAAAAAAAATTTACTATTCATTAGCCGGGTACTGTTCATTGGCCTAAATGCACTGTTCATGTCCCCATGAACAGTGCAAGAGGTGCTTGTTCAAGAAAAAAAAAAAAAAAAAAACCCAAACGCAAACGCAAACGCAAACGCAGGAGCTAGACACAAACATAGGGGACCCAAACGCACACCAAGTAGATCAAACTTTTTTTATTTTTAAAAGAGAGTTCAAGTAGATTAAACTTATAAGTTCAAGTTAGTTCAATTGGTAAAATCTCTTATTCTTAAATAAAAGATTTAAAGTTTGATCATCGCCTACACTAAAAAATTAATTAGTATTTAGTCTGATGATAAAAAACAATTATCAAGAGCAGACTTCATAACAAGAAATTATCTCTAAAAATAAATAATAAAAAAATCCTAATATACTCTTCCCTTTGTAACATTTGATTTTTTTTTTTTTTTTTAAATCTTCGTGGAATTTTGTCTCCATCAAAATTTCATTTTCTTTAGGCGACTTTAATTAAAGAACTGAGATTTGAGCCCCGTGAATCTTTGGTGGGTCGGGGACCATATCCATTAATGACATCATGGGTACAAAAGCATGACGGCAGAACAGGCCTTGGATAATAATAAAAAGTGAGTTTTGGTCTTTTAAAGAAAAAAACAAAGTGCATGAGTCAAACAAATGAAACAATAGATGAGTCGGAACATTTTAAGTATTTAACTGTAATGCAACAACGTGTTTAGACTTTTTTGAAACTAGTCAGACAGATACTTAATTCTTTTTCTTTTTTAATTATTTTGTCTAAGCATTATTTTAGACAGTTGGATAATCTATGTTCCTTCCTTGCTTCCATGATGATTTATGGATTACGAATGATGATGCTTGCACCCTTTATACCCATTTAGTAATTGCTATGAGAATGGATGAAACTCGAACCCATTTTTTTAATTTTTATGTTTTCTTTTCTGAATGTAAAATGGATAATATTTACTTTAATAATTAGGTGCTTGTGAGCGTGTTTTGTAAAGTTAAATTGCAAGAGATCTTTATTAGTGCTTTTCCATGAATATTTTATTAAAAAAAAAAAAACACATGAAGAATAAAATTATATTGAATTTATTAAAAACAAAAGTATTGCAGTTTTTCTGGATTCAAAACATTGCTTTGCCTCAAATTTTTTTCCCAATAAGATATTGGTTTCAAGATCATTGTTGTTGACTTGTCATATTTCCTTTTTCTTTTTTTCTTTTTTGTTGATAGGGACTTGTCATATTTCTTTTTTTTTTTTTTTTTTTTTTGAGAAAACTTGTCATATTTCTTTGTCATATAGTCTCACTCACGTATGTGCACATGAACTAGACCATGCTCTTCCTATATAATAAAAAAAGAATTATATCATACAGGAGTAACGTATTACATATCATTCAAACAATTAATTAATAAATAAATAGATTATAAAATAAATAAATAAATGACTAGTGTATACATATTCAGTTAATTAATCACAAAAATCTTTACCTAATCCACAACTAACTATAACTAATTGAAGTGACATGTTGTGATTAGCGTGCAAAAAAAAATGATGCTAGTAGTGGAATTATATGAAAAAAAATGTTGCACCGCCCAAAAACACATTGCGAAGCCAAATTTTAGATAAATTTAAAAATCTCTATTACTATTTGAATTCTCACGTCTGACAAAAACAAAACCAATTGCCATTAGTAATTTAGTACAATTCAAATTCAAACACCACGCGTTTCTAATTAATTTTAATTTCTTTCAGATCATGTTCCCCAACTTTTCCTTCATAATTTTTGCCATCATTTTCATCCTCACTCAAATGAAATCCAAGGGAAAAAAAAAATCATATTTTGTGACGAAACAAAAGAGCACAACCAGAATTTAACATTTTCAGCATCAATATAAGTCATAACCTTGTAAAAGGAAAATGAATTAATAAATTGATAGACATGATAAACTAACCAATTATTGTCAAGAATCATGTAAGAAACTTCTTAAATGTTTGTGAGTATTACATTGTAATCAAGGATTCAAGAATTTTTTGTATTTCCATTCTTTCTTCTTCCTCCTCTGTTTTTTCCTCTAGGGTCAGGAATTGATTTCATTAGCAAAAACATAGGAAAATAGAAATTTTCCGGGGAGGGAATTCAATGACCTCAAGTCATGGAACAAAATCAAAGAAAGAAAAAAAACAAAAAAACAAAAAAACAAAAAAGACAACACATTGTGTCAAGGCAAGGTTTCACATTGCCACTAAGAGGAACGCAACACAGCCTTCATGACTACGTTGCAGGTGTTGTCTCATACGTAATTTTCAAGACTGACATCAACCCCGTCAATTAAAAGCTACCTTAGTTTTTCTAGTATCTATAATCCAAAACTGAAAACTTTTAAAACGACAAACATGAAAGTCACATCCAAACAAGATAGATACACAGCCTGCATTTTGTTAGAGAATTTTTTAGAAATTATGAGTGCTAAAGTAACTTGGTAAAGACTCATTGTCAAACATAACCCATAAATTTCCTCATCTAACAGGTAAGTAGCGGAAGTTTAGATAGTTAATGAAATGAATATTGCTAGTCAAACGAAAAAAGAAAAAAGAAGAAAAAATTTTGTTACCATTTACACATTGACATATATCTAAAAAAGCACACACAATTTTAGTCCAAAAAAAAAAAAAAAAAAACACTCATAATTACAATGAATTTGTGCGTGTAATTTTATAATTATTTTTGACCCCCTTAAATAAAAATTTGAACATCTTGAGTCCCTAATTCTAAATCTTTTTTAAGTCCAAGTCTAATCGAAATAAACTTGAATATGATTCCCTTAACAATCTATTAATGCAAATAAAGTTACAATTAATTAAAACTTTTGATAGAATTTAAGAGTGGAGTAGCTGAATTTGAATGTGTTTTTAATTTGTTATTTGTTAAGTAAGGATTAGGGCATGGGCCAACTAGTCAATCAGTAGTTAGTAAATGTGAACAGCAAAAGACAATTAAACAATTAGACAATTGATGATTCTAAAAAAGAGTTTATTTCATTGAGTTTGAAATTTTCTGGTAAAAGAGTTTTACATATATGAAATTTGGTGAAAACACTATTTTGGTCCTTACATTTTGGAGTCATAGTCAATTTGGTCCTTACCGTTAAGTCACTGACAAAAAATGTCTACATGGCAAATAGTTTGCATTGTTGGCATGTTTAATATTAAAAAATTAAATAAGATACTGACTTGTTTAAATTTTATGGCCATATCAGCATTGAGATGACAAAAAAAGGCACAACATCTTTTAAAAATAAATTTTTTTTTACCATTTTTTCCTTTTCTTTTATTTATTTATTTTAGTTTTCTTAAAATTTCTTTAAAATTTTATTTTATTTCCTCACATTCTTCACTATTCTTCTCCAAACCCAGATAAGGTTGCCGTCTCTCTTATTAATTGCTTGCACTCATACTCTTCTTTGTACAGAGATGATTGGTTGAGAAAGCAATCAAACCTCTACAGAAGTTTCTCCAGCGTACCAACTCAAATTACTCAATGAACCCAACTCCAAATTTCTCTTCTTTATCTTATAAAAGTGTGAGCTTGGTGTCTTATCACTTTAGAGTCCATGAGAAAGCTTGGACTCTTTGAGCTAAAAAATTTCAACGCGTTAGTCAATAGTCCAAAAGAGAAAAAACCCATGTGCACAAGAAGCTATCTTTCATGGAATCCAAGCTTTGTAGATCCTTTCCCAACAAGGCCAACCCCATTACCATAAATTGCTCAACCCCCACTTCACTCTTCTGTTGGTTACTCTGTTCCTGCCATTGTGGCCAAAAACTCACATCCCCCACTTGCCCAAAAAATTTACAGATCTGGGTTTTAATACCCTGGTGCATAGTAGATCCTATCCCACTCCTCTCAAAGCACAAAACCTAAGTGGGTCACAAGCTTATGCTGATCTGATGCCACTGCGCAATTTGTGCGACTTCCGTGCTCAGCTCATATTCCAGTCGCCATCCACAAAGGGTCGCAATTTTCTGGTTGATTGGTGACAAGGTGCGATGGTGGTGAGGAATAATGTAACCTATATTAATGCTATTGACCGGTGGTTAAGGTGAGGAGGAGGAGATTGAGAGAGATAGAGGCCTTATCTGGGTTTGGAGAAGAACAGTGAAGAATGTTAGAAAATAAAATGAAATTTTAAAGAAATTGTCAGAAAGCTAAAAGAAAAAATTGGTAAATAAGAGAAAATTATTGTTAAAAGATGATGTGGCTTTTTTACCATCATAGTACTGATGTGACCATGAAATTTAAACAAGTCAGCATCTTATATAATTTTTTTTAATATTAAGCATACCAACAATGCAAACCGTTTGCCATGTAGGCATTTTCTATTATGGCATGTTTGGATGTTTAAAAAATGAGGGGAGTAGAGTAGAGGGAGGGAGAGTAATCCAATTACTTTGTTTGGAAGTTTTTTAAGGAATGAGGGGGAGGGGTTTGGGGGGGTTTCAACTCCCTCTAACCCCTCATTTTTAATTCCCCAAAATTGGAGAGATTTGGAGGGAGAGTAGAGTAGATAAATTATTGTCCAAGTAAATTTCTTAATTTATCATTTCTAAATTAATCATAGACCAATATTGCAAGTCTATTTTCAAATAGGGGTAAATTTGTCTATTTTAATCATTTCCTCTCCTCTCCATTCTAATTTTTAAAACATCCAAATAAGGTGAAGGACTAATTACTCCCTTTCCCTTTACTAATTTTAAAAACATTCAAACAAGGTGGAGGGGAACCATTCCCCTCTACTCTCCTCCCCACTACTCCCCTCTACTCTCCTCCCTCTCTAAACTTCCAAACAGGCCATTAGTGACTTAACGGTAGGGACCAAAATGATTGCAAGCTGAAAATAACAGGGACTAAATTGACTGCTATCAAAATGTAGAGACCAAATTGACTATGACCCCAAAATGTAAGGACCAAAATAGTTTTTTCGCCAAATTTCATTTATGTAAAACTCTTTTACCAGAAAATTTCAAACTCTTTGTAGTTTGTAAGCTTGGTTATTTTTTTACCATGATTGTTTTAAACTCTATTTTTTGATAGTGAGTTTACAATATTTTATTTTTTGGAGTTTGAATTTCTAAACAAGTGAAGGCATAACAATTTGGATATTCTAAACCATCTTCAATTATATCAAATGACAACATTAATTGAGTTCCATACTTCTAATAATAGTGAGTTATGAAAGTTAATGGAGATTTACAATTGGTATTAAGAGAGTCAATTTCATATCAGATGTTGTTTTAGTTTGGTTAGGAAAACAAAATATTTTAGTAGCGATTGATATTTGTGTATTGTTTTTGGAGTTACCGCTATTTATATACTTACACATACACATATGTGTTATTATTATTTATGTATATATGTGTGGGGTCTGTTATCTAAAAAGATACAGGAATCACAAGAAATGGGCTTGGGGCCCAGTGGCCCAGTCCGAGGATACTCACGTGTCCAATGATAGGTTAAAAGAATTATTGTCGGTCTAGTATACAAAAAAGGGATGAAAGTCATGTATAGTGGCACAGGACACGTCCGAGGATGAAATTCACCTCGGATACTACAATCCGAGGTGGATGTAACTATCACTTTATCCAGGGTACTCCGCAAAGTTGTATTAGAACTGGAAAGTGGATATAGACCTAAGGAGGAATCGGGAAAGATAACAAATATCTTCCAAGGCTACTACCTCCACATTAAATGCTTTCCAGCTAACTCCCTAGCCGCATTAATGTGGAGGTGATACCTGAACAGTAACCAAGCAGCTTTATGGCCACTGAGCAAAGGTTCCGGTAGGTGCTGGATGGGACAGAAAGGAGTTCCCAGGATAGGAACTACACGTGTACGGTGAAAATGGAGTAAGGAACGTAGTATATAACATGGAAGCAGATGACGTTAAGGAGGACTTTTGGAAAGAAAGAAGAAAGAAGAATAGAACTCATAAAGAGGCTCACTGAAACCTAGCCGAGGAGAGTCTTGATCATACAAATAGCTTGAAGTGTCTTTTATTGCACTGGAACTATAACCTTTCCTATCAAGTAGAACTAGTTCTTGTACCCACACTCTAAAAATTTATTGTTTGGGCTTGTTGGGCTGAAAACCCATTCATATTCTGGGTCCAATCCAATTTGAGTCCCTACAATATGTATTTATTTATTTTTATGTTGGGTATATTGCAAATTATATCTCTTAAGTTTGGGAGTGTTTAGATTTTACACTCTAAAGTTTTAGAATTTGGATTTTACCCCTAAAGTTTGGGGGTGTTTGGATTTTACACCATAACGTTTCAAAATTTAGATTTTACAGCTTAAAGTTTAGGGGTGTTTGGATTTTACACCCCTAAAATCTAAAACTTCAAGGTGTAAAATCCAAACACCCTCAAAATTTGGGGAGTAAATCCAAGCACCCCTAAAATTTAGGGGGTAAAATATAAATTCTGAAATTTCATGGTGTAAAATTAAACACCCCAAAACTTCAAGGGGTAAAATCTAAATTTTAAAACTTTATGGTGTAAAATCCAAACACTCCCAAACTTTAGGGGTGTAATTTGCAATTTATCCTTTTATGTTTATTAACATATAATTTAAAATCCATATATTTTATAAGCACAAATATTTGCTTAAATACAATAATTCAATATATTAGTTTAAATATAATGTAATATAATATATATATATATATATATAGAGAGAGAGAGAGAGAGAGAGAGAGAGAGAGAGAGAGAGACTTAGGAACAGTATGTAGGTGCTGTTCCTTAGATTCACTTTTTAAGATTTTGCCATGTGGATTTTTTTTTCATGGGATGAAAGTGTATTTTTTAGTTAAATAGCCACATGACTAAATCTTAAGAAAGAAACTTAAGGAACAACACCTAAGATACTGTACCTAAGTTTTGTCTATATATATATATATATAGTTAAACTGTTAGCACTAGGTGCCTCCAATCAATAATTTTACCCTTAGCCAAAGCAGTTTTATTAGGAACATAACTACTGCAGAAAATCAAATATTTCTTCTTTTGGGCAAGATACAGAGATGTGGCATGTAAGCTTAAATTTGATTGTATTATTACTCCTTTAAAAAAAAAAAAAAAATTTGTATTGTATAATAGTCAAATTATAGCAAGAAATCATGTGAGTTTCTCATTCGTCTTTAATTTTGCTAGAGAGCAAGACATAAAAATCATTAGAGTAAAAAAGAAAAAGAAAGGGCAATGTCCCCATAAAAAAGAAAAAGAAAATAATAAGAATAATAACAACTAAGCTTTAGCCTCAAATTTTGGGATTGGTTATAGATCCTCAACAAACTAGTTAAATTGGCTCCATTTATTCGAAGAAAAAAAAATATCGTACATTTTTCTCACTCCTAAAAACAAAGAGCAGTATATAACCTTATTATCTACTTTTGGTAGTGGACTGAACATTGTACCTACAAATTTTCATATTTTTAGCAGGTATCTCTGTAAGCATTCTCCTAGGCAAATTTAAGTCACTAACAGAAAATATCTACATGGCAAACAGTTTGCATTATTGGCATGCTTAATATTAAAAAATTAAATAAGATGCTGACTTGTTTAAATTTTATAGCCATATCAGCACTAAGATGGCAAAAAAAGCCATATCATCTTTTAAAAATAATTTTTTTTTTACCAATTTTTTTTTTTTTTTTTTTTTTCTTTTAGTTTTCTCACAATTTCTTTAAAATTTTATTTAATTTTCTCATATTCTTCACTGTTCTTCTCCAAACCTAGATAATGCTACTGTCTCTCTCATTAACTGCTTGCACTCATATTTTTCTTTGTACAGAGATGATTTGGTTGAGAAAGCAATCAAACCCCTACAAAAGTTTCTCCAGCGTACCAACTCAAATTACTCAGTGAATCCAACTCCAAATTTCTCTTCTTTATCTTATAAAAGTATGAGCTTGGTATCTTATCACTTTAGAGTCCATGAGAAAGCTTGGACTTTTTGAGCTAAAAAATTTCAATGCGTTAGTCAATGGTCCAAAGAGAAAAAACCCATGAGCACAAGAAGCTATCTTTCATGGAGTCCAAGCTTTGTAGATCCTTTCCCAACAAGGCCAACCCCATTACCATAAATTGCTCAACCCCCATTTCACTCTTCTGTTGGTTACTCTATTCCTGCCGATTGCTCTATTATGTGAATCGATTAATGAGGGAAAATAACTACTATTATTGGTTCTAAATCAACCAAATAGAAAACAGCTACTCCAAAATTATTGACAAATCCTATGATATACAACTTTTGAAATAAACACATTTTGCATCCCAAGAAACCAAGCATACAAAAATATTGGGGTGGGTTATTGGGATCATAAATGCTCTTACCCTTATGGAAACGAGGAAATTACATTCAACATGCAAAATTTGTTCGATTGACTTAGAGATGTAGAAGTTAGTCAACTGACTACAATAGAATTAAGATTTTTACAATTAAATAAAACAATTATACAATAATAAAAAATTATGTTGTGATAAATATGATTATAAAATGCAATATTCTTCATTAAATTAGACCAAACTGGATAATAATAATAATAATAATAATAATAATAATAAGATCACCTTACAAAAATTATCACGCGCAACGCATCAGTTTGCAACTAGTTTTTATATTAAGATTGAGTAGCCCAAAAATGCACTTGTCAAAATTTGAATCTTAGAATTTATCAAAGACTAATTAGTGTCGATTGAATTGAAGACTAAGCCATAACTTAAAATTACGGTCAATCAAGGTGGAAGCACATCCATTTTTATGAAGAAAACTTGAAAAGACAAAATCTATTATTTTGTGGCTAGATCCTAGAATTGACCAAGTTTAATCAAGTTTGGCTAAGTTTAACCAAGGTTTGCCACTAAAATTCGACCGTTCGGTAGAAACAAACTTGTCGCCATTTTAAAGAGCATGGAAAAATCTTTGAATCAACTGTCCATGGACAGAAATCAAAGCACGAACAAGCAAGATGTTACAGGGTCAGTACAAAAATGACCAAAAAACTTAGAATATTTTGCCACTAGGACTTAAGGCACAGAAGCTGAATTTGGGACAACATTTGTGCACAAATGTGCTTTACACCGCGAAAAATGGATCCCAAAAGCCGAGGCTTTCTTACCTCTTAAAATAGAAGAAATTCTCTATGACACTGTTGACTCAATTTGTCCATAGGAGGTCTAGATTAACGGTAATCACATAGGGAAAATAGGAAACTAATCAACTTTCATGTGAACCATAGCCCACTTCCTGAACGCGTAACTTTCTAACCAATGGTTGAAATGATGCAAGTCCGATGGCATTTGAAAGAAGAGTTCAAGAACTCTATGATGACACCAAAATCACTCAAATTGGACTAAGGAAAACCTCCAACCATAACTATAGATTATTATTATTATTATTATTATTATTTTTTATATAAGAACTATAGATTATTATTATTTAAATTATATAGATTTGGACTCTTCTGGACTTATAATTATGAAAAATAAAAGACCCATTTATAATTGGGCCGAAAGTTGAACTTGGATCAACAGTAACGTGTGCAATCTAAGCCTTGTGTTTTTGAAAAACCCATATAAGAGATTCAAAATTCCAAATCTGGTTGAATATCAATGGATGTCTTGACCTTCGGAAAATCAAATCTTGTTGTACCAGCGTCTCCCTAACGAGGTTGTATTTAACATCATGACTTGGCTGCCAGTGAAATCCTTAATTCGATTTAAGTGCGTTTCCAAATCTCGTGTACGTTGTTTGCAACAGTGACCACACAATGACCGAGATTTCTAGGTTTCAAATCTCCATTTTTGATGTCTATAGTTGGCTTCTGTAACGGCATATTCTGCCTTGCTAATGTTGAAGAGGAATATAGTGAAATAATATATTTGTGCAACCTAAGCATTAGTAAAATTAAGAAACTTGTAGCTAATGACAACAACATTCTAAGACTATTTTATAAAGAGTTTTCTGGACAAGAAGTAATGCCAGCTGAGACCGAGGTTTACACGAATTAAGTTCCAATTCATGGAGAACTGTTGTAACATCTGTGGAGTCCTCAAGGGGTCTAGACCCAATGGATCATGCGGTCTATTTTTAATGGAGCTTTGCACTTTATAGCATGTTCTCAAGATATGGACCATAAATTAATTTTGTCATTTGATTTCAATGATGAGAGATTCAGAGAGATATTGCTGCCTCAAAATTACTTAGATGGAGATGGTCGATGTTTTGAATGTCTTGCAATGTTCAAGGGATTGCTCATTGCTGGCTTTGATTAGTTTTGGTGAAGCTCTAACTGAGGAGAGTGGCATGTATCACATATAGGTGATGGAGGGGTATAGTGTGGTGAAGTCTTGGACTAGAAAAAGTGTGCAGAGGGAAGGAGTTTCACAGTTCTTTGGCTGTACCTTGAGAGTTTAAACGAGAAAATTCTTAGAATTCCAATGCCTGAATATATGATTTACTATTTTACACAACTAATTTATGGAAGCTTGGCATTACTTGATTTAAACTGAACATGAAAATTAGCAAGTTGAAGTTTCTAGCAATGCAGTCATCTTTTTAAAGTCCATATTCACAAGTCATTTGTTTTGTGGTATTGATTTAAGCTGTTAAAGTTTTGTTATTTATGTATTTTGAATAAAATGAATCTACTATTATTTATTTATTTTTTCGGGTTCTTGAAATATGCTATAAAATCCCTAGCACAATATTTAGAACCCTTAACACAAAGTTTTACGGCTAAGTAAACTAACCACTATAGTCCAAGTGTAAATGACTTAGCAAATTTCCAAACAAACTAACTACACTACACAAACATGGCAATATAGAAAAGTAAAGGAAATATAGAGGAAAGCAAGCAAACCACACATAATACCACAAAGTGTTGTGGAAGAGGAAAACCTGAGCCCTAAGTGTAAAAACCTCTCCCCCGACCACTCGTCAGAAAACTCCACTAGAATGAATAGTTGCATTACATAGATGACTATAAACCTTCCAAGCCTATATCTCTGTGTTTACTTGAGCCCTACAAGTTCCAGTTAGCAACTAACTTCACAAGTCTTTCCTTCACCTAGCTTCCTGGAGTCACCACCGTTGAGCCGCCAACGGAAAACCACCAAAGGATTTGGATTTTGATATGGCTTCTCATGTTTCCAAGGCTAGAATCTCTATCAAAGCTTTGAAAGAGATGGAAATGAGAGAATGGAAGTCATGGTTTTTCTTAAGGCTAGGAAAAAGCTCTCTCTTTTCATACAAAGGCTTGGCTTCAAAATCTTTTCTCACATCTGATTCTAGGGTTTGTTCAACCCTTATCTGAAACCCCTTGCCACGCCTCATAGCTGTATGTGTGTGTGTTGGCAGATGAATAGTGGATAGGTTTAGTGCAGAGTAAAGAGATCATGCAACTCGCGACCTAGTTGCCCCCTAAGGTCGCGAGATGGTTGTGAGGTGCATGATTGCACTCTCAGCCAAAACCCTGCCACATGGATTTCGTGGGTAGGCTAGGTTGTGAGATGGTTGCCTCTAGGCCGTGAAATCTTTGTCTGATGCTGCTTCCAATTTTCAAAGAGAGGCTCAAGTACTCTACCCCAATTTACATATAAACCTAGGAAACAATATATCAACAATAAAAAACAATACAAACAACTTTTGTCACTGAATTAAGCCAACACTAAAAGTATGACTTCTTAGTTCTAGACATGAAAGTATTGCCTTTGATGTAGAAAACTATTTTATTTTTCGAAAAAGCATCCCTTTACAACTACGACTATTATTTGTAAACGCTTAACTACTTGTCATTCAATTAGACTTCAACTAAACTTTCAATTTCTGGAATCTCTTGATACTCCCCCTTAAGATAGAACATTTATGTTAATAATGGCCATCTTGTGAAGGAGATTGAGGAATTGAACATAACAAAGAGGCTTTGTAAACATGTTTGCAAGTTGGTGTCTTGTAGGGATGTGAAAAGTTTTAATTACTCAACTTTGAATTTTTTCCCTAACAAAATGGCAATCTAGCTCTATGTGCTTAGCTCGCTCATGGGAAACTGGATTCAACAATATAAATTGCAGCTTCGTTATCACAGTAGAGAGAAGTAGCTTTTGAATGTTTTATAGGAAAATCCAACATAAGCTTAACACTTGAGTTTGTATATTTAGAATAAGCAACTCAAATATTTGTTGTTCTACCATATATCCGTTCATTGTTGGGTTAAGAATACTAGTTTTAGAGAAGTTTTACTGTAAAAATAATTTGTTTACACAAGATCAAAGAAGAGAAGAATTTGACAGTACGTGAGAATTTACCTGATTTGACAATACATCTATGTTCACAAATAGTGACAAAGAGAAAGTTTCAATAAGAACATTGTAGTACAAAGCAACTCACCCAAAACCTGAATATATTCTTAAATACTTAATTCTCTTTAGAGAACAACATTTTATGTTTGAATTAATACTTGTGTAAAACTTCATAACAATATAAACATAAACATTACTATTACACCAACTGAGTTCGATATAATGCATGATAATATAAGCCACAACAATAGACTTGCAATATTTAACCACCTTAGTACTACGATTTTTTGGTTTCCTCCAAAATCCACACTGCTAAATTTACTTGATTCAAAAAAATTTTAAACAATATATCTTCATTCATGATTTGAGATCAATATAAACAATTAAATGAACATAAATCATAGATTTCATTTTACACATAAATGACTTGTTTATAGTGTTACTCACACGAAAGTCCAAAAGCATTTTGTGACTCAGTTAGTTATAAGATTCTGATTCATCCAACACATGAGAAAGAGAGATTATACATGCTGTACTATAGGACGAGTGTCACATCCCCGGAAGTTTATACGATCCAATTTGGTTAAGGAATTAAAATTTGTCTCGGTTAATGTATATTAAAGCCTTTTTTTAGAAGATATTGACGTCTATTTGGGTGTTTAGAATTTCAAATTTTGAGAATTATAGATTTTTAAGAGTTCAAAAATCAAAGAATTGAAATTTTTTAGAGTTAACATTTACATTTTTTAGATTTATTTAAAATTTAGATATATCTATATTATTTTTAAGTAGAACTTGAAATTGCTCACTACCCACATGAAAGCAAACAATAGTTTCAGTGGATTCAAGTGCAATTGCAGGATTGGTCATCCAGTGAAGAACTCCATTGAGAAAAAACTGCAGGATGATCTGCATCAATTGGATGTGGCACATTCCCAATGCTCTTCCATCCCTTAGACTCACACGGTCACAACCAAGTGTGTATATCTCACCCACCAGCTCAAATTTGTAATCCATATCCATCCATGCAACACCACAACCTCACAACCTTATTCTCATCATTCGAAGGGTCATATCCAAATCCAAATCCAAATCCAAAAGGAGCATAATACTGAGTGATCCCCGAAACCGGAGGAAGAGTTGTGTACTCTCCAAGAATAGGGTTACAAATGTAGAAATGGCCATCATACTCGGACTGAGACAAACAAAGCAAGCCATTACATGACCCCACAAGTTGAAGTTTCTCTTACACCCATCAAAGGGTGTTTTCAAAACCATTAGGTCCTCCTCATTATAACCAAAAACATTGGGGGGGGGGGGGGGGGTGTTGTACAGGGTTTTCTTGTTCAAACAAACTAAGTTTGCCAGATTCAACCGTTATGAAGCTCATACTAGTACTACTACAGTGTTTTTCAAGATGTAACTTTGCGAAACAAGGAGAATGAATCCTTGTTCGCCAAGTTTTACAGACATATACCTGCATTGAGAGAGGGTTTTGATGGGAAGCCTGGAGAGAATGTCCAAGATTATCTCATCTGGAAGATCTGATATTGTTGATGGTCCCCTAGTTTTTATGAGATTTGATTTTTTCTTCTTGTTGTGTGGATTCATACGTGTTACCAATATTGAGATATATAAGAGAAAGATAGGTAAAGGTAAGGTTTTAGAAAGCTAAAAAATGAATGAGAGAGGTGCAAGAGATTACTAATAGAAAAAGAATATAATATGGAGCAAAAGTTGTATATATGAACTTGACGATTCTCAATAAGGTTGGGAGAGAGTTTTGTGAATAAGAGAATGAAGGAGTTGAAGCAGATATAAAAACAAACACAACGCACACTCCTGTTTATCTTCTCCTCTAAGGATAAATTTAAATGGCGTAATTTTAGGCCTTTCCAATTTCTATGCGTCTTTTTAATTTAATTTTTTTTTTTTACTTACCAAACACAAAACAGAGATGGATTGGATTGTGGGAAAAAAAAAGTGTAGGGGAATTTTGATATTAAAATTATTAATAAATACATTAATGAAACAATAATTTTTTTTTTTAAATTTTAGAGATAAATAGAATTTTAATTTTTGAACCTATGGCATATGTTTCTTGATTATATCCTTTATCATGAATTCAAGTTGGTATAGACAGTTTGAGACCCATAACTCTTATTTGACAGCAAAAGACTTTACGAGATTTTTTTTTTTTTTAATGGAAAAAAGACTTTACTAAGTAATTGAGTTAACTAGAACCCACATCATATTGTGCCAAGTGGGTATCTTCTCTACCATTAAAAATAGTTAAGATTCTCAAAAAAAAAAAAAAAAGTTATATTCTCATTAATTAAGATTAAGATAGTTCTTCTCAATAATATTTAAAAAAGATACATCATGAAATTTAAAATTCTACCCCAACTATAGTTCAATTTAGTTAAAATTGTATTAGATAAGTTTCAATAAATTTAAAATTCTATTTCGACTAAAATTTTATTTAAAAAAATTCCCAAATTTTACAATTTTTTTTTAATTATATATTGTAATCATCTATCATAATTCTTTTTATTTAAATATAATAAGATGTACACATTACATACCATTCTTAGCCCAGATAGCTCAATACATGTTTATCTTTAGATAGTTTAATTTAAATGGAACTCTATTAAAATTTCAAGATTCTGACTAAAGTTTTGATAATATTTTTAAAATATTTATCTTTTATTATATATAATTTATAATTAATCTGTGCATAGCAGGAACTATCATATCAATTTCTACATATTTCATCCCTATTTAATTTTCATACCGTTCTTTTTATTAAAAAAAAAATAGCACTTTTGCACCTTTTTTTTATTGAAGAAATCTTACTCTCAACTGTGAGATTTTTATTTGGTTATAATAATATTCAACTTTGAGATTTTTGATAAGGAAACGAGAGTTAGTAAAATACGGTATGTGTATAATATAATAAATATGCAAACATGTATAGTTCAGTACCTTTCAAGAAAAGTTCGTTTCAAAAATTTGGCAGAAAAATACAAAAATAGAGAAATAAAGGTATATGTGTAGTACGTGTATAATACATTTATCATTTGAAAATTCACCACGAAAATTACAGAAACGTTTATTATAAATAAATAAACATAATATATAATCTTTGTATTAACTATTAAGTTTGATGAAAGATTCCTCACAATTTAATTTGTAATAATTTATTTACTTAATAAAGAAAATTATTTCAATAGTTGGAAATATTATTTAGTAAATATATATTTGATTTAATAGAATGTAATATTAAGGTTTGGCAGCTTTTGTGTGTAACTTATTTGACTTTTACAATTTAATAATTAGTCTCTCTTCTGGAGACTTGATACCCGGTCCTTGCCTAGCTACCCCATACCCCACAAGCACTTATATTTGTGAAGTGATCATCGCACCAAAGGTGTGCGGTGGTACAGCTTTATAGTTATTAGATATGTTCCAATCTTAAACTTATACATGCATTGTTGTGTTAAACGGCATATAAATTGGCTTCCCTTCATCTTTTACATTCGTTTTTCAATAAGCAATAGTCACCGGTTTCGTTTATATCAAAAATTGTACTTTTAAATAAATAAATAAACGTTTGTTTATATCAATTTGGATCTTTCATGCAAGTATTCTTATTCTAAGTAGAGGAACCTTGGCCATCCAATTTCCCATCACCCATGGGTAGCAGTTGGTCTATGTATTGGAAGGTAATCCAATTGTTAACATTAATAAAAGATGCTTTATTTGTAGAAGCTTTTAAATGTTAAATCAAAATTACAAACGTTCCATGTATAAGCAACAAATAAATATTATATTTATATATACACACACACACATACTAGTCTCCTGATACGCGCTTTGCGTGTGCGATGAAGCTTTTCTTTTTTTGGTCTAGTGTCAAAATTTTCCATTCATCTCAATTTTTAGAATTTTTTTTTTAATTTTAAAATTTTAAATTTAGGATAAGTTTTTTTTTTTTTTTTGAAGACATAGATTAATAGGAGAGTGTTCTATTTTGTAGAAATTTTAGTGGAGTTAAAGATATATTTTTATCTGGTTGTCCTCAAGTTTTTTATTTGTTAAACGTAGGGTTTAGGGGTATTTTTGAATCACATAAAAGTTCAATCCAAAGAGAAGAATCCTCTTATAAATAGTACTAGCTATTTCTGTTGCTCATCAACTTCGAAAGCAAAACTTTAATTTTTTTCATTTGTTGGTTTGGATGAAGTCCAAATATCCAATCCATACACAACTAGCCTCATCACACGCGAGATGAGGTTTTTTTTTTAGTATAGTGTCATAATTTTCCTTTAAAAAAAAATAAAATTGGATAAGTTTGTTTTGAAAACATTGATTAGTAGGAAAGTGTCCTATTTTGTAGGAATTTTAAGTGAAGTTGGAGATATATTTTTACCGGGTTGTCCTCAAGTTTTTTTTCTGTTAAACGTAAGGTTTAGGAGTATTTTTGAACCATATTAAAATTCAATCTAAAAAAAAGAATCATCTTATAGATAGTATAGATAGATACAGCTTGCCACCGTTCTGAAAATTTTTTCCTACCACTGTTTGTGAACAGTGTGGTATTGACAGTGAGACAACCTGCCATGCTCTCCTTCACGGACGCAAAGCCAATTATTGCTCCACATTATACATAAAATGGACACGACATTAATTAGACTCCATGGCCATAAATTTCAAAGGCACTTACAAATAAAATAAAGTGGAGTACATCACCGCTTACAAAATTTCTTGTAGATAAGCATTAATATCAAGTACAAATCAATACTGCCAAAAGAATTGAATTATTAAACTTGAATATGTCTTGACATCAAGAAAGGTGCTGCAAGAACGAGTGCTATAGGCAAGAGTCAGGTTGTTGTTGACCATTGGCAATACCTTTGGCATAGAACATGAGGATGCCACGGCTCCTTCAGCATCATGGTAAGTTAGATTAATGTTGTTGAGCTCAATCTTAATTATCGCATGGTTTGCCTTTGCTACATTTAAAATCAACAGCAATTTTTGAGCTAGAGGTGCCCCGATGGAGCCACTACAAAAAAATCGTCATGTCCCAGCGTTTTTTTCCTAGCGTTTTTACAAACCGCCGTAATAGATAAGCCTGTACCAGCGTTTTTTGAAAACGCTGGTATAGGAAATCCTATTACGGCGGCTCAAAACCGGCGCTTTACAAAGCGCTGCAATAGGAGGCCTATAGCAGCGTTTTTCAAAAACGCTGGTATAGGAAGCCCAAAAGCCCTGGGATAGGGTTACTGATTTCCCTTAAGGGAAAGACCTATCCTGGCGCTTTTAAAAGCGCTGGAATAGGGCCAACCTATTCCAGCGCTTCAAAAGCGTTGGGACAGGTCCTTCCATTCCCTTAAGGGAAAGACCTATCCCGACGCTTTTAAAAGCGCTGGAATAGAGCCAACCTATTCCAGCGCTTCAAAAAGCGCTGGGATAGGTCTTTCTCCACAAAGGAATGGAGGGACCTGTCCCAGCGCTTTTGAAAGCGCTGGGACAGGTCCTTCCATTCCCTTACGGGGAAAGACCTGTCCCAACGCTTTTGAAAGCGCTGGGACAGGTCTTTCTTGTGTAGAAATTCTATCTTGTGTAAAAAAAAAAAATCCCTATAGGTGACCTATCCCAGTGCTGGGACAGGTCCTTCCATTCCCTTACAGGAAAGACCTGTCCCAGCGCTTTCAAAAGCGTTGGGATAGATCCTTCCATTCCTTTATGGGGAAAGACCTGTCCCAGCGCTTTTTGAAGCGCTGGAATAGGGTCCACCTATAGGGATTTATTTTTTTATTTTTTTATTTTTTTATATTTTACACAAGATAGAATTTCTACTCTAGCCTAATCTAAGTGTATATATGTATGAAGCTCCCTCCTAGAGACTTGAACCTTGTCGCTTGCCCCCCACACCCTACAAGCACTTATACTTGTGGAGGGATTTGTTAATTATCAAATGACCAATACTCCCCTAAATCTAAAAAAATACCAAAGTACCCCCCAAAACATTGAAAAAGAGCAAAAACACCCTGATACCTAGAAAAAGACTAATATACCCCCAAAACCTAATAAATGATTGAAATACCCCCAAAACATCAAAAATGACCTAAGCACCCCTTAAGGCATCGAAAATGACCGGAGTATCTCTTCAAAAAATGTTCAAAACACACCTGACACCCAGAAAAGGACTGATACACTCCTGAAACATAAAAAACGACCGAAATACCCCCAAAACATCTAAATGAATCCTAAAAGCTAGAAAATGAAAAAAGCACCCCCCCCCCCCCCCATGCATAAAAAAGGTGGAAAACCCTTTGATTACTTGAATAACACAAGGGGTGGCAAAATCAACCCAAATCCATTTGCCCACCCAAACCCGCCTACTTAAATGAGACCCAAACCCACCCAATTATTAATTGGGTTAAATGGGTGTTAACCCAATTAAACCCAATTAATATTAATGTTTATTGGGTTTTAAATGGGTACCTAATTATGATCTAAGTATCATTTCTACAAATCAACCCAAAACCTCAAAAATGGCCATAAACAACCTGAAACCTCTAAAACGACCAAAATACCTCTAAACCTATAAAACGACCAAAATACCCCTCAAAATATCTAAAATGACTAACATACCACTAATCCTATAAGATGAACAAAATACACCCAAAACCTCTAAAATTACCAAAATAGGGGTTTAGGGGGTATTTTGGTCATTTGTTATGTTTAGGGAGTATTTTGGTCATTTCTTAGATTTCAAGGGTATTTTGGCATTTTTTAGGTTTTAAGGGTATTTCAGTTATTTTTCTTGTTTCGGGGGTAATTCAGCCATTTTTTGGGTGATAGTGGTGTTTCAATCATTTTTTTTACGTTTATGGGGTAAGTTGACCTTTTTATTATTATTAATTATTAAATTATATTTTACTAATTTGCAGTACTAAATTATATTTTATTAATTTGAAGTATCAATTTAAATATATTATGTTAATTTGGAGCATTAAATTAAATTAAATTATATTAATTTGGAGCATTAAATTAAATTATATTGTTTTAAATTGAATTATTAAAATATATTTTATTAATTTTTAGTATTAAATTATATCTTATTAATTTGAAGTATTAAATTAAATTAAATTTTGTTAAATTGAATTATTAAAAAATATTTTTATTAATTAATATAATTTATTTTATTAATTTGTACTGTTAAATTATATTTTATTAATTTGAAGTATTATATTCAATCTTATTAATCAAGAAAATATTAAATATTACTATTTATAATTTGAATTATTTATATTACTATTAATCAAGAAAATACTAATGGAAAGACCTATCCCAGCGTTTTTAAAAGCGCTGGATTAGGCCTCTCTCCATAAGGGAATGGAGAGACTTGTCCCAGCGCTTTTGAAAGCGTTGGAATAGGGTCCACCTATTCCAGTGTTTTCAAAAGTGCTGGGATAGGTCTCCAAAAGCGCTGAGATATAGGTGTATCCTATTCCAGCGCTTTTAAAAGCGCCGGGATAGGCCTCTCCCATAAAGGAATAAAGAGACCTGTCCCAGCGCTTTTGAAAGCGCTGAGATAGGATCACTCATTCCCTTGTGGGAATAAACCTGTCCCAGCGCTTTTGAAAGCACTGGAATAGGGTCCACCTATCCCAGCGTTTCCAAAAGCGCGGGGATAGGTCTCCAAAAACGCTGGGATAGGTCCCTCGTACCACTTAAAAATTTTCAGACTTCCCACTTATTTTTTTCACATTCCCACCACTTTGGCCTCTCATTTTTGGTCTCCCACTTCTTTTCTTCAGAGGTTTTCCTCTCACCCACATTTTCTCTCCCTCTCCCTCTCCTCTCCCTCTTCCTCTTCCTCTTCCTTAACCCATTTCCCCTCATCCTCTCTTCTTCTTTACTCAAAACCCACCATTTCTTTACCAAAATTTCAAACGCAAAAATACTACCCAAAACCACAGACCCTACCCAAAGCAAGGTAAGTCTCTCTAGCTCTCATTTCTGTTTTGTAGCAATATTTGTATATATATTTGTTGTTAAATTTCTGACTTTTTAGTTTTGATGTTGGTTGAAATTTGGTTTGGGTTATGTGTATATTTTTGTGTAACTGTTGGTTGATTGTGTGGGTTTTAGTTTTGGTTTTGGTTAAAGTTTAGTTTATTTTGAATTGTGATGACATGAACTCTCTCCAAGGGCTGTGGCTAAATCAAATGGCAACTTACATAATTTTTGTATTTTGTTTCCTTTCTTCTTTTGAATGTAAATTTTCATCTATGACTTTGATGTGCTGCTAGATTGTGACAAAAATTTTCAAATATTTAATAAGATCCCTAAATGTGCCCCTTTTGCATTGTATATTATCAAATCACCTTAAACACACCTTTTCAGTGTTTTGATTTGTCTCTGGAATTTTTCTAATTTTACCAAAATGTTATTCACGGTTTATTGCCTCTATTTTTCAATTCTAATTGGGCTGGAACGTTTTCTAGTGACATATTTTGAATGGATGATTTATATTATATTCTGTGAATTTTGTGTCATCCACAAAGTTGCAATCATTCTAGTGCCAATTATTATTATTTTATTTCTTCTATTCTATTTAATTTTTAAATTAGCCAATAACTTATTGATATCAACTTGTTGGTCTTTGTTTTAGCTACAACACTATTTTTCTTATGTCATCTTTTAAGCTTGTGTCCATGACTGGAAACACCATGATTTTGGATATTTCTGCTTGAATGAAATGCCTCAGAATGTCATTTAAGTTATTTAAGTTATTTAATTCTATGTGGCACTAGGATTAGTATACTTTTTTTCTCACAAGATCTTGCCTTAAGCTTAATTGTTGCCCACTGTTTTGAAATCCCTTTGTGTTAGGAAAATCTAATCTCGACTTACTACTAATTTGAGCATGAACTTAGTCAACTTATACTGCACAGAAGTGAAAGTCAGCTTACATTTTGTTTTTTGTTTCTAATTTATTGGTGTAAATTAACCCTAATTTTCTATTGACAGTAAAATTTGCATTAGTTTTATCTAAAAATATAGCCCAGTACCTATTATAATGTAATACAAACTAAATATTAAAAAGACCCTCCTATATTAATTAAGATCATTTGTAAGGGTTCTAGCTACTCTTTACTTGCAATTCATGATTTTCTTCATGAAATTTTAGTATTGGTATTTGGGGTTTGTAAAATTAGGAAATCGTGAACTTGTAAGTCTATATATATATATATATATAGATTAAGAAAGTAATGAGCTGTGTTGGTGATTTGTTAAAGGTAGAGTAGGGTTTTTACTAAGTAATGATTGTATATGATTAAGAAAGTAAGAAAAAGTTAGGGTGAGTACAAATTGATGTTACTGCTGTGATTTTTGTTGTATTTTATTTTGCTATAAATGGTTAAATGACTATATATAAGTGTTTTCTAACATGTCTAATGAGTGTATAAAAACCCCCATATGATAATAAGACTATTTGCAATCATTTTATGATTTTACAAGAAAATGTTGTGAAGCTGTCACTTTAATAGCTTCAGTGTTCAAACATGATAAAGTATGTAATAAATTGTATACTGTAAATTTGGAGGCTAGGGATATTTCCTATGAAAGCTAATACACATATGGTTGTAATGGAATTGGTCTCATAGCAATTGGATGAGTATAGAAATAATGGTGTAATTTCTAAGTTGACTGAATTTCTGTTAGGGCAGATTTGAGTTTACTGACTTGTGGGAATTCCTATAAATTATAGAGAACATAGCTCATGCTGAATATTTTATGATATATGTTACACTCATATGGGTGTGTCCCTGTGTAATTTCAAGATAATTGGACTCCTCTTAGTAGGCCAAATGAAATTTAGAAGAGGGCTGACCTGCAGGGAACAAATTTACATTAATCTGCAAATGATGGAACTTTAGATAATTTATTCTTGACCACATATCTTAATTTTAAGTAATCTTTGCTGCCTGTAGATGGATCCATTCCTGCTATTAAGTTATCAACTTATACACGCCGCTTAAATTCAGGAAGGGAGGTGAGAATCCTTGTGTGCAAATGAAATCACTCTATGTTGTTTCCTTTCTTTTAAACTTATTTTGGGTGCTTTTTTTTTTTTTTTGGAAAGTTCTTCATACTAATTCATTTGGTTTATGAAGGCAGGTTACTCAAGACGATAGAAACTTGCAAAATGTTAAAACTCTACAAAGAAAAATGGGATCCGAGTTTTCATGCATGATTAAAGAGGCTAAAGTTTTGGGCATGGCACTTGGCATTGCTTGCTTAGATGGGTAATGTCTACTGTTAAAGTAAAATTTTTTAATATAGGATTATAGAAGCAAGAACTCACTAGTTTTTTGTCAAATAAAGGAATATTAAAATTTATCTACATGAAATCTCTTAATGGGTTTAATGAATAAAAAAGTGTAACGAATGGACACTAAAAGAATGAAATAATTATAAACAATTTATTTTATCTTATTAATCTAACCAATATTGAAAAAAGTATTCTTGTCTAATCTAAAATTTTCAGGTCTAGTATGGTTTATTTTGCGTGATATTATGGTAAATCATGATGCACCACTTCATTCAATAAAACTATATATGGGAATTGGGGGTTTCAATTAGCTCAATTGGTCAAGTTTGTTGTTGTTGAATAAGAGGTCTTCTAGTAAAATGGGTACTTTTTATATTTTTGCTTTTGATTTGGGAAGTGATTGCATGTTACATACTGATTGTAACTTGCGCTGGGAAAATAGAATGGGTTTCTATTCTACTATGTATAGTTTTTGTTTCTAAGATTGGACTTTGTTGGTATGGTTTGTTAGTGGCAATGAACTCTTAGGTGAAAATGTTGCAATTGGTTCTTACTTTATATGTGTGTGGATTGGATTTTTGCTCATAGAGTTATTGGATTATGTTGCCAAGGTTTGTTGTATGAGATGCAGAGCTGTAGAAACTCTGGAAATATGAATTTTAGGAGTAGCATAAGGTTTAATTTAGTTCCCATTGTTGGAATAACTTATTGAATATAGAAATTCTTGTAATGCAATTGGGTATCAGGATTGGGGCTCATATGTGGAGGAATTTCATTTTTTGTCAAAATTTTTTGTATTTTCTGAATTTTGTGAAACTTTGGAGGATTCTTATTTATAATCAAATATGGTGGAGAAACATTGAAGTTATTATGTTAAAGCATATTATGAATTATTAAATAGCTCACTATCATTTTTGTGGAACAAATGCAAACTCGCAAACTATTGGAGCTTATCTTTTGGTTTGTATATCTTTGCACACCTCTCCCTATTTTAGTTTATAGTTTGTTCTCTCGGTGTACTTAGTTTAGTAGTGTCTTCTCATTTACATGATTTTGGATGTGAAGTCACCTAATTTATGTCTTTTAAGTTATTTTGGTAGTCTATAATTTAGACTTAGATTTTGCAGGATTAGCAGCTTGCTCTAAGTTTGAGTTCCTCTTTCCGTGAGCAAACCAGTGAATTGCTAAAGGGTGAGTAACATTTGCTTCATAATACCCTACTACTCTATAATTATATGTTAAAATTTCTGTTGTGGTGGATTGTTGGTTTGGAGTAAGCGGGTGGCTTGCATGGTGATATAAGGTGGTCTACTTTTCGTTAGTAGGAGTGTTGATTGTCTTGTGAATGTTGTGATATTATTGTTCAACTATGTGTGAATTTATTTTATCTCCTCTTAGTAAATTCAAATATTCTGCTGTGGTGGGTTGTTAATTTGGAGCAAGCGGGTGGCTTGCATGGAGATATAAGGCGGTGTATTTTATATTGGGAGTGTTGATTGTCTTGTTCCTATTGTGCTATAATTATTGGTGATGAACTTAGTCATTCTCACTGGAATTTCCTTAATAATTCCATCTTTTATATGATCATCTAAGTTTACTTTTTATCTATTGCTGCTTGAGTAATACTCATGCGTTGGTGTATTCAGTGATTAGCCCTAGGCAGACCAAGTATGGATCTAACTTGACTTAAACTTATATTTTTTAGTTTTGTGAACACTGGGGTCCTAGGTGATTGGAGTGGTCTAGCATTTTTAAGCTTTTTCAACATTAGCTATGGAGTCAAATTCAAGGCATTCTTGATTATTACCCATGATTAAGTTCAAATTTTTCATCATCAATAAGTATATGTATGGTTTGATTTTGTTTATTCATCAAAATTCTTGTTTTTTGTTTGTAAATCCGATTTCACTAGCTTGGCGCTTCCTACCATGGTGCGTTGCATCAATTAGGACATTATATTAAACTAAGAGACTATAATGGTTAGTAATGGAGGGTTAAATCTTAACTAGCATGAATCATTACACTAAGATTGTTAATATATATATATATATATAAGTAAGGGAACTAGTGATCATAGATTAGATTAAACCTAAAAACTAGGCTTTAATTGTTATGCACACTTGACTACATATATGTATAAGTAAGTGAATGGCTAATTGTATTATCATTATATACTAAGTACAAAGCAATATATGTGGCAATTAGGTGGTTAAAGTTATTAGATATATAGTTGTTGGTGTTTTAATTGAGTACTTAAGGTGTAATTTACCATTGGTGTATTAAGTGTGGATTTAAATCTAAGCCAATCAAGGAGATCAAGGATTGATGTGGTTTAATAAAGGAAATTGTGAACTTGTAGGTCTATATATATATATATATATATATACATAGTGTTTTAAGAAGCTTTGAAACTGTGTTGGTGATTTTTTACGTTTAGGGGGTATATTTTGGTCATTCTTTTTGCTGCCCCTTTTTTTTTATAAAAAAAATCACGTTTTATGTGGTTGTAATTTGATTAAAACATAAAATTTATTAAATATATAAAATAGTTCTTCTATTTGAATTCAAAATGGCACAATTTGTTATTTGACATTTATGACCCTATTTCTAAATGAAGTTACCTTTCATGACTCAACATTGTCCTTCTAGTTTTGTTTTTCACCCTTTCTTTTTAATGGAATTTAACTATGAAGAGTGTTTGATTTTATTTGCATTATTATCCATTGTAAAAAAAGATGTTGGCTTCCTTAAGAATATGTCATTTAAAACTTGACACAGCTTGGGGTTCTAGTAATTAAGGTGCTTTGGGTGTGATTCTTGGGGTAATTTTGTGTCTAAGAGTCAAATTTGTTGAGGATGCAATGTGGACCCAGTCTTTAGTAGATTGATCACAGGCCCTATGAAAAGTGTCTTCTTGCATAGTCAGTTACATGTATGCTATATAACCATTAATTTTTGGCCCACTAAAATCCTATTATGAACTCATGGGTTGCTTGCATTTTCTTTTTCAAAGTGGGGGTTTGTGTCTGAATTAGATATAGTGCTAAAAAAGAAAATTTAGGAGTTGGGAATGTTCATGAATATGTGGAGCCTTAGAGTTGGATTAATCATGTTTTTTTCCCTATTGTTTTCTTGAATTCCACATAATTGCTAGCCTTCCTATATGTACGACTTTGACTATGGATGTAATTGTTCTACTGTCTAATTTTTTTGGTAATACAATAGTTTTTGTGGAAATTAGTGAAAATGCTGGTTATGTGTTCTTTTCATTTTTATCACTTTTCAGCTACTTAGGCACAAACTCAATTGATGTTGTTGGGTAGGAGAACAAGATTGAATCAACCTTTTTATATATTCAAATGGAGTATTGCCCTCAATAAAGCATTTAATTTTATTTTCTATCCCAATTCTTTCCATAGAATCACACTTTCATGAAATATAGTCATTTAATTATTCTACTATTATTCAGTTGTCAATCATCACTATTGAAGTGCATAATTTATGTAAAGTTGATCTTGAGTTTGTTTGGATGAGTTTAGTTTTACAAAATAAGTAGTGTAAAAGTATAACTGTAACTAGGAAAAGTGATACTTTAAAAGCTGTACATAAGTTGGCTGTGAACATAGCATTACGGTTTGATTTTTCTATTGGTTTGTTTTCGAGTTTTTTTCTTCTTGATTTTGTGTTGAGTTTATGGTGAATTATACATGAAGTAGGCTATATCTTTTATACATTTCATAGGAGGACATGAAGTAGTATATTATTTTTATAATGAAGAGTGTTTCTTGTTTATTAGCTGATGAAGATTGTTGTTGAGATGTATCTAGTAAAATTTTGTTCATGTTTATTTTTCATTGGTATTAGTATATTTGAAAGTTATACCATTTTATCTTTTCCTTGTTGTTTTTTTGGATGTATCATGTAAAGTACTAGTTGAAGTGTAATTGTCAACCTAATGTATTTTGTAATATTCATTAAATGCATTGCCATAATCAGTGTTGTAGATCATGGACATTGAGCTTAGTTAAATCATTAGATGCAAGGAATTATTGCCTTATATTCTGCTTTGAAATTTGAGTGAAAATTAAGTGTAATAAGAGTATAATTTGATGTATTTAGTTGAAAGTATATTCAAATACCTGTGAATTTAGCTCATTTTTGTACAAAAAATATTGTAAATAGTTTGTTGGTATTGTGGTATTATAAAATATGAATTGTGGTCCATTACAGGTGCTATAAAATATGTATTGTAGGTACATTTCAGATGCTATAAAATTAAAAAACAAACGAACTTAAAATTGTATAGGAATATTATGCAATTAAAGAAAGTCATAACTATAGCTAAGGATTATAGTAGTACCCAACAAAATTTCCCTTCTGTGTAGGGAGTCCTGTCGTATATCAAAACTAAAACAAGCCTATATCGTGGTTCACTTGTTACATGGTTTTGGACAGGAATTGACCTAATTTACGTCATTTAAGTTATCATAGTAGTGAGTAATGGTCAGTTTGCTTTTGTAGGAGTGGCAGCTTGATTGAAGTTTACCTTCTTTTTTCTGTGGGCAAACAATGGGATTGCTAGAGGGTGAGTAAGATCTACTTCTTAATTCCCTTAAATTGTAAAATAATGTGTTTACATTACTGCTGTGGTGGGTTGTTTTGGAGCAAGCGGGTGGCTTGCATGGAGAGAAAAGGTAGTGTATTTTATATTGGGAGTGTTGTTTGTTTTGTGAATGTTGACATATTATTGTTCAATTTGATGTCAATTTCTCATATTTTGTCTAAGTAGATACATATAGTATGCTATGGTGGGATGTTGTTTGGGAGCAAGCGGGTGGCTTGCATGGAGAGAAAAGGTGGAGTATTTTCTATTAGGAGTGTTGTTTGTTTTGTGACTTACATTTTTGAAGCTCAATGTGCAATGGTGAAATTGTAGTGTAGGTGTGCCTCATAACATTCTAGACACTTGGGATGTATTATTTTGTGTATAACATTCTAGACATTTGGGATGTAATTATTGATATGGTGTAATTAAATATATTTAGTTTGTTGGTTTAATGTGGTATTGTATTTGCTATTGGAAAATATGAATTGTGATTCATTATAGTTGCTATAAAATAGGTATTGGAAAATATGTATTGTAGGTACTTTACAAGTGCTAAAAAAATTAAATTAAAAAAAAAAAAATGACCTATCCTGACGCTTTGAAAACCGCTGGAATAGGGTTTGGCATAAGGTATGAGCATATGCCCTATACCAGCGCTTTTTAGAGCGTTGGAATAGATACTGCCTATGCCAGCGCTTTTAAAAGCGCTGGTATAGGCCTTTTAAATTTTATTCATTAAAGACCTATACCAGCGCTTTTCAGAGCGCAGGAATAGGTATTGCCTATGCCAGCGCTTTCAAAAGCGCTGGTATAGGCCTTTTAAATTTTATTGATTGAAGACCTATACCAACGCTTTTAAAAGCGCTGGCATAGGTAGTACCTATTCCAGCGCTTTTGAAAGCGCTGGTATAGGTCTTGAATCAATATAATTTAAAGGTCTATACCAGCACTTTCAAAAGCGCTGGTATAGGGCGTATGCCTTTCCCAGCGCTTTTGAAAAGCACTGATACAGGTCCGACGACCCTATACCCACATTCACTGCGCGGCGGTTTGAAGCGCCGGGAAAAAAACGCGGGGATAGGAATTTTGACCCTATCCCAGCGTTTTTTGGGGCTATCCCAGCGGTTTTGAAAATGCTGGGATAGCCCCGTTTTTTTGTAGTGAATGTTTCTGTACTTAACATTCCAAATCTGAACTTGAGAGTCACCCTTTAGATTAAAAAAAAAAAGATCAATAACATGGTAAATCAAGTTTTATTTAACATATATTTTAGTCAAGAACAAGCACACATTACAATCTTAATTTGAACAAGGGCTAGGTACCTTTTCACAATTCCGAGATGGGCAATATGGACAAAATGGGCTTTTGCCCTTTTCGGGCAAATTAAATAGATTTATACCCCTTTTTCAAACTAATTAGAGAAATGCCTTTCTTTTAAAACTCGATTTGTGATAAATCGAGTTAGACCCTACAGTACCGATTTTAAAGAGCCTATAGTGACATTTTAAGGCCTTATAGTGGCGTTTTGTAACTCAACCTCAATGAAATCGAGTTATAGGTAAGAAAATTGCCTATAACTCAATTTCATTGAAGTCGAGTTAAAAAATGTCACTATAGGCTCCTTAAAACGCCACTATAGGACTTCAGGAATTTTTTTTTTCTAACTCAATTTATCATAAATCGAGTTTTAAAAGAGGGGCATTTTCCTAATTAGTTTGGGAAAGGGTGTATAAAGTTATTTAATTTGCCCGAAAAGGGCAAAAGCCCATTTTGTCCTAGGCAATATCGTTGATCAATGATAATGGGGTTGTTGACATTATCCATGATGATGTCTTCAAATGTAAGATTGAAAACGTTGCTTGCATAAGACCTAGCCCATGTTTTAAATCTTAAGCCATTGTCAGTGCCTTTGAATGTGCAATTTGTCACCATTAATCCACTAACATCTTCTTCATTAGGTCCCCTACCAAGGCTTCCAACACTGATTCCATGTCCCGGGCCACACTTAACATTCTTAATGTTTATGTTTTTAGAACCAGGACTCATTAATACACAATCATCTCCAGTGGCTATTGTCGAATCCAATATTTGAATATTACTGGATGAACCAATGTGTATTCCATCGGTATTGGGGCTATCTTTGGGTGCTATTATATGGATGTGATCAAATTTCACATTGCACTTTGCATGCAAAAACATTCACATGGGCATTCTTATTGTTGATTGAAGTTAGGTGAGTAATCCTTGAATTGGTGACAAAATCAAATCTCAATAACTGAAAAGCATAAGAGAAATACACAGTATGAATAATATGAATCTCAAATAGAATTTCAATTTAAAAAGTGTTTAGATTAAATTGTGTGGTTTATTTGACTTATTTAAAAAAATGAGAATTGTTTTAATAAGTGTGTAAGACAGACCTAAAAAAAATAGATTGTAAATTTTAATAATTGAAGGGGAAAGAAAATGATTTTTTTTTAAAAAAAGGAACATGATCTAAGTACAAGGGAGAAAAAAATTTGTTATAGAAATGTGAGACTATACAACCTATATAAAAATCTATTGGGTGAAAGGAAGTGAATGATGGAACAAATGAACGATTCATGAAAAATGGCCCAAGAACATGATTATGGGTTACACCAATTTTTAGCCCAATTTAAGATGGATTCATTGATACAAGTACTTACAATGGGAAGAGCTTTGCAATTTGGATCTTTACTGCAAGTATTGTCATTCCAAGCAGAGGGACCTTGGCCATCCAATTTCCCACCACCCCTGAGTATCAACTGATCTATGTATTGGAACGTGATCCAATGGTTCACATTAACTGTAGATGCTTCATCTGTAAAAGCTTTTAAGGTCCTTATGATTTGAAATTCAACACTATTGGCCGCAACATATATATTCCTCGTGGGATTAATACAAGCTTCCTTTCTTTAGATTGACAAGCTTTGTTAAATACATTTTCAAAAACCTACAAAGACAAACACACACAATAATAACATTATAAAACAATTATCTTGCTTTGTTAAAATGCTTAGAGCTACTCATCAAAGAAAAGATTCATGGTTACCATAATTCTACTCAACGAAAATTACCTTACTGTTATCAGTATATTTCCATCAGCAATAGCACCATCTTCCATCACATTAAAAACCATTTTTCCATACCCAACTTAAAAAATGCAAGCTAATAAGAACATTAGGAAAACACAATGAAAAGTTGATATTGAAACCATATTTTCTTTTGGTACTACTACTTTTTTGTTTCCTTTTTGAGAGAGAATACTACTACTACTTGATTGTTATGGTTTCTCTGCCTAAATAATGAATTTTCATAGATAAAAATGGAATAAAATTAACAATAAAGCTAAGGATACAACACAACTTTACAACAATATTCCTTGTAGGGACCGGTTTCGAGCGCTCTCCACAGATTGAGAGAGTGGACCCAAGCCCAGCTAACCCTGCAATGAATTTATAGAGTATGGGCTCAAGAGCTAGGCCCTAGTAAGGAATGCAACGGCCATGCATGGTTGTACGTGAATGATGATAACTTAAACGTGGGTCGGGATGCACGAGAAGGCTCCTCGGACGGGTCTTATAGAGCCTGGAGTTCTTATTATTTCTTTGAAGAAAGGTTACAAGGTTTCAGAGAACACAAATGGCTACAGTACTTTCTTTCCCTCATTTTTTCCGTCCCCCCTTCAAGAGGGACTTCTTACATTATATATCTCTCTCTCAGTTGATCCTAGCTCTACATTTGTTGATCAACCAGGTTTCCACTTGAGAGCCTGTCCCATCAGCCGCATTCTCATTCCCCCTGTGGGTTGCAGCGCCCAAGATGGCACTGTTCAGAGGTCCTATCCTCATTAATGCGGCCAGGGCGTTAGTTGATGGCATTTAATGTGGAGGTGACAGTTCATCTGGGACTTGCTCCTCCACCATGCTTCCATGTCCGGTGCTTGGTACTTGCTATTTGCTCCTTGGATGCTCAGGGAGATTCCCCTTGAAGGTGTTCTACTTGCTTACTTTCTGATCTCGGTCGTCCGAGGATGTAATCATCCTCGGCAATGCCTCTTGGGCACTGGGCTCTACACTTTCGTCCTCGGACCTTGGACGCGTCCTCGGCGTGGGCCTTTGGGCCTGGTTTGAAGTGGGCCGGGGTTGCTTGACTCTTTATGGCCCCACAACAGCCCCTCAAAATCTTGCTGTCCGCATCCTCGGGCGGAAAGGAGGATTTTGACACCTTCGGACCTGCTCCGTGTCCAATCGAGTCTTGTCCCTTGTCAGCGTTGGAGCCTTTTCATTTGCCCAAGGTGCGTTACTGGCGCTTCGGTGCGCGTAACGTGTCTTGCATTAAATTCAGGCGGCTTTATGCTCCCCACGTTCAACGGGCAGATGACAATCAAACGGTGGGGATGCATCTAGCATTTATGGGCGGGAAAACTCGCGCGGCTCTTCCATCTAGGGTATAAATACCCATTCGAACCGCTTTCTCCTTTTTCATTCACAATCAAGAGCTCTTGCGCCTCCATTCAGAGTCCAGCCAAATTTCCACCTACATCTCCAGCATAAAAAGCCAGTCCGAGGAGCTCCTCCTCATTTCTGTAAGTCGCTCTATCCCTCTCTGAGCTTTTTTCCTCTCTACTCCTCCTTCTCTTTTATTTGCTCTCCCTTTAGCTCTCTTAGGCGTCATTTGGGATGGGTAGACTTAAGAAGTACGTCTTCTCTGAGGAGGCGATGGAGAAATTCATCGTCGATTATAAAATACCAGCCAACGTGGGCTTGAGGTATTGTGAGGAGGGGGAGTGGCACCTCCGGAGGCAGGAGGGCGAGGTGGTGATTCCCATCATCGCCTTCCTTGAAGGGGGGATGAGGATCCCCATGGGGCCGGTGACGAGGGGTTACCTTACATATTTCCGGTTAACCCCCACCCAGTGCGCCTCCAACATGTTCAGAATTCTGGGCAGTGTGGATACTCTGAACGAGAAGATGGGGCTAAGTTGACCTATCATGACGTGAACTACTGCTACAATCTTCAACACCTGAAGAACAAGTCCTACTACATGAGGACGAGGGATGACAGGGTCCGGCTTATCCAGTGCCTCTTTGAGTCCAATAAGGGGATGAACGAGGATTTTCTCATCGTGTCTGGAGCGTGGCACGATGGCCTTCATTGCCCGACGACATAGGGGACACCAGTTGGGGCAGTGGGAATAGGAGGGGATTCAAAGATTCTAACTTGTTTCCTGCATCATTTCTTTTTGTACTGTTTGGTTACTAACGTGAATGTGCTTTCTTTCTGCAGATCCGCACTCCTTCGCGCGCCACTTCAACTTGATCAACAGGGAAGACTTGCAGAAGGTGCTCAGGTCAGCGGCTTTTGAGAACGAAGCAGACCACCAAGTCAGAGTCGCTCACAAGATCTTGGGGTACACTCCGCTCCAGAAGTCGTTCGCGGCCCCAAAGCACGTGATCAAAGCAAAAGATCCTCGGCTGCAGAAGATAAAAGTGACCGAGGACGGGTTCTAGTTTCCCGAGGATCCCTCCGCTTCAAAAGGCGTCACAGTAGCAGTCCCCTCTTCTTCCCACACACTCTCAGAGGCCACGGAAGAGAACTTAGAGAGGGAAGGGGAAGCTGCAGATTTTGGTCCTGTCGAGGACGATTTTGACGTTTTTGAGCAAGTCCATCAATCCGAGGACCCTTCTGGAGACTTGGGTGATCCTCGTCTAACCGAAGCAGATCTCTTAGCGTCAAAGACATCTTCTCGGCTTAAGATGGACTACAAGAAGAAGGCCCAGCCCAGTCTACTCGACCTAATCGAAGGGCAGCCGGGGAAGTCCAAGCCGAGGCTTCCTCCACCTCCTCCAAAGACCCGTCCTGCTCAGACCAGGTCGGCCTCAACCCAATCCAAGCTTCCTCCTCCTCCGCCTCAGACGAAATCGCCGTCCAGGCACGAGCCTGCTGATCCTAAGCAGAAGAAGGATAAGGGCAAGAGGATCCTCGAGGACAAATCTAGGCCCACGCGGGAGGGGGATGACACTCGGCGGCCTTCGAAGCAGCTGAGGATAGGCTCCACAACCCAAGACAAACAGGTTGCTACCCCGCCCGAGGTTCAGGCTTGGCTCCCCGCCCCAATGCTCCATGGGGCACCTTTGAGGGATGACTCCTCCCTCAGGGACTTTAGGGATGGCGAAGGCGCGTATGTGGCCGACGCGGTGGAGAATGCCTGCTCCTTCCTGCGGACATGGAGCAGCTAGGGAACCATGAGGAGTAGGGAGGTCTTCCTCTCCCTCAAGCGATATTTGGGGATGGTAAGACCCTTAATACTTGTGTTTTTTCTCGCTTCAGTTTTTTTCTGCCTTCCTTTCCTTTTTAAGCTCGGCTAATTATCACGTATCTATTTTGTTTGGCAGGCTGTCCAGGCCACTTTCAGGCTAGAGGAGGCGGCCAATGACCATGGAAAGGCCATGGATGCAGAGCGTGATAAGCGCTTGGAGGCTACTCGGATCCTCAAGACGTCCGAGGAGGACCTTGCCAAGGCTAGGGAGGAGCTGAAGGCAATGACCTAGGCTAGGAACAGCGCGATGTCAGGCCTTGAGGGTGCCCAGAGGCAGGCTGAAACTCAAACGAAGCGTCTGGGTGAGGTACAGGGGCAGCTGAAGCTCGTCGAGGAGCTGATAGCTAGCCTGACAAAGAAGGTGGCTGATGCTGAGGAGGCCAAGAGGGTGGCTGAATGGGCCAAAGAGGAAGCTGAGAGGGCCAAATTTGAGGCAGAGCAAGGCAGGGAGGAGGCCTGGGCCACCAAGCAGGAAGCTGAGGAGGCAACCTATGCTGCTGGGGCAGCAGAGACAGCAGCTGCCTACAAATCCCAAGCCCCTAGGGTATGTAGGCGCTACTGCTCCGAAACTTGGAGTGAAGCCCTCAAACAAGCTGGGGTGGAGGCTTCTTCTGACTTGTGGAAGGAGGAGAACGTGTACTACCCCTTGTCATCCGTGAGGCTGCCCCAGAGGGCTCTGAGGCCGAGGAGGCTGCTGTGGAAACTGCTGCTACTCCAGGTGAGGAGGCCTCGGGCGCTGGAGTCACTGGTGAGCCAGTCCAAGGGAGTGATCCTCTCGTGGTGGTTGAGTTGAGTGATTGCTCTAACGAGGATGCACCTCAGCAGGCTGCAAAGACTTCCCCCGATGCCCAGGTTCCTTCTGCCGAGGGGGCAGCTATTCCCGCAGTGCCTCTGCAGGCCATCCCACTTAGTCAGGGCTCAGAGGACCCTGAGGCAGCTATGGGCCAACCACCCACCGGAGCGGGCAACTAAATAGAAGGGCTAGGCTTCTTGGCGCCTCTGCCTGCCTTACTTTACTTTCTGCATCTTTTTCTTCCCTTTTTCTTCGTTTGTAATGTAACTTCCATCGTGTAATTCTTTCAATTTAATGCAATGTGAGCTTTACTTTCTTTGTTTGTTTGTTGTGGCTGTTTGTTTACTTGCACATCATCCGCTTTTTGTTTACTTGTATGATTTCAGCTTCAATTGCATCTCGGCCAATCGCGACATCAATTACTATAACGAGGGCATGTATGCTCAGGTGGACCTTTCGTTTCCTGAGGACCAGGTAGAATTTCTTCGAGTAGACACTTAGGATCTCTTCAATGTAGTTAGCTTCCCCGTAGGCCTGAGTCCGAGGACCATGCAAGACCTGAGGACCATGCAAGACCTAGGTACATGCTAACGCTTCAATTTGGCTGTAAGTAACTAGTTTCCCCATAGGTTTGAGTCCTTGGACCATGCAAGACCTAGGTTCTGTCCAGCACCCAGATATAAGTGGTTAGCTCCCCATAGGTTTGAGTCCGAGGACCATGCAAGACCTAGGTACAGTGCTAACGCTTCAATTTGGCTGTAAGTAACTAGTTTCCTCATAGGTTTGAGTCCTTGGACCATGCAAGACCTAGGTTCTGTCTAGCACCTAGATATAAGTGGTTAGCTCCCCATAGGTTTGAGTCCGAGGACCATGCAAGACCTAGGTACATTGCTAACGTTTCAATTTGGCTGTAAGTAACTAGTTTCCCCATAGGTTTGAGTCCTTGGACCATGCAAGACCTAGGTTCTGTCCAATGCCCAGATATAAGTGGTTAGCTCCCCATAGGCTTGAGTCCGAGGACCATGCAAGACCTAGGTACAATGCTAACACTTCAATTTGGCTGTAAGTAACTAGTTTCCCCATAGGTTTGAGTCCTTGGACCATGCAAGACCTAGGTTCAGTCTAGCACCCAGATGTAAGTGGTTAGCTCCCCGTAGGCTTGAGTCCGAGGACCATGCAAGACCTAGGTACAATGCTAACGCTTCAATTTGGCTGTAAGTAACTAGTTTCCCCATAGGTTTGAGTCCTTGGACTATGCAAGACCTAGGTTCAGTCTAGCACCCAGATATAAGTGGTTAGCTCCCCGTAGGCTTGAGTTCGAGGACCATGCAAGACCTAGGTACAATGCTAACGCTTCAATTTGGCTGTAAGTAACTAGTTTCACCATAGGTTTGAGTCCTTGGACCATGTAAGACCTAGGTTCAGTCTAGCACCCAGATGTAAGTGGTTAGCTCCCCGTAGGCTTGAGTCCGAGGACCAGGCAAGACCTAGGTACAATGCTAACGCTTCAATTTGGCTGTAAGTAACTAGTTTCCCCATAGGTTTGAGTCCTTGGACCATGCAAGACCTAGGTTCAGTCTAGCACCCAGATGTAAGTGGTCAGCTCCCCGTAGGCTTGAGTCCGAGGACCATGCAAGACCTAGGTACAATGCTAACGCTTCAATTTGGCTGTAAGTAACTAGTTTCCCCATAGGTTTGAGTCCTTGGACCATGCAAGACCTAGGTTCAGTCTAGCACCCAGATGTAAGTGGTTAGCTCCCCGTAGGCTTGAGTCCGAGGACCATGCAAGACCTAGGTACAATGCTAACACTTCAATTTGGCTGTAAGTAACTAGTTTCCCCATAGGTTTGAGTCCTTGGAATATGCAAGACCTAGGTTCAGTCTAGCACCCAGATATAAGTGGTTAGCTCTCCATAGGTTTGAGTCCGAAGACCATGCAAGACCTAGGTACAGTGCTAACGCTTCAATTTGGCTGTAAGTAACTAGTTTCCCCATAGGTTTGAGTCCTTGGACCATGCAAGACCTAGGTTCTGTCTAGCACCCAGATATAAGTGGTTAGCTCCCCAGAGGTTTGAGTCCGAGGACCATGCAAGACCTAGGTACAGTGCTAACGTTTCAATTTGGCTGTAAGTAAATAGTTTCCCCATAGGTTTGAGTCCTTGGACCATGCAAGACCTAGGTTCTGTCTAGTGCCCAGATATAAGTAGTTAGCTCCCCATAGGCTTGAGTCCGAGGACCATGCAAGACCTAGGTACAATGCTAACACTTCAATTTGGCTGTAAGTAACTAGTTTCCCCATAGGTTTGAGTCCTTGGACCATGCAAGACCTAGGTTCAGTCTAGCACCCAGATGTAAATGGTTAGCTCCCCGTAGGCTTGAGTCCGAGGACCATGCAAGACCTAGGTACAATGCTAACGCTTCAATTTGGCTGTAAGTAACTAGTTTCCCCATAGGTTTGAGTCCTTGGACTATGCAAGACCTAGGTTCAGTCTAGCACCCAGATATAAGTGGTTAGCTCCCCGTAGGCTTGAGTTCGAGGACCATGCAAGACCTAGGTACAATGCTAACGCTTCAATTTGGCTGTAAGTAACTAGTTTCCCCATAGGTTTGAGTCCTTGGACCATGTAAGACCTAGGGTCAGTCTAGCACCCAGATGTAAGTGGTTAACTCTCCGTAGGCTTGAGTCCGAGGACCAGGCAAGACCTAGGTACAATGCTAACACTTCAATTTGGTTGTAAGTAACTAGTTTCCCCATAGGTTTGAGTCCTTGGACCATGCAAGACCTAGGTTTAGTCTAGCACCCAGATGTAAGTGGTCAGCTCCCCGTAGGCTTGAGTCCGAGGACCATGCAAGACCTAGGTACAATGCTAACGCTTCAATTTGGTTGTAAGTAACTAGTTTCCCCATAGGTTTGAGTCCTTGGACTATGCAAGACCTAGGTTTAATCTAGCACCAAGATATAAGTGGTTAGCTCCCCGTAGGCTTGAGTCCGAGGACCATGCAAGACCTAGGTACAATGCTAACGCTTCAATTTGGCTGTAAGTAACCAGTTTCCCCATAGGTTTGAGTCCTTGGACTATGCAAGACCTAGGTTCAGTCTAGCACCCAGATGTAAGTGGTTAGCTCCCCGTAGGCTTGAGTCCGAGGACCATGCAAGACCTAGGTACAATGCTAACGCTTCAATTTGGCTGTAAGTAACTAGTTTCCCCATAGGTTTGAGTCCTTGGACTATGCAAGACCTAGGTTCAGTCTAGCACCCAGATATAAGTGGTTAGCTCCCTATAGGTTTGAGTCCGAGGACCATGCAAGACCTAGGTACAGTGCTAACGCTTCAATTTGGCTGTAAGTAACTAGTTTCCCCATAGGTTTGAGTCCTTGGACCATGCAAGACCTAGGTTCTGTCTAGCACCCAGATATAAGTGGTTAGCTCCCCATAGGTTTGAGTCCGAGGACCATGCAAGACCTAGGTACAGTGCTAACGTTTCAATTTGGCTGTAAGTAACTAGTTTTCCCATAGGTTTGAGTCCTTGGACCATGCAAGACCTAGGTTCTGTCTAGTGCCCAGATATAAGTGGTTAGCTCCCCATAGGCTGGAGTCCGAGGACCATGCAAGACCTAGGTACAACGCTAACACTTCAATTTGGCTGTAAGTAACTAGTTTCCCCATAGGTTTGAGTCCTTGGACCATGCAAGACCTAGGTTCAGTCTAGCACCCAGATGTAAGTGGTTAGCTCCCCGTAGGCTTGAATCCGAGGACCATGCAAGACCTAGGTACGATGCTAACGCTTCAATTTGGCTGTAAGTAACTAGTTTCCCCATAGGTTTGAGTCCTTAGACTATGCAAGACCTAGGTTCAGTCTAGCACCCTAGATATAAGTGGTTAGCTCCCCGTAGGCTTGAGTTCGAGGACCATGCAAGACCTAGGTACAATGCTAACACTTCAATTTGGCTGTAAGTAACTAGTTTCCCCATAGGTTTGAGTCCTTGGACCATGTAAGACCAAGGTTCAGTCTAGCACCCAGATGTAAGTGGTTAGCTCCCCGTAGGCTTGAGTCCGAGGACCAGGCAAGACCTAGGTACAATGCTAACGCTTCAATTTGGCTATAAGTAACTAGTTTCCCCATAGGTTTGAGTCCTTGGACCATGCAAGACCTAGGTTCAGTCTAGCACCCAGATGTAAGTGGTTAGCTCCCCGTAGGCTTGAGTCCGAGGACCATGCAAGACCTAGGTTCTGTCTAGCACCCAGATATAAGTGGTTAGCTCCCCATAGGCTTGAGTCCGAGGACCATGCAAGACCTAGGTACAATGCTAACGCTTCAATTTGGCTGTAAGTAACTAGTTTCCCCATAGGTTTGAGTCATTGGACTATGCAAGACCTAGGTTCAGTCTAGCACCCAGATATAAGTGGTTAGCTGCCCGTAGGCTTGAGCCTGTTAACCTCTTCCCTGATTGCATCAGCGTGCTCCTTCGACGGGCGCCGAGGTGGCTGCTGCTTGGGGATCACAGATGGGTTGACGTTAAGGTGGTGACAGATGAAGGATGGATCAATCCCAGGGGCATCGCAGGGGTCCCACGCGAACACGTCAAGGTTCCTTTTGAGGAACTGAAGTAACTCCTTCTCCTGGAGAGGCAGCTGGGTCCCGACTTGGAAGAACTTCTCCAGAACATCGTCAACTACCACCTTCTCCAGGTTCTCACATTTGGCATCCTCGGCAGCGGTATTGGTAGGCGCCACCAGGGTCCTTGATTGCTATGAAACTTCCTCGGCGGGGGCCAAAGGCTGTGCATCAAGCCGATAGGATATGGCAGCCACCGTGCACTGCCTCGCCGTGGGCTGGCAACCTCGGATCTCCAGAACCTGGTCCCCTGATGGGAACTTCACCTTCTGGTGCAAGGTGGAGGCTACGCCCCCCAAAGCGTGTAGCCAGGGCCTTCCTACGATGGCCGTGTAGGGGGAGTATGTGTCCACCACTACAAAGTTCACCTCCACCACCACTGGGCATGTCTGTATGGGCAGCCTGATCATGCCCTTCGGGATGACGAGCTTTCCGTCGAAGCTCATTAGGGGGGGGCTATAAGGTGTGAGGTCCTCCGGTTTTAGCCCCAGCCCCCTGTAGAGGTCTGGACACATGACCTCGGCTGCGCTGCCACCATCCACCATCACCCTTTTCACGTCATAGCCCCCGATTCTGAGGGTGACAATTAGGACGTCTTCGTGTGGTTGGATGATCCCGATCTTGTCCTCCTCCGAGAAACTCAAAGCTGGAGGAAGATTCCTCCTGGACCTTTTCGGCCCCGTCCAAAGTTCCTCGGCGGGCAGTTGTGCTACGGACAACACTCGCATAGGGGGTGTGCCTGTTCTTCCTAGCGCGGCCAAGATTATGTTGATCGTCCCAGCGGGCTGCCCCATGGCGGCATCCCTCCGAGGCTCTTGGTAGGTCTGGCCTTGCTGGCCGCTGGAAGGGTGCAGAAGGTGCTTCAGCCTTCCATCCCGGACTAGCTGGTCCAGGTGGTTCCAGAGGTTCCTGCAATCCTCCGTGGCATGTCCGTGATCCTGGTGGTACTGGCAGTAACGATTCTGATTGCGCCTATCAGGCTCTCCAATCATCTTAGTCGGCCACCTGAAGTATGGCTCGTTCTTTATCCTTTCCATGATCTTGTGTACGGGTTCTCGGAATACTGCGCCGACAGTCTGGGCATTGGTCGCCCCGGATTGCCCACCGAAATCCCTCCTCGGGCGGGCGTTGCTGTACTGGTCCGACCTGAAATCCCTCCTCTCTTGAGGGATAACCTTCTCCTTGCCTTTGCCCTGTAGCATATCCTCTTCCACCCGCTTGTACTTGTCGATCCGATCCATCAGTTGCCGCACGCTGGTGGCGGGCTTTCCGGTCAGGGACTTCCTCAGGCCGTGCCCCATTGGTAGCCCATTCTGGAATGTACTGATGGCGACGGCGTCATACTTGCCGTCCAGCTCGTTGTAAATCTCCCAGTACTTGTCCGAGTAAGCCTTGAGGGTCTCCCCGTCACGCATGGATAGGGACAGCAATGTGCTCATGGGCCGAGGAGACCTGCTGGTCGTGACAAAGCGGGAACCAAATGCCTGGGTCAGCTGCCTGTACGAATCTATGGAATTCGTCCTTAGACCGTTGAACCACCTCATCGCCACAGGTCCCAAGCTGGATGGGAAGACTTTGCACGTCAGCGCCTCGTTCTTGGAGTGGACAGCCATCCTCTGGTTGAACTGGCTCACATGCTCCACGGGATCCATTTTGCCGTTGTAAGCAATGAAGGTTGGCTGCTGGAACCGCCGAGGAAGCTCTGCCTCCTCTATACGACGCGTGAAGGGCGACCTGGAGAGCTGATCCAGCGCCTTGCTCATGGCGTCACCTCCTAAGCCCCTAGGGGTTGGGTTGGCATGCCTACGCCTCTGGTAGTGCTCCTCCTCGTGGGAGAAAGTCTCGTTGGGGAGCGTTCTTGACCTTTGCCTGTATTCATCATCACTCTCGTCGTCAGAGGGCAGGTCAGGGCTAGGTTCGGACCGTCTTCGCTGCGCACGGCGCAGCTTCATCTTCAGATCATCTATCTCGCGCTACATGGCCACCTTATCATCCTTTCTCTAGGAAGCGTGGCTATGGGCCTCTTTCGATTGCGTGGCCTGGCCATCGTCGCGCTTCAGGGGAACGTGCCCGTCCCGGCGGGCTTGGCTTTCACTCGCTGTTGAAGTATGCACGCTTCCTTCTCGAATTCGTCCGTTGTCGTTTTGACCGCCCCCGGGGTCGCCATAGTTACCCTGATGCCGTGACTTCGCCGATTCAGGTCGATTGGGAGTTCTTTGGTGAAGGCCTGATCCTACCATGCTTGACTGTTGTCCTTACTAACGCACAAGTTCTTCCCACAGATGGCGCCAATTGTAGGGACCGGTTTCGAGCGCTCTCCACAGATTGAGAGAGTGGACCCAAGCCCAGCTAACCCTGCAATGAATTTGTAGAGTATGGGCTCAAGAGTTAGGCCCTAGTAAGGAATGCAACAGGCCATGCATGGTTGTACGTGAATGATGATAACTTAAACGTGGGTCGGGATGCACGAGAAGGCTCCTCGGACGGGTCTTATAGAGCCTAGAGTTCTTATTATTTCTTTGAAGAAAGGTTACAAGGTTTCAGAGAACACAAATGGCTACAGTACTTTCTTTCCCTCGTTTTTTCCGTCCCCCCTTCAAGAGGGACTTCTTACATTATATATCTCTTTCTCAGTTGATCCTAGCTCTACATTTGTTGATCAACCAGGTTTCCACTTGAGAGCCTGTCCCATCAGCCGCATTCCCATTCCCCCTGTGGGTTGCAGCGCCCAAAGTGGCACTGTTCAGAAGTCCTATCCTCATTAATGCGGCCAGGGCGTTAGTTGAGGGCATTTAATGTGGAGGTGACAGTTCATCTGGGACTTGCCCCTCCACCATGCTTCCATGTCCGGTGCTTGGTACTTGCTATCTGCTCCTTGGATGCTCAGGGAGATTCCCCTTAAGGTGTGTTGCTTGCTCACTTTCTGATCTCGGTCTTTCGAGGATGTAATCATCCTCGGCAATGCTTCTTGGGTGCTGGGCTCTACACTTTCGTCCTCGGACCTTGGACGCGTCCTCGGCGTGGGCCTTTGGGCTTGGTTTGAAGTGGGACGGGGTTGCTTGACTCTTTTTGGCCCCACATTCCTAATTAGCCTAATACCTTATGCATTAGCCCATCACAAGCTGTGATTTAGTTTTATTTATTTATTATTATTTTAATGGTCCATGTGTGAGGTGATAAGTTTAGAATGTTAGGTAAAGGGTGAGTGAAAAACAGATATTAAACACGTTTCCTATTACTACTATATACTATATGATTGTTATTGTTTCTCTGCTTTTATAATGAATTTTTCATATAAAAAATGGAATAAAATCGCAATAAAACTAGGCACACAACAAAATTTCAAAATAATTTTACAACAATATTCCTAAATTAGCCTATCACCACACATGAGCCAGCCACAATCTGCAATTTAGTTTTTGTATTTTTTTTTTTTAAATAGCCTATGTGTGAGGTGATATGATAATTTGGGAATATTGTAAATTTGTTATAAATTTTTGTTGTGTCCAGGACTCTAAAATCAAAACCACCCATGGTGTCATGTTGTCATATTTTGTTTATCAATCTTCCCACTTTTTCGTGTACAAGAATTATACGTATGTATTCAATTGTTTCGTTTCTTGAGGGAAAAAAAAGTATACGTATTCAGTTAATCATAAGAATGCTTTCCTAATGGATTAGACCACACCGAAGACTAGCTAACCATAACTAGTATCGTTTGGGTAAAATGGTCACATAAGTCATAAAAGTGACATAACTATCAATACCCCACATATAAAGAGAACTACATCCAGCATAAACAAAACGTAGGTAAAACCAATATGCGAGACATTAAATATTTATTTATTTACTTTTGTAGGAGTTGGATTTGAGCACTTCTTCTGCTGGATGAATGGACTCAGACCCAACTAGCCCAATACAATGAATTTGTAGAAAATGGGTGAAAGAGTTAGGCTTTAGTGCATGGACAACAGTTAATATGGTGTTCGTGACAATCAAACAGAGATGAAATGAGTTTATCAAAGAAAGTTTGTCCTCGGCCCAATCCAAGGAGCTCTGCCCTTTTATATATTGGATAACAATGGTTATAGGAGTTCTTGAGATTGTTACAGTGCTCCTCCCTCATTTCCTAGAGGATTCCTTACATTATATACCCACTTCCAGTTGATCTTGGCCTTCCACTTGTTAATCATCCAAACCTATACTTGAGCATTTGTCCCATTAGACACCCTCTCTGGCATTTTGTGAGTTGCGGTAACCGAGGTAGCATTGTTTAGAGGTCATTCCCTCATCAATGCGGCCAGGACGTTAGTTGTGGGAATTTAATGCGGAGGTGACAGTTTCTTCTTGAATTGCTCCTCCACCGTGCTCTCATGGCTAACCCATTGTATCTATCCTTTTCCTTGGGATGCTCTGGGAGGCTGCCTTTGATGGCATGCCACTCTTCTCTTCTTTGATCTTGGTTGGTCGAGGACAGGATCTTCCTCGGTGACATTTCAGGGCACTTTGGACTTGCTTCTTTCGTCCTCGGCCACTTCTTCATCCTCGACCACTTCTTCCTCCTCGGCCACTTCTTCCTCCTCGGCGTGGGCCTTGGGCCTAGTATAAAGTGGGCTGCGGTTGCCAAATTCTTCGGCCCCACAATAGCTCCTCAAAAGCTTGCTGTCCGGCTCCTTGAATGGAGATGAGGGTTTTGGTGTCCTCGGGCCTTTGTCATGGCTTGTTAAGTCTTGTCATCTGTTAGTGCCAGAGTCTCTTCACTTGTCCAATGCACGTTCCTGGCGCTTCGGTATACGGAGCGCGCCCTCATCAAATTCTGGCAGCTTTGTGCTCCTCACGTTCAGCGGTGTGATGGTAATCTAACGGTAGGGGGATTTTTCGCCTTTATGGGCGGGAAACCCGCACGGTCCTTTTTAATTGGGGGTATAAATACCCATTTGAACCGACTGCCTCTTTACTTTTGCATTCAAGAGTTCTTGCGCATATACCCTGAACTTGGTCAGGTCTCCGACCAGACTTACATCTCCTTTCAGCATAAAAAGCCTGTCCGAGGAGCTTTTCCTCATTCCTGTAAGTTTTCTTCTCCCTCTAATTCACGATTTCTCTCTTTCTTTCGTCCTTCCCTGAGTCCTTTAGTCGTTCCTAGGGATGGGTAGGTTTAAAAAGTTGGTTGAGTTTGAAGAGGCAATGGAGAAGTTCATGGTCGATTATAGGATACCCAGTAACGTAGGTTTAAGATACTGTGAAGAGGGGGAAGTAGTGATTCCCATAATCGCCTTCCTAGAAGGTGGTATGAGAATCCCTATGGGGCCAGTGATGAGGGACTACCTTAGGCATTTCCGGTTAGCTCCCACCCAGTGCGCCACCAACGTGTTTAGGATTCTGGGTTGTGTGGACGCCTTAAACAAGAAGATGGGTTTGAGGTTGACCCACTACGATGTAAACTGGTGCTACAATCTCCAATATCTAAAGGGTAAATCTTACTATATGAAGACGAGGGATGATAAGGTTCGGCTTATTCAGTGCCTCCCCGAGTCCGGCAAGGGGCTAAATAAGGATTTTCTCCTCGGGTCTGGGGAGTGGCACGACGGCCTGCATTGTCCGACGAAGGAGGGGCACCAGGTGGGGTATTCAGAGTAGGAGAGGGTTGGTCTTTTGTGTTATCACAATTTGTACCGTTCGGCTGCTGACATGATTTTTTTTTTTTTTTTTTTTTTGCAGATCCACACGCCTTTGAACGACACCTTCACCTGGTCAACCGGGAAGGTTTGGAGACCATTCTTAGGGCGGAGGTCTTTGTGAACAAAGTTGACAACCAAGTCAGAGCCGCACACAAGATCCTCGGGTACGATCCCATCCAGAAATCCTTCTCGGCTCCGAAGTACGTGATCAGAGCCAAAGATCCTCGGCTTCACAGAATCACCGTAGCAGAACACGAGTTCTCGATTCCTGAAAGGTCTTCTATCCTAGAAGGCGTTCCGTTGGCGGGCCCTTCTTCATCCCATCAAGCCATAGAGGTCGAGGGAGAAAGAGTAGAAAGGGAAGAAGAGGTTGCTGATTTTGGTCTGTCCGAGGACGAATTTGGTGTTTTCGACCAAGTCTATCCATCCAAGGATTCTTCTGGTGACTTGGGCGACCCCGATTTGACTGACGTGGATCCCTCATCGATATGGACTTCTTCTTAGGCCGAGATGGGTTTTAAGAGAAAATCTCAAACCAATCTGCTTGACTTGATTGAGAGCCAGCCGAGGAAGGACACGCCGGGGAGGTCACAATCCAAGCTCCCTCCTCCGCAGCCCAAGCTTCAGCATGTTCAGACCAGGTCATCTTCCACCCAGTCCAAGCTTCCACCTCCTCCTCCTCAGCCAAATCTACCTCCAAGGCCCGATCCTACTGATCCCAAACATAAGAAGGATCCTAAAGGCAAAAGACCCATGGAAGTTGATACATCTCGTTCCTCCCAAGAGGGGGATGAAACTCGGCGGGCCTCAAAACAGCAGAAGACGGGGCATAGAGGCCTTGATAGAGAAGTTGATGCTCAGCCTGAGCCCTAGGCTTGGCTCCCTGCGCCGATGCTCCACGGGGTTCCCCTGATGGATGACGCCTCCCTTAGGGACTTTCGAGGGGGTGAAGGTACTTACGTGGCCGATGCTCTTGAAAGGTCTCTGCTACTCCCCGTCGATATGGCCGAGCTGGAGAATTTGAGGAGGCAAGAAGTCTTCCTCAGTGTTAAGAGGTACTTGGGCATGGTAAGACTTCCAACACTTGTGACTTCGTTGATTTTTATTCTTTGGTTTCCAACTTATCGTGTACTTGTTTCAATTGGCAGGCTATCCAGGCCACTTATAGGTTGGAAGAGGCTGCCAATAACCAGAGCAGGGCCCTAGACCTCAAGCGTGACAAGCGCCTGGATTCCACGCGGACCCTTAAGAACTCCAAGGTTGATCTCCAAAAAGTAAGGGAGGATCTAAAAGAGATGATGAGGGCCCGGGATAGCGCTGTATCAAGCTTGGCTGGTGCCCAAAAACAGGCTGAGGAACAGACAAGGCGCCTGCTCGAAGCTGAGGATCAGTTGAAGATTGCCAAGGAGCATATCGTTGATCTGAAGCAGAAATTGGCCGAGGTAGAGGGGGCCAATAACGTCGCGGAGTGGGCCAGGGATGAAGCCTTGAGGTCTAAAACAGAGGCGGAGTTCGCCAGAACAGAGGCTAAAAACTCGAAGGAGCAAGCCGAGGAGAAGGCCTTTGCCTCGGGAGTGGCTGAGACCGAGGCTACTCTCAAGGCTTAAGTACCTGGGGTATGCAGGCTCTACTGTTCCCAGACTTGGAATGAAGCCCTTAAGCAAGTTGGGGTTGAGGCTTCATCCGATCTGTGGAAGGTGGAGAATGTATACTTCCCTCATGCCATCCGAGAGTCCACTTCTGCTGGCCCTAAAGCTGATATTACCTCTGAAGCGGCTGAGGTAGGCCAAAAGGGGGTCAGCAATGTTCCTACTCCCCTTGGCTAGTCTGCCGAGGAGGCTGAGCACCCTGGGGTGTTAGAGAGAGAGATAACTAGCAACCAGGAAGCACCCCAGGAGGTGGTGAAGTCCCCAGCCGACCCTCAAGCTCCTCCTACTGAAATGGCGTCAAACTTGGACTTCCCTACTGCGCCCTCTGAAGCCATTCTCCCAAGCCAGGATTCTCTAGCCTCTGATACAGCCTTTCAACAACCTTCTAAGGACAAAGTGACCACAAAGTTGAAGAAATAGGCTGTTTTTATCTATTCGTATTGCTTCGATTGTTGTTTCCCTTTTTTTTTTTTTTTTTTTTTTTTTTTTAATGTACTTGAACTTTTGTAATGTAACTGACCCTTTTGGTAATGGAATGTGCTCATTTCTTTTAAGGATAATGCCCAGTTATTTATTATGTTTTCATGCTTTTACTAACACTTGAATATCCTTAGTAGTGTGCTTCATCCTTTATTAATCGGACAATTGGGGATGTTAAATTCACCATGCAACTTTTAATTCAAGCTTAAGAAGATATTACGGTACTAATTTTAAAGGAAAAGTAATTCATGCTTTAAGCGATACCTTAAGTGAAATGACTTAGGTGTACCTTGAAGTGCCTTAAGTGATGCTCATAGACGGGCATAGCAGGTGGTCTAAGGAGTCAGGTTCCATTCTGGATCTTGTTCGTCGCTTAGATAGGTGTTCAAAGTAGCTAGCTTCCCCATAGGTTTGAGTCCGAGGACCATGCAAGACCATGGTTCTGTCTAGTACTTAGATTCTTTTTGAAGTAACTAGTTTCCCCATAGGTTTGAGTCCGAGGACCATGCAAGACCTTGGTTCTATCTAGTACTTAGATTCTTTTTGAAGTAACTAGTTTCCCTATAGGTTTGAGTCCGAGGACCATGTAAGACCCTTGTTCTGTCTAGTACATAGATACTTTTTGAAGTAACTAGTTTCCCCATAGGTTTGAGTCTGAGGACCATGCAAGACCTTGGTTCTGTCTAGTACTTAGATTCTTTTTGAAGTAACTAGTTTCCCCACAGGTTTGAGTCTGGGGACCATGCAAGACCTTGGTTCTGTCTAGTACTTGGATTCTTTTTGAAGTAACTAGTTTCCCCATAAGTTTGAGTCCGAGGACCATGCAAGACCTTGGTTCTGTCTAGTACTTAAATTCTTTTTGAAGTAACTAGTTTCCCCATAGGTTTGAGTCTGAGGACCATGCAAGACCTTGGTTCTGTCTAGTACTTGGATTCTTTTTGAAGTAACTAGTTTCCCCATAGATTTGAGTCCGAGGACCATGCAAGACCTTGGTTCTGTCTAGTACTTGGATTCTTTTTAAAGTAACTAGTTTCCCCATAGGTTTGGGTCCGAGGACCATACAAGACCTTGGTTCTGTCTAGTACTTAGATTCTTTTTGAAGTAACTAGTTTCCCCATAGGTTTGAGTCCGAGGACCATGCAAGACCTTGGTTCTGTCTAGTACTTGGATTCTTTTGAAGTAACTAGTTTCCCTATAGGTTTGAGTCTGAGGACCATGCAAGACCTTGGTTCTGTCTAGTACTTAGATTCTTTTGAAGTAACTAGTTTCCCTATAGGTTTGAGTCCGAGGACCATGCAAGATCTTGGTTCTGTTTAGTACTTAGATTCTTTTGAAGTAACTAGTTTCCCTATAGGTTTGAGTCCGAGGACCATGTAAGACCTTGGTTCTGTCTAGTACTTAGATTCTTTTGAAGTAACTAGTTTCCCTATAGGTTTGAGTCCGAGGACCATGCAAGACCTTGGTTCTGTCTAGTACTTGGATTCTTTTGAAGTAAATAGTTTCCCTATAGGTTTGAGTCTGAGGACCATGCAAGACCTTGGTTCTGTCTAGTACTTGGATTCTTTTTGAAGTAACTAGTTTCCCTATAGGTTTGAGTCCGAGGACCATGCAAGACCTTGGTTCTGTCTAGTGTGATAACAGCCTCATCGCGCCTATTTTTCACCACTTCTGATTGCAAGGCGTCTTTTAAGTATTCAAGTTGCGTTCCTGACATTTTGGTACGCGAGGCGCGCCCTCATTAATATCTTTGTGAAGTGACGCAGATCCAACGGCTGATGATTTCTTTGGAAATTGGGTGGGATTTATTTTGCTTGTAACTCTTTCTTTGAATTTGGTGCAGATTAATTTCCACTAGATTTCGCCTTCTATATAAGGAACTCTAGGGGGATCGTTCTTCCTCATTTACAAATCCTTGAGTTCTGCAGGAATCTCAAGTTCTCAACCCTTCAGGCATTCCCAAGGATCTTGCCAAGATCGTGATCATGGCCTAGGGAATGAGGTGGCTGCAGATAAAGGCAAGGGCAAGGAAACCAAGCCACCCTCAGAAACCAAGGATGCCGCCAAGATCCAAGATGACGCAATTGAGGAAAAGGAAGCAGAGGCCAAAGATGTTACTACCTTTCATCCGAGCAAGAAAGAAGACACTCCTCCTTCAGCCAAGAACCAAAGCAGGTGTAGATCGCATCAGATTTTTGGTGCGACAAAGTTCGGGTCTCACTTGGCGGCACATATTATGTGTGCATAGATGCGAAAGCGACCCAAGGTTGATCAAGCAAATCAGCAAGGACAAGGATAAACGGGTTTCCTGTTTCTCAACCTTGATAGCAGAACATCTTGCAGTTAGGGAAAAGGGGTCCATCTAGTGTTTCTGCCTCTTCTTCTTTCTCATCACCGGTACCACCCATACTGGCTCGATTGCTCCTAGAACAAGATTGTGAATCTACCATTCCCATGGGCTTTCTCTTTTTATAGTTAGCTTTAAAACAAGCCTGCCTAAGCCGCTTTGTATATGATGTACCTTTCCTTTATTTAATAAAAAAAGGCTGCACTTTTTACTTTATGAATCTTTTCGTTCTCTGTAATAACTATTTCATGAATGGATGTGTTGTTATTTTTCCCTTCAATGGGGCTTAGGGTTGATGCTGTTGATGGTAACGAAAAAATTGTCACTCTGACTTTAACAAAAACCAACAGTAGCACTCGGCCGCTAACTTTAAATAAGTTAACTATGTAGAAGCAACCAAGAAAATAACCACGTGCTCTATACCGCAGGCTGTGCAACCATCAAAGAATGTTGCCAATGCGTGTTGATTTCCCCAAAGCAGGAGATCTGAGGACCCGGCATGGCTAAGGTTCTGTTTAACCGCATCAAAAGATTCCAGGATATCAATATATTCCTTCCAGAATAGAAGTTTTTGCAGGGAGATGGTGCCAACCGATTTTCCATCCATGCCTTGATTCTCGGCTTCTTTCTCTAATGGGGGTTTAGCGAACCAGGCTACTAGACCCGCGAGAACTAGCCCCTTGACAGAGGTACGGGGCATATACCTGATGTCAGAAGCCCCTAGAACTGTGCCCCATTTAGCAATCCTACCCGCGTAATCAGTGCTTCGAAGTGTAGACCTGAGCGGAAGCTGAGTTATGACGACAACTGTGTGTGTTCTTGGAAATAATGGGGAAGCTTTCGTGTAGTATGCACCACCACCAAAATGACCCTTTTCAGGGACTCTTGCTGATGGGAGCTTGATCCTACCATGATTAACCATTGCACTCACTAATGCACAAGTTCTTTCCCACAGACGGCGCCAATTGTAAGGACTGGATTTGAGCACCACTTCTGCTGGATGAATGGACTCAGACCCAACTAGCCCAATACAATGAATTTGTAGAGAGTGGGTGAAAGAGCTAGGCTTTAGTGCATGGACAACAATTAATATGGTGTTCGTGACAATCAAACAGAGATGAAATGAGTTTATCAAAGAAAGTTTGTCCTCGGCCCAATTCGAGGAGCTCTGCCCTTTTATATATTGGATAACAATGGTTATAGGAGTTCTTGAGATTGTTACAGTCTCCTCCCTCTTTTCCTGGAGGATTCCTTACATTATATACCCCCTTCCAGTTGATCTTGGCCTTCCACTTGTTGATCATCCAAGCTTATACTTGAGCGCCTGTCCCATCAGACACCCTCTTTGGCATTTTGTGAGTTGCGGTAACCGAGGTAGCATTGTTCAGAGGTCAATCCCTCATCAATGTGGCCAGGATGTTAGTTGTGGGCATTTAATGCGGAGGTGACAGTTTCTCCTTGAATTGCTCCTCCACCGTGCTCCCATGGCTGACCCATTATACCTGTCCTTTTCCTTGGGATGCTCTGGGAGGCTGTCTTTGATGGCATGCCACTCTTCTCTTCTTTGATCTCAGTTGGCCGAGGACAGGATCGTCCTTGGCGACGTTTCAGGGCACTTTGAACTTGCTTCTTTCGTCCTCAGCCACTTCTTCCTCCTCGGCGTGGGCCTTGGGCCTAGTATAAAGTGGGCCGCGGTTGCCAAATTCTTCAGCCCCACAACTTTAATGAAAGAAATATTATAATTTTAATAAGTCTAATTACACAAAAAATTTCATATCTTTTTTTTAAAAGTAACATATTGTGATTGATACACAACAAAAGTGATGTTAATGGACGGACAAAATTGGCCTCTGCCCTTTTCGAGCAAAATAAGTAGCATTCTACCCCCTTTTCCAAACTAATTAGGAAAATGCATCTCTTTTGAAACTCGACTTACTCAAAATCGAGTTAAAAAAAAAAATTTCTAGAGCCCTATAGTGACATTTTTAAGGATCTATAGTGACGTTTTAAGAACCTATAGTGGCATTTTGTAACTCGAGTTCATGAAGCTCGAGTTACAAAACGCCACTATAGGTCCTTAAAAACGTCACTATAGGGCTTAACTCGATTTAGATAAAGTCAAGTTTCAAAAGAGGGGCATTTTCCTAATTAGTTTGGAAAAAGGGGCATAATGCTACTTATTTTGCCCGAAAAGGGCAAAGGCCAATTTTTTTGGTTAATGGACTATATGTTTGAAATACTATCATATTTTAAAAAAAAAATTAAAAATAAAAATTTAAAAATTTTAATAATAAAATCATGTAAAAAATAATATTACACCACTTAATATTTGACACATGCATGCCAAAAAAAAAAAAAATAGTCAAGTGGATTGTTATCTAGAGTTGTGCATAGGATTTATTGCTTGAATAATAGTCATGCTAGGAACAAAGTATTTTCTAAAAGAAAATTATTAAAGCAAAACGTAATATAAAAAATATGAATGCCAAATTATAAATTTGGTTGCATTAATTCATGAAACCCAAAATGAAATTAAAAAACACAATATCAAACTATATAAACATGAAGTAATTATTAAGTGACCAGGGGCCTATTTGGATAAACTGTTTTAAAAAGTGTGTTTTTAAAAAATAGCATTTTTAAAACACATGTTTTAAAAACACAAATTTTTAAATCACAAATAAGTATTTGGATAACATTAATATAAAATAGCGGTTTTGGATGTAAATTCTAAAAAATGATTTAACTAAATTGTTAAGTGGGTTCCAGTTAGTTAAACTGGTAAAGTCTATGATGATTGAATAAGAGATCTGGGATTCAGTCTTCGCCTATACCAAAAACTGATTGATGTCTTGGTCTGATGATAAAGAGTGATCATTAGGAGCGAACGTCATATATTGAAACTCTCTCAAAAACTAAATTGTTAAGGATATATTTTTTTATGTAATCAACGATTTTTTTTTTTTAAGAAAAATATGTTATGAACATTAACAATTGCATTAGTAATAATAACAATAATTTTTTTTCACTCATTCTAATTTAAGATTTACACGTTTTCTCATTAATGTTACGCATTTAGAATTTATAAGTAGATAAAGCAATTTGAAAATTAACAGGAGAGTAACCCTATTTTTTAGATAATATTTTAGTGAGAATTATAGTTGTATTTTTACCGGATTATCATTTAGTTGTCTTTACTTAAACATAGTGTAGGGGCATTTTTGAAAGAAAAAAAAAAATGAGGATTCCAAACAGGGAAAGCCCCTTAAATAGTAGTATAAATAATAACTATTTTGTTTTTTGGGGTAAAAATAACTATTTTGTTATATTCTTTTGCCATCATTTAAGATATAAAATAATAATAATTTTTTATTTGATAGTGTAATGGCAACAAGCACACTCTCCCTTTTGTTTCAAAAAAAAAAATTTATAAAAAAGTAGACATTTATTTTAAAAAAAAGAAATTACAGGTTTAAATATATAAATGGCTATTTCTTACACGTTTAAGAGGCTTAGAGGCTTATAGGCGTGACTCCATACTGAAATTTTGCTCCAATTTTTGTCCGTGCCCACAAGATTTAGATCATGAAAAATGGTGAGGACAGTGGCAAGGAAATAACAAGCTAAAGAGGAGAGACAAACATTGCAAAGAAGATAGACAGCAGCAAGGCATGGTGACAATGCAATGAATTTTTGATAGGGTATTCTGGTCATTCTCTAATTAAATCGGAAACGCAGTTTGCGTTTTATAAAAAGCTGCTTCTCATTGCATTCCAAAATCGTGCCTTTTGCTGTTTTCAAAAACATGATTTTTAATAAAACGCAAAGCCAAACACATGGCTTCAAGCATTTTCTTCCAATAATGCATGTTTTAGTTTAGAAAACGCAGGGCCAAATAGACCCTAGATGCTCTCTACTCTTATATTCATAGTGTATCCCATTTAGGGTTGTAAACAAATCAAACTTTGTTGAGCAGTGAATGTTTGAGTTTAGCTTAACAACAAAAGTAAAATGTTCAAGCTAGCTTGAGCTTGCAAGCCTACAAATAAAGATGTGGTGTAAAATATGGGTTTTACACCTTCCAATCTCTACATGCCACATCAACATTTTACAAAACAATGAATAGGGAGAGGCACACACAATCAATTCTAATCAATACCTTTTGCCCTCTCTTTATCCCTCTCTCTCTCTTTGCCCAAAGCCTCTCTAATCAGACCTCTATGATCGACCATGATAGCTACTGCTCGCCACTGCCATATTTGGAAGTGGTTCCCAAGCTTAATCACACACTCTCTCTCTCTCTTTCTATCTCAGCCTCTCTAGATCAGCATACGTTTTCCTTTAGAAATAAGCTCTCTTTGTCATTTAGTTTTTAAAAGAAAGATGTCATTCATTAATTTTGGTTGGAAATTTTATATGCAAGGGCTTAATACTACTAGGCATACTGTCAATTTGAGTTCGGGTTGTAAATCTAGGATTGGGAAGAATGTTTTCTTGGAGGGTTCTGAGCGTTTGTTTGGGATATGGCTACTCTTATTTGCTGTTTTGAGATTGGAGTAATGGACACGCAACAGCATTCAAAGTCACCGCTATGAGTGAATAGTAGAGAGAGAAAGTTAGAGGGAGGAGGAAAGCAGTATCATTGTCGTTGATGGCGATGGCGAGTGGTTTTAGAGGGAGAGAGCGAGAGTGAGGTTTAAAGACAAAGGGAATGGGTTAGAAGAGAGAAAGCCACCACTGGTGGGGGTGGTGCCGGATGGCGATGATAGAAGGGAGCAACAGATTTTGGAGGTCTAATCCAAGAGCATATGGATGTGGATGAGAAATTATTGTGTGTAGCACTTTCTATTCCTTATTTTATGAAATGTTGATATGACAAGTTCTTATTGGATGGTGTAAACTATGAGTTTTGCATTACATCCTTATCAATTTTTTTTTTTTTTTGTTAGCTTGGGCTTGGTTCCTAAACAAGCATAAACCTAAGGCTCAAGTTTGTCATGTTTATATACAAACAAATATAAACAAGCTTTTTATTGAGTCAAGCCCGAGCTGTTTATAAACTATTTGGTTTATTTACAGCCCTAATCCCACTAATCAAATTCTTGGTGAGATCCACCATAAATGTGAAAGGAATAAGAACCACGTCACCATACTCTGAGATCACCCAATAGTTTTTCATAAACATGATAACTTCAATAACACATTTCCTTGTTTGCAATCTTGCTCGTAATTACTCTCACATTTCGTTGTGAAACAAGGCTTGGCACATGGCTAATAGCATCAATTTTGGTCAGAAAACCTTCGATCTCAAGACTCAAACACAATTTTGTTTTTGAATCATAACAATTACTGAAACAACCAAGAAAAAATATTTCTACTTTTTTCATTACATGTTTACATTTAGAAATAGAGGTACCATCCAAATTTGCCGCCCATATATTCCTTCCTTTATAAATAGAGGCACCTTCCCTATTCGACACCTATATATTCCACCCATGAGTATATTGGATTGTTTTATGGCTTCATACAAGATCTATACTATGACAACATCAACACCGTGTTGATTTTTCTCTATGCTGTAGAATTCATATGGGTTGAATAGATGGAGGCTCAAATCTACTTTGAATGTCTCTTGTATAATGAAATTGAGAAAAACTTGGTTATACAGCACAAATGGTAATTCCTCTCTCTGAAAATCCTGTCTAAGGATGGCTTATGATGTTCTTTAAATAGCAAAACAAACAAATCACGAATCGGGCTTGAACTGAGCAAGTTATGGGCTTTTTTGCCTTTCAAATTTTTGCTAATTGCACAATCTTGACAAGTCGAACTAGGTATCAAGCTAGAATCGATCTCAACTAGTCAAACTTGCAATTGAAATTACAAAAAACTTTGTTTTTCTTACGCTAAACTTGAGTTGAACTTGGATCTTTGTCTTGGAATTTAAAATACACACCCATGACTCACCAAAAACACTATAAATTGATTACATTTGATCATGGTTTGCCAACCTGAAAATATAGGCTCTACAAACCAAGTGGACTAGGTAGAACACAAAATTGCTCACTACCCACATGAAAGCAAACAATAGGTTCAGTGGAATCAAGTGCAATTGTAGGATTGGTCATCCAGTGAAGGTCTCCATTGAGAAAAACTGCAGGATATTTTGCAGCAATAAGATGTGGCACATTCCCAATGCTCCTCCACCCCTTAGACTCACACTCAAGTGTGTATATCTCACCCACCAACTCAAATTTGCAATCCATATCTATGAAAGTAAACGAAACCACAACCTCACAACCTAATACTCATCATTCAAAGGGTCATATCCAAATCCAATAGGAGCACGATATTGAGTGATCTCGGAAATTGGGGGAAATAGTAGTGTACTTTCAAGAACAGGATTACAAACATAGGAAGGGCCATCATAATCGGAACGAGACAAACAAAGCAAGCCATTACATGACCCCGCAAGTTGAAGTGTCCTATTACACCCATCAAATGGTGTTTTCAAAACTGAGGTCCTTATTGGAATCAAGAACATTTGGTAAAACTTCAGGCTTTTCTTGTTCAACCAACCTGCTAGCTAAGTTTGCCAAGTTCAACCATTATGATGCTCATACTAGTACTACTACAGTGTTTGTCAACATGTAACTTAGCCAAACAAGGTGAGTGATTCTTGTTTGCCAAGTTTTGCAGACATACCTGCACTGAGAGAGGGTTTTGATGGGAAGCTTGGAGAGAATGTCCAAGATTATCTCATCTGGAAGATCTGATATTGTTGATGGTCCCCTAGTTTTCATCAGATTTGATATTTTCTTCTTGTGTGGACTAATGTGTGTTACCAATATATAAAGAGATAGAAGAGAAAGTTAAAGGATGGGTGAAAGAGGTGCAGGAGATTACTACTAAAAGAAGAATATATATGAAGCAAAAGTTGTATATATGAACTTGATCAATAATTTGGTGGGGTTCACAATGAGGTTGGGAGAGACTTTTAACATAGGAACCAGGTTTTGTAGGGGTATTTTAATATTAGAATGATTAAATAAGTTAATAATATGAGTTAAGTTAGTTTGAGGGGTTTTTTTTTTTTTTTTTGTAGTTGAATAATGTTGTAAGTGTTAGATGTTTTTAGGCACGTAAAACACAGAATAATCATTCCCCTTCAAAACACCTGGAAGTTTTCTCCTTTAATTAGTAGTGTAACATTAACGCAGAAACCATTCCCAAAAAAAAAAGGTGTACAATTCCAAATCAGAAGAAAATGAGTGTAATTATAGAAAACCTTAGGAGAGATTAGAGCCATTTTTCCTATAAGATATTATTACTCCACATTATACAAAGAATGAACACGTCACCATAAATAGGCTCTACAACCATAAATTTCAAAGGCAGTTTTTCATTTTATTTTTTAGAATCAAATTTCTAAGGCACTTCGAATTTTCAAATACGAAGTTTACATTACCGCTTACAACATTTCTTGTAGATTAGCCTTAATATATATCAAGCACAAAGCAATATTGTCAAAAGAGGTGAAGTATTAGACTTTTATGTCTTGATTTTAATAAAGGTGCTGCATGGAGTGATATATGCAAGACGGGGGTTGTTGTTGACCAATAGCAATACCTTTGGCATTAGAACATAACGATGTCGCAGGTCCTCCAGCACCATTGTAAGTTAGGTTGATGTTGTTGAGCTCAATATTCTCACAAGGTTTGCTTTTGCTACAATCAAAAGCAACTGCAATTTTTGAGCTAGAGGTGCCCGTAATGTTTCTGAACTTAACATCGCGAATTTGAACTTGGGAGTCACCCTGCAGATAAAAAAAATATCACCAACATGGTAAATCAAGTTTTATATAACATACATTTTAATCATGAACATAGTCCCACTTTAACCCAGAAAATTGAGTCTAAAAGCACCAATATGTTATGACCAGACTCACTCAAACCACAAACTTTTGCAAAAAGCACAAGCATATGTAACTTTATTTGAACAAGAGCTACTAGGTACCTTTTTACAATTCCGAAGTGGACAATATTGTTGATCAATGATGATGGGGTTGTCGACATTCTCCATGATGATATTTTCAAAGGTAAGATTGAAAACATTGTTTGAGTAAGGCCTAGCCCATGTTTTAACCCTCAAGCCATTTTCAGTGCCAATAAAGGTGGAATGTGTCACCGTTAATCCACTAACATCTTCTTCATTTGGTACCCCACCAAGACTTCCAATGCCGATTCCATGGCCCGGGCCACACTTAACGTCCTGAATGTTTATGTTTTTGGATCCAGAACTCAGCGATACACAATCATCTCCGGTGGCTATAATTGAATTGAAGATATCAATATTACTAGATGAACCAATGTGTATTCCATCGGTATTGGGGCTATCTTTGGGTGCTATTATATGGATGTGATCAAATGTCAAATGTTCGCATGCGAAAACGTTCACATGGGTACTCTTGCTGTTGATTGAAGATAGGTGACTGGTTCTTGAATTGGTGACAAAATCTAATCTCAAAGACTGAAAGAAATACACAATGTGAATAATATGTAACTCAAACAGGATTACAATTTAAAAAGTGTTCAGATTAAATTTTGTGAAATGGGAATTGTTTTAAATAAGTTTACAATTCGTATCTAAAAAAAATGTAACCACTAAGTTAACAAATCAAATATACCTAATAAATAAATATACCAAATACGTCAATTTATTAAAAAAAAATAAAAGTAACCAGACTTCAAAACATTGGAGATATAGGACATTAAGAAATTAAGTGGTAAAATTTTATGGTCTTTTTTTTTTTTTTTTTTTTGACAAAAATGACTGATAAAATTTTATAGTTGAAGAGGAAAGAAACTGATATATTTTTTTTAAGAAACATAATCTCTTTTTTTTTTTAATAGATTTTAAAGAACATAATGTAAGTACAATGAAAAGAAAAACAGATTATATAATTATGAAGTTATATGACGTACAGAAAAGTCTATTGGGTAGAAGGATAGAAAAAAAGGAAAACTAAGAATGATTCGTGACAAATGACCCTAGCACATGATAATGGGCTACACGATTTTCTAACCCAATTTAAGATGGATTTTCGAAACATGAACTTACACTGGGAAGAGCTTTGCAGTTTGGATCTACATTGCAAGTATACACATTCCAAGCAGCGAGACCTTGTCCATCCAATTTCCCACCACCCGTGAGGATCAACTGGTCTACGTATTGGAAGGCGATCCAATAATAAACATTAACTGTAGATGCTTTATCTGTAGGACCCTTCAGGGTCCCTATGATTTGAAATTCCACTTGACCCTTGCAAGGCCCTTTCAACATTATAGGCCACAACATATATGTTCCTCGAGGGATTAATACAAGATTTATCCCTTCAGATTGACAAGCTTTGTTAAATACATATTCAAAAACCTACAAAGACAGACACACACAATAACGAACTTGTAAAACAATTACATTTCTTTATTAAAATGCTTCAATATTATTGATTCAAGAAACGATTCTTGGCTTTCATAATTTTATTGAGTGAAAATTACCTTACTGTTATCAGTATTTCCATCGGCAACAGCACCATAGTTCATCACATTAAAAACCATTTTTCCATACCCAACTTTGGAAATACATGATAATAAAAACATTAGGTACACACAATGAAAAATTGATATTGAACTCATGTTTTCTTCTTCACATACTACTACTTGAATTTTTTTTTTTTTTTGGTTGCTTTTATAATGATTTTTTAGATAAGAATGGAATAAGAGTAATACTAAAACTAGAGATACAACTAAATTTCACAAAAATTTAATAATAATATTCCTAAATTAGCCTACCACCTCACACATGACACGTTTCCACCACAATTGGCAACATTTCTCATATGTTGGCATCCATTTGTTTCGACATTAACATTTTCTTGAAAATAAATCATTTTTTAAAAAACATTTTCTAGAAAACTATTTCATTTTTCCATGTTTGATAGCAATCTTAAAATGGGTTGGAAAACTATCTTTTAACTTTTCTTATTTAGCTTGGCATGAGATAGAGTTGTTTTCCAACTCTATGTCACTTCAAGCCTTCTGGGAAATAACTCTCTCTTACGGCAAGCTAAATAAGGAAAGTTAAGAGATAGTTTTCCTTTTACCATTTTTTCAAAATAGTAATACCAAACACTGGAAAATGCATAATCTATCTTCACATAAGGTTTTCTATCGAAACAAACAAAACGTTACAATATAATAAAGGAAGCTTAGTAATTAATTTTTATATTCTTTCATTGCACCGCATTAGCCAGCTATTTTCAAACCTCTCTGTCTCCTATTAGACACTTCTCCTCCTGAATATTCCAACCTTACCATTACACTTGCTCTTTTTTTTCTTTTTCTTTTTTCTTTTTTTCTTTTTTTTTGAGAAAGAACTTAAGGAACTTTATTAAACTTGAATTGCCAAATTGGCTACATCATGTTCTGCTACATAGAGTAAAGAATGAGGAACTTCCTTCATTCATGCTGTATAATTAGAAACATGAATCGAAAATCTAGCTAGACTGTGTACTACTTTATTGTTGTCTCTTCTATAGTGAGAGTATAGCAATTTTGTGTATAAACCTGAAAAAATAATGGCATCCTCTATGAGGGACTCCACTGAAGCTAAGGTTGCTCCACCTGCCTTTAAAGAGTTCATGATCAACTCCGAATCTCCTTCAAGAATAGCTTCAGTTAGGCCTAGTTCATGTCCAAATTCCAGAGCTCGTGCTGCCGCAATTGCCTCAATCTCTGCTAGTTGAAGTGCTGGGGATATACTCCGAGCTAAGTACGCAAGAATGGCACTTGTGTGGGTACGGACAACCACGCCAATTCCACTTATGTTCTCATCCTTGAAAATCGTGCCATCAAAATTGATTTTGACTAAGCTTGCATCTGGTGGCTTCCATCTTTCTTTTGGTTTCGGTGCTGCTAGAAGAATCGGTGGGAGCACAGCATAAATTCCACCAGCTTCTCTTTTGCCTGCAACGTGAGCTGATCCAAGGTGCAGCATGGTCTGTGGTTTCGGACTTAGTTTCGCTGGTGCCAAATTCCACATGTAACCATCACAAAGAGCTCCTTATTTCCATGGTTCTTGAGCATCCATGACAGTAACTCCTTAAAGTTTGTCACACCTGAGGTTTGTCGGGAACTCCAATCCATTTGTGCCCATACCGAGTTAAGCTCATTGCAAGACCATAGCACATGTACAGCTGTTTCCTCCTCATTCCAACACCGTTCGCACAGAGCATTTTTCGTAATGTGTCTTCGCTTTAGGTTGGCTTTTGTGGGAATAGCCTCATGACAAGCACGACACAAAAAATTCTTGATTTTGTATGGAACTTGCAAACCCCGCCAAAAAACTTTATCTCCATTCTGTGCATCCTCAAACCCTTCCTCTTCTTCCTCCATCTTCAAAAATTGGTAGCCTGATTTACATGAATATTTTCCACTCTGTGTCCATGGCCAGAACAGCTTGTCATCCAATGAATGTCTCGACAGAGGGGTTTTCTTAATAAGTTCAGCTTCCACAGGTACAAATAACCCGTCTATTAGATGCTCATTCCACGTCTGACTGTCCTCATTTTATCAAAACATCCACTGTGGTCTCCTCCCAACCCTCTAGTATTAGTGATTGGACACGAGTAGGGTGTTTAAGTGCCAACCATGTGTGCTGCCAAATCTGGACTTTCTTCTCATTGCCTATTCTCCGACAAACTCCACGTTTAATCACGTCATGGCCATGTATAATGCTCTTCCAAGTATATGAACCATGACTAGATTCAGCTGCTTCCATTATTATGCAATTTGGAAAAAAACCGGGGTTTGAAGATCTTGTAGAATAAAGAGCCTTGATCCTACAATAAGCACCATGCTTGCTTAGCCAAGAGAGAGTCATTGTGTAAGACTAAGTCACGGAAGCCCATACCCCCCTCACTTTTGGACTTTGTCATTTCACTCCATTTTAACCAACGAATTTTCCTTTTTTCTCCCCTTTGTCCCCACCAAAACTTCCTTATCATCACCTCAATTTCATTACACAAACTCATTGGTAATTTGAAGCAACTCATTGCATAAGTTGGGATAGCTTGGATAACAGCCTTGATGAGAACCTTCTTCCAGCTTGGGAAAGGAGTTTTCCTTCCCATCCTTGCAATTTCCTCCATACTCTTTCTTTGATATAGTTGAAACTTGCTTTTTTTTCCTTTTTCCCATCAAGGAGGGCAGCCCCAAGTACTTTTCATAGTGTTGGATTTCACAAACTCCAAGAACCCCTTTAATGATTTGTCTGTTAGCTTTAGTTATTGACTTGTTGAAGAATAAAGCTGTTTTGTCTCTATTTATTTTCTGGCCTGAAACATCTTCATACAATTATAGCAAGTCCATCACCTTACTACATTCTATGGAATTGGCCGTACAAAACAGAAGGCTATCATTTGAATTTAACCATGATAACACCGAGTGTGTCACATCTCCTTCAATCATAGGCCAGAAATGTTGAAAAAACAAAGGGGGCATTCTGTCCGGACCAGGAGCCATCATAAGAGCCATCTGCTTCAAAGCTTGTACCACTTCCCATTCCTCAAACTTGCACATCAATTCTTGATTCATATCATCCGAGATGATTTGTGGAATTTGACCCAAGACCTCTTGGTGTAGGGATGGATTTGAGGTTGTGAAAAGTTCCTGGTAGAAATTGATGAGAACCCCTCCTATATCATTCGGCTCTACCTTCCAACCCCATGTGAATCATTAATTCCTAAGATTACATTTTTCCTAAACTGATGGGAGGCCCGGGTATGGAAAAATTTTGTGTTACCATCTCCATTTTTCAGCCAAAGGATTCGGGAGCTTTGATTCCACATCCTAGTTTCTCGGTCCATCAATACATTAATCTCCTCTTTCAATACTTTAATCCATAAGTTGTTACCTGTTCTTACAGCCATGTCTTCTTCTTCAATAAGCAATTCTCTCTTCTTTTTTAACTCCCTTCGGACATTGCCAAACACATTATAATTCCACCAAGATAGATCTTTGCCACACTTGTCAATTTTTCCAAGGATTTCTCTATTTGAATCCCTTGCTACACATGACCTCCAAGCTGCTTCAACAACCTCTCCACACCTACTATCTGATAGCCACATTTCCTCAAACCGAAAGGGCTTCTTGTATGATGGAATTTCAATACCTGTTGGATTGATTAACAAAGGGCAATGATATGAGGAAAGGCAAGGTAAATGGTGTATTTGAGTGCCAGGAAATTTCATGAACCACTGATTGGTAGCTAGTCCATGATCAAGTCTCTCCCATATTGAGTGTCCATTTGTATAATGTTTGCTCCATGTGAAGTTCGGTCCAATGTACCCCAAATCCATAAATCCGCATTCGTTAATGACATCCCTAAATGCTTGCATTTGACTATGTGCACGAATAGCTCCACCCACCTTTTCCTCTTGTTTGGTGATTTCATTGAAATCCCCTGCACACAGCCAAGGGATGTGTGGTTTATCATTGAGGGTTCGAAATTTTGACTATGCCTCATGTCATCTTGCTATCACCGGTTCACCATAGAAGCCTGTGAATCGCCATTCTTGTGGAGTATTTTTTCCAACAAATACATCAATACAGTATTTTGATGAATCTTCCACTATGATTCTAATCTCTTCATTCTACAATAGAACCAAACCACCGCCTCGATTTCCATTTGCAACTGACCACTTATTTATGAAATCAAAATTACGCAACACTTGATCTAGCCTTGCATCATCTGTCCATGTCTCGGCTAAAAACACGACAGTAGGATTTTTTGTCTGGATGTAATCTTCAAGCTCCCTCATTGTACATGGGTTCCTAAGCCCACGACAATTCCAAACTAAGAGACTCATTGTGATGGGTAGGGCTGATCATTAGCCTTCACCTTTGTAGAAGAATTAATCTCAAAGGAAACCATGCATTTTTTGCTTGGTAAACCATTGGGATGGGATAGTTGCTCATGAGTTCTTTTTGTTTGTAGCACCGATACTTCCTTGCCTGTAGTGTTGATTATGTTTTTCAATACAGCCTGATTAGGTACACGTTTCCAGGTCCCTTGTTGCTGTGTGACTTTTTTTCCCTGTGTGACTTTTTTTCCCAGTTGCATCTGATTGGAGTGTTGCTTGATTTTTGGACCCCTGAGCATGGCAAACCCTAGCCGCCTTTAATTCCTCATTAATTACATGGCTTAATTGCTCTTTTCTTGTAACCTCAAAATTAGGAGTTGACCTGGCATTTAATTTAGATAAGGCCTCATCAATCTCGGTAAGCTTAGATAGGAAAGGATCCTGGTGCACCGATTCAGTTGGAGAATTACTAGGGATGGCTTCCTTATTAGTGTGCAATAAATCCGAGTTGCAAAAAGAAGGAAATTCATTTTGTGCCTCATTAATTGGTAGGTTATTCTTCAGATTATTCTCATCATTACCCAACGGCTCTGCATGAATGTGTTGCTGTTTGAAATCATGAGAGCAATAAATTTGTCCCTTTGTAACCAATCCCATTGAATGAGTCATTGAAGTCTCAGACTGGATTTTTTCCACATCAGCCCATCCTCCCTATGGTGGTTGAAATATCGTGTTGTGTGCCTGAGCTTTCCTTCGAACGGTCAGACTCTTTGGAGTAGAAGAAACTCCTTTCGTCTTCTTGAACAATCTTGGGACAGTGACCAAGTTTTTCCTTGTCCGACTAGTAGGTGTAGCTCGTAACCAAGAGTTGAACTGCTGATCTTCAACTTTAAGTGACCCTTCACTCTCCAACCAAGTCTCATAGTCTTTATCATCATGGTTAAGGCAGCCACACCAGTAGCAGATATTTGGTAGGCGCTTATACTTGAACGATACCCAGATTTCCTTCCCTTGCCCCAGTGACACCATTCTTCCTCGGCTCAATGGAATAGTAATGTCCACCCTAACCCAGACCCTCATAAAACTGCCACCCTCTCCCTCTGTTTCAGACTTCTTAATGACCGTACCAACCTGGTTACAAATCCCCGCTGCCACCTTTTGATTCATGAATCTAATCGGAATGTTGTGTACTTGTACCCAAAAGGAAGTGTGATTGAACTATAACTCTTCAATTGGCGTGTCCTTGTCATAGCGTTGCAACACCTTGAGGTGTTTGTCAAAGCTCCAAGGCTCGTTCTTAAGAATAGTTTCAACTTCAAGCTTGTTGTCAAAAATAAAGAGGACTATGTGATTGCCCATATTCTTGACTTTGAAACCATTTTTTGATCTCCACAAAGGCTGAAATGTCGAGGCAACAGCTTCCATATTTAGCACTCGTCTTGTGAAGAATTTTGCTGCAATGATAAATTCTAGCATGGCCATCTCCTCCTCCAAATCGAAGGTTGGCCTTTCTCTGTCTGAAAGTGATAAACCTTTGCAATGGTTTGCTAGTTCATCCATGACTAATGTGTTTCCCCAACCCTGAAAAAAAAATACCACAAACCTTAAGGATAAACTTGTTATCCTAAGGGACACAAGCACCTACAAGTAGGGACAGAAAATTCTACAGCCTAGGAGAAGCTATGAAGGGAACTTCACTAGCGACAGAGAAACATTTGGTTAGGATTACCGTTACACTTTCTCTAACTTTTCTCTTTCATCTATATTTTTTTTTTCTTTCCTTTATTTCCCACCTCACCATTACTCTTCCTCCAACCTTTCATCTCTTTCTTTGTTTCTTTTTTTTTTTTTTCTTTTTTTTTTTTTTTTAATTCTTCTTCTTCCCATGCTCTTTTCTATAAATTTGATATTCTCTTTCCCTCTCAATCCATATTTTTCTCACACATAAAAAGGAGATTACTCTCTCCCTCTCCCAATTTTTTTTCCCTTTTGGGGGGTTTTTATTCTTTCTTGTACTTTTTGGGTTGATACTTTTTATTTTTTTTTAGCCCCACTTAGGGTTGATGCGTTTGGTGTTTTGGTGTTGTGTTCTTTCTTTCTTTTCTTTCTTTTTTTTGAGCAAATGGTGTTGTGTTCTTTTATTTCTCCATTATAAATCCTCTCTCTCTCTCATATGGCTTTGGTTTGATTTTAGTTTGGATTAGTACTTAGTTGTTTTGGAAGTGAGAATTCGGGTTCATATCAAAAACACAATCTAAGTGGCTAAATATTTAGATGTCCCTAGCAACTATGATTAATAAATTATTGTAAATTCTATCTTTTATGCCTTTAATATAGTTTAGGGAGGTAAAGTATAAAAGGAGTTGTAATTTGGGGGGGGGGGGGGTAAAGTGTAATTTCTCTTTAAATTTTAGTTAAGATAAGAGAATAATATATTTTAATAATACATTTTAAACTTAGAAAATTCAATTGTATGGAAGAAAATTTAGGAAAACATAATGTACTATGACACAATTTAGAAGAATATTGACCATCTCAACAATTATTTCATTTGGCTATGTGAGTCTAAGTCTTCTAAAAATGACTAAACCTAATATATTATCTTTAGAAAATTTTAATGAATGAATTATACATTATAACATAATTATAGTGTTAGGGACACAACAAAACTTTACAATAATTTTAGAAAGCTAAGAGAATTGGTAGCAGATACCTAAAAACCTTCCACATCAGCTTACCCATACCCATTTAAGCTACCGGTGTTACTTATATTTGGGGAATTTGACGTGGTTATCCCTTTAAAAGAAATAGGTTTTAGAATAGGAAATCTGGTGTGTTTGAAAAGGAAAAGAGTGCCTAAAATAGGGAAAGTAACAAATTGAGAGAAAAATATAAGTAAATTGCTACTATTGCTCTAACAAGGTTTTAAGAATCTAAGGGTCCGTTTGGTTGGAGGAGTGAAAAAGTGGAAGAATAGAAAATGGTGGGAGGATGGAAAAGTGGGAGGATATAAAAGATTTTAATTTTCCTCCTTTTTGTTTGGTTGAGAGTGAAAAAATGGAGAGATGGAAAAAGTGAGTTTATATAAATTTACTCATATACCCTTTTAAAAAATAATGTCCAATTAAAACAAAAAAAAAAAAATTTGACAAACAACCAAAAAACAAAAAGGAGCAATCACCCAAATTTTTTTTTTTTTAAATCACGTCTAAACCAAAAAAAAAAAGAAAAAAAAGAACAATACAAAGCATCCACAACCTCAAAATCAAAAGGAAAAAAAAGGACAAGGCAACTGGAACTGGAACTGAAAAAAAAAAATATATATATATATATATATATTTGGTCATTTTTGTCATTTAATAATCACACTTCCTCCACTCAATTTTTTTCCTATTTTAGGGAGAAAACTTTTTGGTAAGTTAGGAGAGAAAACACACAAGTCCCACCATTATTTTCCCCTCTCCCCCTCCCAACCAAACACCATCCAAAATGTTTTCCCACCTTATTTTTTCTCCTTTTTTTTTCCATCTTCCCTAAAATCCACTCTGCCAAACACACCCTAAAGGATGAGAGAGAGGTGCAAGAGATTAGTATTAAAAGAAGAATGTACGAAGCATAAGTTGTATATATGAACTTGAGTAATTTGGTCATTTGGTGTAGTTCTCAATGAGGTTGGGAGAGAGTTTTGTGAATAAGAGAGCGAAGGTATGGAGAGAGTTTTTCGATGTAAAAAGTTAAAAATGCCACGCATGCCCCTATTTATTTTCTCTTCTCCTCCAAGGATTAGGATAAATTTAAATGACTTATAATTTTTGGTCTTTCCAATTCCATGCATTTAAAAAATAAAATAAAATGCCTTATTAAACACAAAAAGGATTTCCTCAAAAAAAAAAAAAAAAAAAAGGAGATAAATTATTTTTCTTTTGAAAAAAGAAATAGTATATGTTTGAGAAATTAAATTCAATATGGATGTGATGCAAAAGCCCACGCACACGCTGCCAGGGATGCCTTTGGTGACATTGGAGTCAGAATATACACCGGAGTTGTCATGGACGTGGTTGACTTTCATTTCAATTTCAATATAGAGACCTGTTTCTTCAACAAACTTTGTATTTCCATTTTTAAAAAAAAAAATTATTTTGAATGGTTTGGAGCTTTGAGCAGACCCGGGAGCAGATAGTAGATAGAGGATCCGAAGAAAAAAAAAATCCTTTAATTGGAATATTGGACAAGAATGTTGGGCAATGCAAATTCAAGGTGTTGTGGGGCCTAAAACAATTACTTAAAGTGTAGTTTATTCTTATATTTTGAATATTAATAAAATATTTATTTAAATTTTGTTTTTTTTTCTTTTAAAATCTTTTTTTTTAGATGAAAAATTACGAATTAAAATGAATAAATGAGTTCTTTCAACATTTATGTGTGGAAAATTAATGAGCTCTATACTCTAAAAATTAAAAAAAAAAAAATAGTCATTGTCATATTCAATGAAGAATTTTATTTTTGTAGATTTGTTGTGAAATTATTGTAAACATAGCATTTCTCATTTATTTATTGTTGAATATTTAGGACTTAAATAATACTCCTGTTGGTACAAGGAAATCTCTATTGGTAAAAATTTGGGGATCTTCTTTTATTGGGGGCCTTAGGCAGTTGCCTAATTGCCTCTCATGCATTGAGCTGGCTTTATTGATGTTGGGTTAATACCAAAACTTCCATATTTGGCCTAAAACCACCATGTACACAGCAGTTCTTTTGTGCTAAATCTACTCTACTCTACTCTACTCTACTCTTTCTCTTTCTCTTTCAATCTAAACGGACCATAAAAGAGCTAATTTTGTGCTGAATCTATGCATTTGTAGACTTCAACATCGTCAGTGAAAGCTTCCCCTCCCAGCGGATCTGCAGCAGCTTGTAGAGGAAGAAGTTTGGTTTGGCTTTTGATTTTCTAATAGAGGAAGTGTGATCATGCGTGGCAGCATCTAATCTCCTGTTTGTAAAAATTTGATGTGGTACAATATTATTAAAAAAGAGATTAGATGCTACCACACACACAATCCTTTTGATAACGACTCTTATTTGATAAGTCCACTTTCACTTCTTTATTAAATTTAGATTCTTCTTCTAACATTAGAACGATTAAATAAGTTAAGTATGTAGGAGGTTTTTTTGTGGTTAATAAGTCTTTTAAAGTGAGGAGCTTTTGTTGTAAAAACATACTAAAATCCCACTGGAGTGAGAATTCTTAGTAATTTATAAGTGTTTGATGTTTTTAAGGACATAAATGATAAAACAAGGTATAATTATCCCCTTCAAAACACATGGAAGTTTATTCCTTTAATTAGAAGTTTAACACTAACTCAAAAACCACTCCGAATTTATAATAATAATAATAAATAAATAAAAACACACACACTTATTTACTTCACATTATATAGAGAATTAAAAGAAAAAGAGTGAAATTATTATATAAAAAAAACTTAGGAGAGTTTAGAGCCATTTTCCTATTATTATTAGTCCAAGGAAGTTATACCGTACCTATATTGGCCATACCGGGAAAATATACCATAGCAGTCATTAAATTAGTACCGGTATTCATCCAAAATGTACAAGATAAAATACCAGGTTGTAACGACTTGTACCGGGATATTTCAAATGTTTCGGCTGGTACAATAAAAAAAATATAAATGTAAAAAATATCAAAAATAAGTTGTTATTAAAAACTTATTTTAAAATAATATATTTAGTTAATGTACTTAGACTAATATTTAGGCTTATAAAATATGTAACTTTTAAATTTTATGTTGATAAACAATAAAAATCCATAAATTCATACTTATATAAATAAATACAAACATATTAAATATACATACATATATATATATATATATATGTATGTATAGAAATATAAAAATTGCGTTAATTCCAAAATGGTACACTTGTATTAATCGATACCGAAATATTTTGTTCCCTTGCCCATACTGAAACGGCTTCCGGTATGAAATTGACTCCCTAAATTATAACACAAACAGAAGCTACTTATTTTCTCCACATTATATAGAGAATGGACACAACCTTAGAATCAAATTTCAAAAGCACTTACAATTTACAAATACAAAGTGGAATACATCACAGCTTACAATATTTCTTATAGAAAGAATCCAAATCAAGTACAAAACAATACTGTCAAAAGAATGGAGGTTAAGTGCTAAATTACTAAAGTTCAATCTGTCTTAATTTTAAACAAGGTGCTGTAAGTAGGAGTGCTATATGCAAGGTCTGGGTTGTTGTTGACCATTAGTAATACCTTTGGAATAAGAACATGAGGATGCCACAGCTCTTTCAGCACCATGGTAAGTTAGGTTAATGTTGTTGAAATCAATCTTCTCACAAGGTTTGCCTTTGCTACATTCAAAAGCAAATGCAATTTTTGAGCTAGAGGTGCACATAATGTTTCTGTACTTAACATAGCGAATCTGAACTTAAGAGTCACCCAATAGATAAATACAGTGAAAATCTGATATTGAACCCATGCTTTCTGCTACTACCACTACTTTTTTCCTTCTTCTTTTTTTGAGAGAGGATACTACTACTACTTCATTGTTGTGGTTTCTCTGTTTTTATAATGAATTTTCATAGATAAAAATGGAATAAAACTAACAAGAAAGCTAGGGACACAAAAATACTTTACAATGCTTTTAGAACAAAATTAGTCCATTTCCAAACATGAGCTCACCACAATTTGCAATTTAGTTTTTCCTTTTTAATAGCCTATGTGTGAGGTGATAGATTAATTTGGGAATATTGTGAATTTTTGTTGTATTCCTAGAAGGACTCTAAAATTAAACCCCATGACCATGTTTTCATACTTCATATTTTGTTTGTCAATCATCCCACTTATGTGTGTATGAGAATTATGCCATGTAAGTTACTTTGGAAATATATAACGTATTCAATTAATCATAAGAATGTTTACCTAATTATTTAAACCACACTGAAGACTAACTATAAACGAGTATCGTTTGGCTAAATGGTCAAATAAGTGACATAACTATCAATACCCGATTCTTAAAAATTATCAATACCCGATTCTTAAAAGCTATCAATACCCAACATTAATTGGGCTATGGTGTCAACCACTCTAGAGGATATATAAATAGTTTACATTTTAAGTAACCTATGCTTCTAAATCCAAATTAGAGGAATAAGGAGTGTATTTATGGAAAACCATAGGAGAAATCGGAGCATTATTCACTTTAGTATATTTTTCATAAACACAAAGCCAGTTATTGCTCCACGATATATAGAGAATCGACACATCATCTAAAATAGGCTATAGAGCAATAAATTTCAAAGGCATTGATTACAAAAAATACGAAGTGAGCATTATTAAATCTTGAATTTGTCTTGATATCAAGCAAGAGTGCTATAAGCAAGATCGGGGCTGTTGTTGACCAATTGTAGTACCTTTGGCATTAGAACATGATGATGCTGCATGTCCTACACTTTTGTAAGTTAGGTTGATGTCATTGAGCTCAATATTCTCACAAGGTTTACTTTTGCTACAATCAAAAGTAACTGCAAGTTTTGAGGAAGAGGTGCCCCTAATGTTTATGTACTTAACATCTTGAATCTGAACTTGGGAGTTGCCCTGTAGAAAAAAAAAGGATCACCAACATGATAAATCCATTTTTATATAACATTTTTTTTTTCAATCCCTAACCCAAAAAATTGAGTCTAAAAGCACTAGTAAGTTATGACCATAATCAGTGGCGACGCCACTCAGAAGTCAGGGTGTTCTTGGGAACACCTTGACTTGAAAAAAAAAAAAAAAATTATATATAATTATTTAAATTTTTTTTATTTGTTTACCCTTAAAAAAAATAGGAACACCCTCAATCCCTATTAGGAACACCCTCAAAATTTTATGCCAAACAAATTTTGAACTAAAATCTAAAAAAAATATATATATTAGAGAATCTGAAGAAAAAAAAAAAAAAAATTGTAACAGAACAAGCCCAAAAAAAAGCCCAACTTCAATCCAAAACAAGGCCCAACCCAAACGTATTCTCAAAAAATAAAAAATAAAAAATAAAAGACCAACCAACCAAATCGGCAAAACCCAATACAAAATACAAATACGCGTCCACAAAAAATCATCAAATGCTAAAAGCAAAGCCTAAAATCAGAAACCTTTCCTAACCTAAAGAAAAAAAAACCTCATCTGATGAGGCTCATCAACGACAACGCACGCCTCTGCCTAAAACCTCATCATCAAGAAATCAAATACAGTATCGATTAGTACTTTTTTCCCTGCTCACCTTGCTTCTCTCTAGTCTCCATCTTGATTCTATTTTTATAGCATTCTTCGTTGTTGGCTAGCTACTCTTCTTTGATCTTCATTCAGGTTTGCTTCTATTTGCTCTTCCTTTCTTTTTATTCTTCTTGCTACAAGTTTTTTTTTTACTTGTTGCCGAGTTTCACTGATTTGGGTTTCTCTCTTTTTTTTTTTGGAATTGGAACTAAACACTCTCTAGTCATAGTCACCACCCAGGTCTTTTTACTAGACTTTTAAAATTTTTAATATTTTTCTCCAAAGTACAAGTTGTACACGTTTATGGTTGGGAAGCATTCCACTTTTTTCTATGCTATGAGTTATCATGTCAATCTGCAGGAGTTATCAAAAGTCTTGCAGACTATAGTTACACGTTTACATCAACACTATAGTTACACGTTTACATACTAGTGATTATTTTATTTTATTTTTTTTGCTTTTTTTTTCCCATCCATTTAGAAAGTCATTAATTTGTTATATGTAGAGTGTTGTCTTAATTTAATTAAATTACAAGTTTAGGATAATATATTTTGTATTAAAATTAATTTGTGATAAATAATTTTTTATTCCAGAAAATTAATAATTTTTCTATTATAGATCATGTTTTATTTTAATTATAAATGTTTACTAAAAGATTAAGTGATATTAAAAGGAAATGTTAATGAAACTTAAATGTAAATATTTAATTAGTAATTTTGTATCTCAGAGAGAATGATAAATAGATTCTAAATATAAGAAAATTAAAAATTAAATAAATATTATCTAATTAATATTTAAATAATTAATAAAAGTCCCGCCTAAAGTTTTCGCCTAAGACTCCCAAATTTGTTGAGCCGACCCTGGTGCTCGATAGACTGCTAGTAGTTAGTAAAAAAAAATTAATGAAGCAACTAAACACCAATAATTAATAATTTAATTAACTAATACATTATAAAAGACAAACAAAAATTATGTTAGACTAAAAAATAATTAATAATTTAATAATTAATGAAACAACAATGCAACAAATTATAGTTTATAAAAGACAAACAAATTTATGAAATAACTAAACAATAATAATTAATAATTTTATTAATATTTTAAATGAACTTATAGTTTATTGTACATGTACCTTTGTTCATTTCATTTCTTTTCATTTTTTTTTTCTTTTGAGGTTTTTCGGTGTACAGAATGCAAATTTGTTTTGGTTTTAAGAATTTTTTTTTTAAGGCCAAATCTTGAATTTTAGCCGGTATTTACCGAAACACCCGAAATGACCTAAAATTTTTTCAAAGTGAAATAGAAACACCCTGGACAAAATTCTTAGAGTCGCCACTGACCATAATAGCTCAAAACCAGAAACCTATGCAAAATGCACAAGCATATGTAAAATTATTTTGAACAGTACCTTTTGACTCAAAACCAAAAACCTATGCAAAAGGCACACGCATATGTAACACTATTTGAACAGTACCTTTTGACAATGCGCACGTGGACAATATTGTTGATCAATGATGATGGGGTTGTTGACATTATTCATAATGATGTCTTCAAAGGTAAGATTGAAAACATTACTTGAATAAGGCGTAGCCCATGTTTTAACCCTCAAGCCATTTTGAGTGCCAATGAAGGTGCAATTTGTCACCCATAATCCACTAACATCTTTTTCATTAGGCAACCTACCAAGGCTTCCAACACTGATTCCATGGCCCGGGCCACACTTAACGTTCTGAATGATTATATCTTTAGAACCAGGACTCATTGCTACACAATCATCTCCGGTGGCTATTATCGAATTCAAGATTTCAATATTACTAGATGAACCAATGCGTATTCCATCAGTATTGGGGCTATCTTTGGGTGCTATTATATTAATGTGATTAAGTTTCATATGTGTGCATCCCCAAATGTTCACATGGGCTTCCTTGCTATTGATTGAATGTAGGTAACTGATCCTTGCATTGTTGACGAAATTAAATCTCAACGACTGAAAAGCATAACGGAAACACAATGTGAATAATATGCAACTCAAACAGGATTGCAATTTAAAAAGTGCTCTGATTAAATTTTGTGGTTTATTTAACTTATTTTGAAAAATGAGAATTGTTTTAATAAGTTTATAAGTCGTACCTAAAAAAATTGTACCAAATAAGTTAATAAATAATATATACCTAATAAGTAAATATGATAAATAGTTCAACTTCATAAATAAAAATAAATAAATAAATAAAAAAAGGTTCATGACATTGGAAATAGACCAATAAAAAATTAAATGGTACAATTTTATAGTTGAAGAGGAAAGAAACTAATTTTTTAAATAAATAAACAAAACCTAATCTAAGTACATGGAAAAGAAAAATAGATTATAAAATTGTGAAGTTAAGTATCCGTTTGGATACAAATTATTTCAGCGTCGGCGTTTCTCTTTTGCGTTTTCCTTCTTTCTTTTTTTTTTCTTTTTTTTTTTTGCATGCGTTTCCAGAGACAAAGGCTAGTGTTCATGCACTGTGCATGAACACTAGCCGAAAATTTTGACTTTTCAGACCTTGTTCAGCACATAAGTGGGTCCCATTTACTGTTCATGGGATCCACAAATTTCACTTTTCAGCAATTTTTTCATTAAAAATGGGTCCCACGGTACTATTCACACATTTAAAAATTATTTTTCTACAGTGTTTTCAGTTTTCAGTTTTCAATTTCAAGAAAATAAGTTTTATCCAAACGAAACCTAAATAACCTATAGCAAAATAGAATGCTAAAAATGAATCATGACAAATGGCCCATGTAAATGATCATGGGCTACACCATTTTTTTAACCCAATTTAAGATGGATTTGTTGACATAAAAACTTACAATGGGAAGAGTTTTGCAGTTTGGATCTTTACTGCAATTATTCTCATTCCAAGCAGAGGGACCTTGGCCATCCAATTTCCCACCACCCGTGATTAACAACCCATCTATGTGTTGGAAGGTGATCCAATGATCAACATTAATTGAAAATACTTTATCTGTAGGAGCTTTTAGGGTCCCTATAATCACAAATTCCAGTAGGCCGTTGCATGGGCCATTCAACACTATAGGCCATAACAAATAGATTCCCCATGGGATTAATACAAGATTTATTCCTTCAGATTGACAAGCTTTGTTAAATACATATTCAAACACCTGCAAAGACAAACACACAAAATAAAAAACACTTCAATGCTACACAACCAAGAAGAGATCCTTGGATATCATAATTTTATTAAGCGAAAATTACCTTACTGTTATCAGTATTTCCATTGGCAATAGCACCATAGTTCATCACATTAAAAACCGTTTTTCCATACCCAACTTCAAAAATACAAGCTAATATAAAGATTATGTACACACAACGAAAAATAATATTGAATTCATGTTTTGATCTTCACGTACTACTACTTGATTATTTTGGTTTCTCTGCTTTTATAATGATTCTTATAGATAAGAATCGAATAAAAGTAATAGTAACCCTAGGGATATATACAACTAAACTTCATAACAATTATACAACAATATTGCCAAATTAGAGTACCACCTCACACATGAGCCCCACCACAATATACAATGTTTCTCTTATGTTGCATTCATTTGCCTCTACATTAACATTTTCTGGCATACGAATCATTTTCCAAAAAAATATTTTTTAGAAAACTATCTCATTTTCCTATAAGGTAGCAACCTTAAAATGAGTTGGAATATTCATTTGACTTCCCTTGTTATCTTGGTGTGAGATGTAGTTAATTATTTTCCAAAAGTGGAAAACAATTCTATCTCACTCCAGGCCTTCTTGGAAACAGCTCTATTTTCAAGTCAGGCTAAATAAGAGAAGTCAAGAGATAGTTTTCCTTTAACCAATTTTTGTTCTAATAGTACTACCAAACACAGAAAAACGCAAAAAACTATCTTCACTTAAAGTTTTTCATTGAAACAAATAGAACATTACAATATAATAATGGAAGCTTGGCAATTAATTTTTATATTCTTTTTTCTCACAAGTAAAAAGGAGATTACTCCCCCCCCCCCCCCCCTTTTTTTTCTTTTGGTGATTTTTATTCTTTCTTGTAATTTTGGGTTGATGAGTTTTAGTGTTTTTGATACCTCCACTTTGGGTTGATGCGTTTAGTGTTTTGGTTTTGTGTTCTTTTAATTCTCCATTACAAATCCTCTTTCTCTCTCATATGGCTTTGATTTGATTTGATTTTGGATTAATACTTCGTTGTTTTGGAAGTAAAAATTTGAGTTCATATCAAAACACAATCTACATGGCTATATATTTAGATGTCCCTAGCAATTGTGAGCAATGGCTACTCTTTTTTTTTGGGGGGAGGGGGGGGGGGGGGTGGTCAATAAGATTATGAATCTTGCAGTGTACGTGGTTTCTTTATTACAAATTTGTCCACGGAACTAGGGGAAAAAAAAAACAAAAGATAAACTTTAAGTCCATTTGACATATTATTTCTTAATACAATAAACATAATAATTATTGTTGCTAAGATTAGATTTTGAAAATCATCTATTATTTCTAAATACAATAAACACTTTATGGCCATGAATAGATTAATTACATTTGTAAGTCAAATTAAGCAAAGAAGACATATATGGGCTTTTCTTGAAGTGTAAGATCAATCATTTTTTTTTAATTTTGATGCTGGGCTTACTATTCCCCCCACCCAAAAAAAAAAAATTAGAACAAATTGGTTTGTTGTTGGCCTCTTTTTTTTTTTTTTTTTTTTTGCATCTAAAAAGGCTAAGATATTGTCAAGAAAATCATATTGATGCTTATTTCAGTTGGACATAAAAAATAAAAAATAGAATTAGAATTAGGTGGTTCAAATTTTATTTTAGAAGGTCAAAACAATATTATTTTAAAAATATTAATATAATATAATTCGGTGGGGTTCTCGATAAGGTTGGGAGAGAGTTTTGCGAGTAAAAGAAGGAAGGTATATCAATCAAGGTTATATATAGGAAGCAGATGTAAAAACAACTCCACGCAGACAATGCAAGGAAGTAGAACAAAAGTTCCATTAGAAATCTAATTATCGAAGGAGATTCGCTGCCAGTTGGTTTGGATGGAGGTGGTTCCCTCCTTTGTCCATGTCCAAATGGTGTTGACTTAGATGCTTCAGATTTTTTTTTTTGATAAAAAGGTACAGGAATTTTATTAACTTAAATCTTTTTGGAGTACATTCTCCAAATCAAATGGTTGTTTTTCTACCCAAACATCAAAACTTGCAGATGAAACTACTCTTCGTAAAGGTCATGGGCTAAACAATTGCCCTCCCTCCTAACATGCTTAAAAATAAACCAATGTGCTAAGAGTTTTGTCTCCTCTAGCTATAAAATGCTGGTGAATAGAATTTGATGATCGACTATCCTACAAGGCTGAAATGACGAGAAGAGCATCACCTTTAAACTCGAGATTATGAATGCAAATATCTTTGGCAAACTGAAGAGCAGTACTTGCAGAATCCATTGACTCAACGCCCCTATGATTATTAGACCGTTGCAGTCTCAGAATAACCACTCCGATGCCTGTCATGGGATAAATCATTGAAAATAGCACCATTAAAGTTGGCTTTATTAGGTGCTTGGGAAGGTGTAGACCATTTTAGGCTTCAAAAAAGAAATTTGTCCCTTCCCAATTTCCATGCTTTTTTTCTTCCTTACGGGGTATTGTAAGTGTTTGATGTTAAAGGCTTAAGTGTTTCATATCTATTAATAAGGGAGTATTTGGTACATGCAATTAAAAACTGAAAATATGTGATTGAAAACATGTGTAAAAATATGTATGGGTGAAAAAGTACTGTATGAAAATACGTATAATGTTGTTTAAAAACTGAAAACATGTATTTGTGTGGGTATATTAAACGAGACCTAAATCTGCAATGTTTCTTTTATATTGGCATCCGATTATTTTGACATTAACATTTTTTGAAAAATGAATAATTTTTCAAACGCATTTTTTAGAAAACTATCTCATTTTCTATAATTAGTAAGTGATAATAACCTTAAAATGAGTTTGAAAATTATCGTTTGACTTCCTTATTTAACTTTATTAAAATGCTTCAATGCTACTCATCCAAGAAGAGATTCTTGGTTATCATAATTTTCTTGAGCGAAAATTAACTTACTAATATTAGTATTTCCTTCAACAACACCACCATAGTTCATCACATTAAAAACCATTTTCCCATACCCAACTTCAGAAATACATGCTAATATAAACATTATATACACACAACGAAAAAATGATATTGAACCCATCTTTTCTTCTTCACATACTACCACTTAATTGTTTTGGTTTCTCTGCTTTTATAATGCTTTTTATAGATAAGAATGGAATAAAAGTAATAGTAACACTAGGGATACAACCAAACTTCACAAAAAATTTATAACAATATTCCTAAATTAACCTACCACCTCACACATGAGCCCACCATAACTTGCACCATTTCTCCTATGTTGGCATACGTTTGTTTCGACAATAATATTTTCTGGAAATGAATCAATTTCCAAAAATATTTATTAAGAAAACTATCCCATTTTTCTACAATTGGTAGCAGCCTTAAAATGAGTTGGAAATTATCATTTGACTTCCCTTATTTACCTTGGTGTGAGATAGAGTTGGTTTCCACGTTGTTTTCCAAAAGTGAAAAACATCCCTATCTCACTCCAAGTCTTCTAGAAAACAACTCTATTTTCATGGCAAGCTAAATAAGGAAAGTCAAGAGATAATTTTGTGTAACCCTTTTTTCTAAATAGTACTACCAAACATAGGTAAATACAGAAAACTATGTTCACATAAAATTTTCCATTGAAACAAACTGAAGGTTACCATATATAATAATGGAAACTTAGTAATTAATTTTTATATTCTTTCATTGTTTCACATTAGGCACCTATTTTCAATCCATATTTTTCTCATATGTAAGAAGGAGATTTCTCTCTCTCTCTCTCTCTCTCTCTTCTTTTTGTTTCTTTTGGTGGATTTTTGTTCTTTTTTTCTAGTTTTGGGTTGATGCGTGTACATGCAAGTTAGGTTTCAAAAAGGTTCAAGTGTTTGTTTTCTAACCCCTAATAGCACATTTGGGTGTCGTGCTTGTGAAGTATTAAAAATACTTTTTTATAGTAAAACTGAAAAAGAGGAAAAATGGCATCAGTAGAGAAATACGTAGTGTGTACGTGGAAAACCCCATGAATAGGGATAAAAAACCATAATGGGATGAAGGATGGGGTATCCTTATCCCTATGAAACTATGCAATATTAATAGAAAAAGCTGAGTATTACACAGTATTCTTACTTCCCTCCACCCCTACACTTTTTCTGCCCTTTTCTTTCTACTTAGATTTCTTCCTCTCTTAGCAACCTCCCTTTTTCTGCTCAGCAACATTCCCCTCTTATAGTACGAGGAATGTTACTGGCTATACAAAGATAGGTGTCCCAACCCCATTGCTTGTTACAAACCCAAATATAGCTACAACTTGTACCATTCCGCAGCTGGAAGAGAGAGAAAAACTATATCTACCAAGGTAGTTGGCTAAAAGGCGGCTTTATACTATGTTAAAGGACAACCAGAGAGGAAGAGAGGGAAAGCGTGAGGCATGAGGATGTTACATGTGTCCTGGGCGGTGGTCTGAACTCATACTAGCCAATGAGAAGTGTCTTGCAGCACCTGCTGACTGAAAGGAGTTGATTCTCTCTCATGGTAGTGCTCGGTGGCCATGCTAGATTGCACTCCTTTCTTCCTCCAATGGCATTCACACTGTTGGCACAAGCCAAATGCATGACTCTCCTCACCAAACTCTGTTCTTTTGTAACTCAAAGTCATCCAAATGGAGGGTCAGGATGTAGCCAAGTCTGTGTGCTTATTTTCACCTGCTTGTGTATTGTACAATGCGTTTAATTAGTGTTTTTGATACCTCCACTTTGGGTTGATGTGTTCAATTTTTTGGTGTTGTGTTTTTTTTAATTCTCCATTACAAATCCTCTCTCTCTCTCTCTCATATGACTTTGGTTTGATTTTAGTTTGGATTAGTAGTTTAGTACTTGGTTGTTCCGAAACTAAGAATTTGACTTCATATCAAATCACAATCTACATGGCTATGTATTTAAATGTCCCTTACAATTGTGAGTAATAAATTATTGTAAAGTCTATCTTTTACGCTTTTAGTTTCTTTTTCTTTTTTTCTTTTTTATAGTTAAGATAAGAGAATAAGAAATTTTACTAATATATTTAAAACTTGGAAATTTCAATTGTATGGAAGAAAATTTAGGAAAACATAATGCCCTATGACAAAAGTTATAAGAATATGGATCATCTCAACAATTATATCCTTTGACTACATGAGTCTAATTCTTCTAAAAATAACTAAACTAAATATATTATCTTCAGCAAATGGTAAGAAATGAATTATACATTATATTACATTACAAAACAATTATATAAAGCAAGGGACACAACAAAGCTTTATAATAATTTTAGAAATTAAAACTAAGAGCATTGGTAGCAGATTAACTAAAATGGGTAAATGAGTTAATATAGATAACCAAACACCCAAAAACCTTCCACGTCTGCTTACCCTTCAACTTACCCATACTATTAAAGCTACGGTGGTTACCTATATTTAGGGAATCTAATGTGGGTTACTCATTTAAATGAAATATATTTTAGAATTAGAAATCTAAGGTTGGTGAAAAGGGAAATTAAGTGGTTACTTAAAATAGGGCAAGTAACAAATTGGGAGAAAAATATAAGTAAGCTTCTACTATTGCTCTAACAAGCTTTTAAATAGCCAAAGGACAGATGAGAGAGGTGCAAGAGATTAGTATTAAAAGAAGAATGTATATGAAGCAAAAGTTGTATATATAAACTTGAATAATATGGCGGGGTTCTCAATGAGGTTGGGAGAGTTTCTGAATAAGAGAATCAAGGTATTTAGTATATATATAGGAATCAGATATAGAAACCCCCTGTTTATTTTCTCTTCTCCTCCAAGGATTAGGATAAATTTACATGAAGTAATTTTTGGCCTTTCAAATTTCCATGCTTTTAAAAAATTAAAAATAAAATAATAATACAACCTTACCAAACACAAAAATGAGATGGATTAGAGTATGAAAAAAAATAGTGTAGGGGTATTTATTTTAATATTAGGATAATTAAATAAGTAAAGTGAGTTAGAGGTTTTTTGTGGTTAATAAAGGCACGTTTAGTATACTGTAACTGTAATTACATAGAAATACAATAGGTATTACAAGGAATACAAGACAATATAATGTAATACTTATTACTATTCATTTGTTTGATGACAACACAATAATAGAATCCTGAAGACAATAGAATAAAAGCATTTTAAAAAAAAATTTAAGATATACTTTAGGAAATATCTTACTCATATAATTATATTTTCTAAAAGATAATATTTTTAAATTTGAAAGAGAGATTAGTTATTTTTATGATTTTTTATTTTTATTATTGTTATGTGCATATGGAAAATTTGTTTATTTGGAAATATGTTAATTTTAAAAATTAATAAACCTATTAAGGAATATCTACTACATCCCTTTTAGAAATAAACAGTTATTCATCATTTTAAAGAATGACTATTCATAAGAAATGACTATTCCTTGTTATAAAAACATAACCAAATTACTAAATAACTAAACCATAGGAGTAACTATTATATTACAATGCTTATTATAATCTATCAAACTTACCCTAAGTCTTTTTAAGTGAGGACTTAATGTTGTAAAAAAATACTAAATCCCACTAGAGAGAGGATTCTTAGTAATTTATAAGTGGTTGATGTTTTTAGGCACATAAAAAGCATAATCATTCCCCTTCAAAACACCTGGAAGTTTTCTCCTTTAATTAGAAGTGTAAAACTAACTCAGAAACCACCCCACAACCAAAAAAAAAACTCTTATTTACATCACATTATCCAAAGAATTAAAAGAATAAGAGTGAAATTATAGAAAACTTTAGGACAGATTAGTGCCATTTTCCTATAAGATATTATTACATGCAAATAAAGCTATTTATTTACTCCGCAGTCCACATTAATTATACAAAGAATGGACACATCACCTTAAAATTTCAAGGGCACTTTTTTTTTAGAATCAAATTTCAAAACAACTGACAATTTACAAATACGAAGTGGAATACAACGCCTACAACATTTCTTGTAGTTAAGCATTCACATCAAGTACAAAACAATATACTGTCAAAAGAATGTAGGTTAAGAGTGCTAGATTGTTCATCTTCAATTTGTCTTGATTTCAAGCAAGGTGCTGCAACTAGGAGTGCTATATGCAAGATTGGGGTTGTTGTAAACCGTTAGCAATACCTTTGGCATTGACACATGAGGATGCCACAGGTCCTTCAACACCATGGTAACTTAGGTTAATCTCGTTGAGCTCAATCTTCTCACAAGGTTTGCTTTTGCTACAATCAAAAGCAACTGCAAGTTTTGAACTAGAGGTGCCCCTAATGTTTCTGTACTTAACATCGTGAATCTGAACTTGGGAGTCACCCTGTAGATAAAAAAGATCACCAACATGGTAAAAGAAGTTTTATATAACATATGATTTAATCAAGAAAATAGTCACTCAAACCAAAAACCTATGCAAAAGGAACAAGCATATGTAAAATCATTTGAAAAAGAGCTTGGTACCTTTTCACATTTGCGAGATGGGCAATATTGTTGATCAATGATGATGGGGTTGTTGACATTCTCCATGATGATGTCTTCAAATGTAAGGTTGAAAACATTGCCTGGATAAGGTTTAGCCCATGTTTTGACCCTCAAGCCATTTTGAGTGCCAATGAAGGTGCAATTAGTCACTGTTAATCCACTAACATCTTCTTCATTAGGTCCCCCACCAAGGCTTCCAACACTAATTCCATGACCCGGGCCACATGTTACGTTCCTAATGTTTATGTTTTGAGAACCAGGACTCATTGATACACAATCATCTCCGGTGGCTATTGTCGAATCCGTGATTTCAATATTGCTAGATGAACCAATGTGTATTCCATCGGTATTGGGGCTATCTTCGGGTGCTATTATATGTATGTAATGAAATTCTATACCTTTGGATCCAAAAATGTTCATGTGGGCATTCTTGCTGTTGATTGAAGTTAGGCTAGTAATCTTTGAATTGGTGACAAAATCAAATCTCAACGACTGGAAGGCATAAAAGAAAAACACAATGTGAATAATATGCATCTCAAACACAATTACAATTTAAAGTGTTTTGATTAAATTTTGTGGTTTATTTGACCTATTTTATATATATATATATATATATATATATATATATAAAACAAAAGGGAATTGTTATAATAAGTAAATAAGACGTATCTAATTGCTTAATAAACTAAATAAGTAAATTTATTTATAATTATTATTATTATTATTATTATTTTAAAAAGGGGTAACTCAACCACAAAACATTAGATAGTAAAGAAAGAAATTAGATTGAAAATTTTTCTAATGAGGAAAGAAAATGAAATCAGTTTTTAAAACGAACATTTTCTAATTAAGTACAAGGAAAAAAAATAGATTATGGAAATGTGAAACTATATGGCCTATAGAAAAGTCTACTGGATGAAGAGAACCAAAGGATGCAAAAATGAATGATTCAAGACAAAACACGTGATTATGAGCAACACCATTTTTTAGCCCAATTTAAGAAGGATTCGTTGAAACAAGAACTTACAATGGGAAGAGATTTGCAGTTTGGATCTTTACTGCAAGTATTGTCATCCCAAGCAGAGGGACCTTGGCCATCCAATTTTCCACCACCGCCGAGTATCAACTGGTCTATATATTGGAAGGTGATCCAATGGTCAACATTAATTGTAGATGCTTTATCTGTAGGAGCTTGTAGGGTCCCTATGATTTGAAATTCCACTTGGTCCTTGCATGGGCCTTTCAACACTATAGGCCGCAACATATATGTTCCTTGTGGGATTAATACAATATTTTTTCCTTCAGATTGGCAAGCTTTGTTAAATACATTTTCAAAAACCTACAAAGACAAACACACACAATAGCATTGCTCTGTTAATATACTTCAATGCTGCTGACCTAAGAAAAGATTCAAGATTATCCTAATTCTCTTGAGCAAAAATTACCTTACTGTTATCAGTTTTTCCATCGGCAATAGCACCATCTTCCATCACATTAAAAACTGTATTTCCTAACCCAACTTCAGAAATGCATGCTAATAAGAACATTAGGTAAACACAACGAATAACTGATATTGAACCCATATTTTTTTACTTTTACTACTACTGCTATTTGATTGTTATGGTTTTTCAGTATTTATAATGAATTTTTGTAGATAAAAATGGAATAAAATTAACAATAAAGAATGCACAATAATTTTTCAGCAATATTCCTAAATTATCCTATCTTCTCACACTTGAGCCCACCACAAATCTACACTATATGCTATTTTTAGAATGAAGAGAAATGAAGGGGAAGGATAGGAGAATAAAGGGGAAAGTGGCTGGAGTGTACTAAAATTTAGTTTTAATCGTCTTCTTTTCCCTCCCTTTATCTCCTTCCATCCAAAGATAAAGTTAGTTTCTTTTTTTTCTTTTTCTTTTTTGTTAATGGTCCATGTGTGAGGTGATAGCTTAATTTTGAAATGTTGTGAAATTATTGTAAATTTATGTTGTGCCCCTTAGGGTATTATACCTAAATTTTTCCTTTTAGCAACGTAATCAAATTGCTTGCAATGTGTTCTATACCACTAGCATTATCACCCAATGGAACCAGTTATTTTTTTCATTTTCTGTTTTGGACCATATTAATTCAAATCAAAGAATTAGGAATTAGAATCCACTCAATAAAAGTTAAACCATCAGCACCATCTTTTTTGTGAAGCCCACTTTAGGCCAGATGCATGATCGACCCTAATAATTCAGTTATAATTGATGGGATAGAAATTATGTGGATGATTTTTTGTTTAACTCAATAAGGTTGGGAGAGAGTTTTCTGAATAAGAGAAGGAAGGTATTAATTAAGGAGCAGAATAACTTTTATCATCTTCTCCTTCAAAGATTAGGATAAATTTACATGACATAATTTTGAGACTTTCCAATTTCTACGCGTTAAAAAATAAAAAATAAAAACAGTGTAGGGGTATTTTAATATTAGAATGATGAATAATAAATAAATTAATGAGATAATAAGTTAAGCATTTTTTAAGTGAGAAGTTAGTGTTTTAATCAAACTAGTGGTTGAAATATTAAAATTCAAAAAAATTAATTAATTTTAATTTTTTGTTAAAGAATCATTTTCTTTTTAATTTACAAATACTATAAGTAGACATATTTCTAAAAAGTTTTTTTTTGGGTAAGTTAAAAAGTATTTGTTATTTAAAAGAAGAAGTATTAAAAAAAAAAATTTAACGCCATTTTTTGTTTTGTTTTTGGAGAGAGAATATTACAGGGAAACTAAAATAAATAAAAACAGAAATTCAAGGGAAACAATATATATATATATATATATATATGAAGCTGGTTTACCAACCTTTTCCAATCGAATATTTTATGAGTTGTTTTTCGTTTACTTTTTGTTCAAGAAGAGTCAACTGGCATGAGCTTTGTGCTGATGATACACCTAATAATCTCCACTAATTACCCTAATGTATTGAAACCCATGACAAGTTTAGACCACTATTACTCAACTTCCATTTCAATTTCAGTAATTACAAAGTAGGATTTAATATACATTTTAAAATTTAAATTATATTTGACTAATTTGATGCATATTTATCATTGTGCTATATCTACTCTCCACTAATTACCCATGGCTTCTTCTCAAAAAAAAAATACCCATGGCAATTTTCAACTACTATCACTCACCTTCCATTTTAATTTAAGTAACAATAATAACAAAGTAAGATTTAACATGCATTTCAAAACTCAAATTATGTTAACTAATTTAATGCATATTTATTATAGTGATATGTCTACTCTCCACTAATTACCCCAATTTATTCTTACCCATCATAATTCTCACACTTCCATAACAAAGTCAGACATTATATACATTTTCAAAATTCAAATTTTGTTGACTAATTTAGCTCATATGTGACGTGTCTAATTGTTTCATATTTAAAATATTATTAATTTTTTGGCTTGAGTTATATACAGTATTATTAATCATTATATAAAATAAAGGGAATAAAACAACATAGGTACCCCGTATAAAATAGTTTATTAACCCTAGAGGATAGTAATATACTCATGTACTTTATTAGTGATTATGTTGAATGGTTGATTATAATATAATAAAGACTATAATTAATATTTTTTCTTTAATGTCCATTTTTAAAAATAGAAAAATTCTTTTCTAAATGCAATTTCTTTCTTGATTAATTTGAATGAAAATTCATTTTGAATTACTATTTAATAGGAAAAAAAATGCAAAAATGACCTTCTAACTTTCACATTTTTTTCATTTCAGTCCTTTAATTTTCAGTTTTATCAATTCAGTCCTTTAACTTTCAATTTTTGTCAACACAGGACTCCATCACAACTTAGTTAGTGGCTACCATTAGACCCACTGAAACGACGTCGTTTTGCATTTTTTTTTTAAATTTGAAATTAAAAGAAAATAAGAAAAATCTAGAGGGAAAAAAAAAAAAAAAAAAACTGTCTTCTTCAACTCAGTTACCATCTCTGGAACTCCTACGTCGACCTCTCCAATCTCAATCCCAAACTCCGCTCTGAGAGAGAGAGAGAGAGAGAGAGAGAGAGAGAGAGAGAGAGAGAGAGAGAGAGAGAGAGAGAGAGAGAGAGAGAGAGAGAGAGAGAGAGAGAGAGAGAGCCACCAATCTTCTCTCTAATTCCAACGCCGCCGCCACCATCTCCGCTGACGATGCAGTGAAACTTCTCCTCGATGTCAATCTCGCCAGATCTCATACCGCCTGGGAACTCTTGGACCGAAACCTCACCGTTGCTTTGCTTAGCCTGCCTAAGACCTTGCTTCTCTGCTCCAATCACTACGGTTCGCTCGCTAACCAGTACTTAGCCTTCGGAAAATCTCTTCTTTCGAAGAAGAATGAGACTGAATCTCTCTCTGAAGCTCTCAATTTGATGAAGGAAGCGTTGGATCTATGCGAGAAAGTCAGAGACGGAAATTTGAGAGAATTGAGATGGAAGGAGATGGAAATCTCAAATTGGGTCTTCTTTGTTTTAATTGTTTTGATTCAGGGGAAGAGGAACGACGTCGTCGTTCGCCTTAATGTTTTTTTCTTTTTTCTTTTTTTCTAGATTTTTCTTATTTTCTTTTAATTCCGAATTAAAATAAAATGCAAAACGGCGTCATTTCAGTGGATCTAACAGCAGCCACTAACTGAGTTTTAACGGAGCCCTGCATTAACAAAAATTGAAAGTTAGAGGACTGAATTGACAAAACTAAAAGTTAAAGGACTGAAATGAAAAAAATGTGAAAGTTAGAAGGTCAATTTTGTATTTTTGCCAAATATCATATTTATGCAAGACGGTGCAAATTAAAGCAAAGTGGATCAGGCGAGTTGGGCATATTAAATGGATTGTTGCACAAGCCTACAAGTAATTATTAATGGGATTTTTTTTTATATGCTCAAATACATTATTTTTATATTTATTTCGTATCATTATCAAAATAATATAAAAATTAAATGATCATTTGTTAAAATCAAAAATAGTGTTTTCGTTCATTTAAAGATGAAAACAAAACTCATGGCAACAATTTGAAACAAAATAGTAAAAAACCAAAACGTTCACTTTAATTTCTCTTATTAATCTTCTTTTTCTTCATATCATCCTCTTAAATAGGCTATATAGCAATCAAAGGAACTTTTTATTTTTTTTAGAATCAAATTTCAAAGTCAATTTTACAAATACGAAGTAGAGTACATCACAGCTTAAAACATTTCTTGTAGATAAGCATTAATATCAAGTAAAACACAATAAATACTGTCAAAGAACGTAGGTTAAATATAGGATTATTTAACTTGAATTGTCTTCATTTCAAGAAAGACGATGCAAACAGGAGTGCTATATGCAAGGTCCGGGTTGTTGATGACCATTAGCAATTCCTTTGGCATTAGAACATGAGGATGCCACAACTTCTTCAGCACCATGGTAAGTTAGGTGAATGTTGTTGAGCTCAATATTCTCACAAGGTTTTCTTTTGCTACATTCAAAAGCAACTGCAACTTATGAGCTAGAGGTGCCTCTAATGTTTCTGTACTTAACATCTCGAATTTGAACTTGGGAGTCACCCAGTAGACAAAAAAAAAATCACCAATATGGTAAATTAAGTATTATACAACATATATTTTAATCAAGAGCAAGCACACATAACAATATTTGAACAAGAGATTTGTACCTTTTCACAATTGCGAGATGGGCAATATTGTTGATCAATGATGATGGGGTTGTTGACATTATCCATGATGATGTCTTCAAAGATAAGATTGAAAACATTGCTTGCATAAGACCTAGCCCATGTTTTGACCCTCAAGCCATTTTGAGTGCCAATGAAAGTGCAATTAGTAACTGTTAATCCATTAACATCTTCTTCATTAGGTCCCCCACCAAGGCTTCCAACACTGATTCCATGACCTGGGCCACACGTTACGTTCCTAATGTTTATGTTTTTAGAACCATGACTCATTGATACACAATCATCTCCAGTGGCAATTGTTGAATATTTGAATATTATTGGATGAACCAATGTGTATCCCATCAGTATTGGGGCTATCTTTGGGTGCAATTATATGGATTTGATCAAATTTCATATCTTTGTATGCAAAAACATTCACGTTTGCATTCTTGCTGTTGATTGAAGTTAGGTGAGTAATCCTTGAATTGGTGACGAAATCAAATCTTAATGACTGAAAAGTATAAGGAAAATACACAATGTGAATAATATGCATTTCAAACATAATTACAATTTAAAAAGTGTTGAAATTAAATTGTGTGGTTTATTTGACTTATTTTAAAAAATGGGAATCATTTTAATAAGTTTATTAGTTGTAAATAAAAAATGTTCCCAGCAAGGTTTTTTTTTTTTTTTTTTTTTTTTTTTTTTTTTTTTTGAGAATAGGGTAAGATCATATAAAAAAGAAAATTAAGAAACATCGTTTTGGAATACATTCTCCAAATCAGAAGGTAGATCTTCTACCCAAGCATCAAAATCTGCAGATGAAACTGCTCTTCTGGCGAGGGCATGAGCTAACTTATTCCCTTCACGTCGCACATGGATAAACTTACAAGCTTGAAACTGTTGGCCTGACAACGTGTCTCCTCAATTACATTCCCATACAAGGTGTTGCAACAAACCAGAGTATTCAATGCCGAAACCACCTGAAGACAATCACCTTCTACTAACACCTTGGAAAGACGCATCTCTTGCACAAACAAAGCTGCCCTACGCGCTGCCATGGCTTCAGCCATCTCCACTGACAGAGGAAAAGGGATCCGTTGAGACAAAGCAGCAATTATCGCACCATCTGAATCTCGTACAACCACTCCAATACCTGCACAGCCCAGATTCTCAAATAGAGCAGCATCGAAATTCACCTTGAAAAAACCATCTGAAGGACGACACCAGCACACAGGAACAGCAGCAACACATAGCACAGCTTCAAACTTTCCTGCTTCAAAGAATTCACGCACTAAGCCAATTGCTCTCTCACCAACTTCATTCAACAGCCAAGTAGGTTGGTTTTCCCTCAACCTATTTCGTCTCTGCCACAGACACTAAGAAATCGTCGAAAACAGAGCCATCTGAAACTCTGAGACGCTGCCCATTACCTCCTCCAACAGCTCAACAAAGCTCCGGTATTGTTTCCTCTAGAGCCTGTCAAAATAAAAATTAGACTTCCATACTGTCTGGGCATGTTCGCATAACCACAAACAATGGATTAATGACTCCAAAGGCTCATCACACATTGAACATGAAGCTTCAACAGGGACATGTTGGTGTCGGAGATTCACTTATGTAGGAAGAGAATCACGAGCAGCTCGCCAAATAAAATGACGAACTTTATTCGGTATCTTGATCTTCCAAATCCCCTTCCAAACCTTGCTCTTCCCTTCCAAAGAAGAAGTACCCGGACTTAAGCTTCTTGCATTTGTCTCCAACATTCGGTAGGCGCTCCGCACACTATAATCCCCAGTAGGAGTTAAGGGCCAAATCAACAAATCCTCAACACACCCTTCACTCATCGGGATCCTCTTGATCAACTCAGCCTCCCACTACAAAAAAACCTCATCCACTAAACCCGGGTCCCAAACTCTTCTACCAGCCATGAACAAATCCTTCACATAGAGAATATCAGTATTAGTCCGCGGAGAAACCACCCTACTGTTTGACAGGTCCGGCAACCAATTGTGCTCCCAAATTTTAATAGAATCCCCATCCCCCACCCTCCAAACAGCACATTTTTTTATGACATCCCTCGCTTGTAAAATACTCCTCCATGCAAAAGAATATTGCGGTTGAACCGAAGCTTTCAAGATGCTACCATTAGGAAAATATTTCGCACTAAAAACCTTATAAAGTAAAGAGTCTTTATGATGTAATAAGCGCTGTACCTGTTTTGCAAGAAGAGCATTATTAAAATTTTGAATGTCCCTAAAACCCATACCTCTCACCGACTTAGACAAACAAAGAGTACTCCACTTAACCCAATAAATTTTCTTTGATTCCCCTTGTCCCCACCAAAACTTTCGAATCATTGCTTCAATATCTTTACATAAACCAACAAGAAACTTAAACACATTCATCAAATAGGTAGGTATAGATTGTACCACCACTTTTATCATAACTTCCTTCCACGCCTGCAACAGGAGCTTCTCTTTCCATCCTTAGATTTTTGCCCAAATCTGTTCTTTAATATGAGTAAAACATGTTTTTTTCTCTCTACTAACAAAAGAGGGTAGCCCCAAATACTTCTTATAATGCTGAATAGCAGGAGCACGAAGAGACAGCTTTATCTCCTCCATGGTTTGTGCATCCGTATTCTTGCTAAAAAATAGAGTAGTTTTGCTCCTATTTATCCTTTGTCCCGAAGCTTCTTCATAAAAATCCAATAATTCTTGGATCTTTTCACACTCTAATAATGAAGCTCTGTAAAACAAAAGACAATCATCTGCAAAGAAAAGATGGGTGAGTTTTGGGCCAGTCCTACAAATAGAGAAACCATGAATTTCCCCTTTCAATGCCACTTCTTTCAGGATTGCATTTAAGCCTTCAGCACAAAAAAGGAATAAGTAAGGCAAAAGGGGATCCCCCTATCGTAAACCCCTTGAAGGCCTAAACAGCCCCTTCGGCTCCCCATTGACAAGGATAAAGTAGGATACAATCATAATACGCTCCATTAACAAAGCCACTCAATCTTCATGAAAACGTAATTTGAGAAGGATTTGTTCAAGAAAAGACCACTCCACCCTATCATAAGCTTTGCTCATGTCCAACTTAAGAGCCATGTAGCCCTGCTTGCCTATATAATTATTCTTCATATGGTGTAGAGATTCAAAAGCAATCAAAATATTATCTGTGATTAGCCTATTAGCAATGAAGGCACTCTGAGTGTCAGATACAATAGAAACCAGCAATGGTTTAACGTGATTAGCAATAACCTTACTAACAATCTTATATAGCACATTACAAAGGCTAATAGGCCTAAAATCAGACACCCTCTCTGGATTTTGGACTTTTGGAATAAGAGTAATAAAAGTATGATTAATAGATTTCAGGATAGATCTAGAATTTAAGCACGATAGAACAGCATGAGAGATATCCATACCTACATCAGTCCAATAAGTCTGGTAAAATAAGAGAGGCATCACATCCGGTCCTGGGGCCTTTAAAGGAGCCATATCCTTGATTGCACCTTCCACTTTCTCCACTGTAAAGGGCCTTGTCAAGGCATTCCTCATGTCTTCAGTCACCACTGGTTGAACCCCTTCTAAGATCCGTTCTAGGTTATGTGGATTGGAAGAAGTAAACAAATTGGCATAGAACTCTATCAACATACATGAAACTACCTCCTCATTTTCCTGCCAAGTACCATTCTCATCCCGCAACTCCTTTATAAAGTTCCTTCGTTTGCGTTGAGTAGACACACCGTGGAAAAATTTAGTGTTTTGATCCCCACTTTGTAACCACTAAACTCGAGACCTTTGCTGCCACATTTTTTCCTCTTGCTCACATAAAACATTAAGCTCCTTTTTCAATCGGTTCACCATCTCTACATCACCTGATTGGACTGAATTTTCCTCTACCTTCCACAAACACTCCTTTAGTTTTTTAATTTTTTTCAACACACTACCAAAATGATCACGGTTCCATGCAGTTAACATCTTCTTACATTTTTTCAATTTTTTCGTTACCACGTGCATGGGAGTACCGTCTTGGTTGACCGCCCAAGCTCTTGAAATAATATCATTGTACTCTGGATTTGTTAACCACATAGCCTCGAAACGAAAAGGCTTCCATCTCCACCTCTGATGTTCACCATTCGAATTTAAAGATAATAGAATCGGGCGATGGTCTGAAGTGAAACAATGCAAGTGTTGAACCCTCCCTGTAGTAAACTAAGCAAGCCATTCATAATTTGCTACCCCTCGATCCAACCTTTCCCAAATCAATTCACCTCTCCTATGACCATGCCATGTAAAATCTGGACCCGAATAGCCCAAGTCCAGAAACCCACAGTAACCAAGAACATCCCTAAATGCTTGCATGAGATTATGTGCTCGTGGCGCACCCCCCCTTCTTGTCTTCTACCTGTAATAACTCATTAAAATCCCTGATACAACACCACAGTAGTTTTGGTTTTGACCCCAACATGCGCAACATATTCCACCCTTCATTTCGAATACTCGTCTCCAATTCACCATAAAATCCAGTTAATCTCCAATCATTTTCCGTACCCCTATTGATAATAGCATCTATATGATAGGTAGAAAAACTATCAACCTAAACCTTACTACCATTTTTCCATATCAATGCCAAACCACCCCCCCCCCCTATCTTCATTAGTAACAGTAAACAAACCATCAAAATTCAACTTGATTTTAATACGTTCCATCTTCTCTTTAGTGGACCAAGTTTCTGACAAAAACACGATCCTAGGATCTTTTGCTTGGGCAATTTCCCCAAGCTCATCAAGTGCACGGCAATTCCCAAGCCCCCAGCAGTTCCAAGCTAACAAATTCATTGATGTCGGCGGGGCTGGGACCTAGCCTCCATCGTTAAATCTTCAAGACTCACCCCTCTCTACTTTTTGTTGCATTCTGCCTCCCCACCATCCTCTTCAAATTCTCTAAAAGATCTTTTTAACAATCCTGAGTTTCTGCCTTCCTTAGGACTACATGAAGTGAGCTCACCCTTACCTTTAGTTTGGTTTCGAATGATAGATCGAGTATATCCAGTCTTAGGCTTATCTTTCCCAGCTTTCAGCACTCCTTATTGCCCTTCTAATGTTGCTTCCATAGCCTTATTTTCACTAATCTGTGATGGGTGCCAGCCCAAACGAGATTGTCCACCTGCATCCAATTCCTTCGACCCCCTTATGTTAGAATCATAACGTGTTAGCTCCCTGTCAATTTCCTACAATTGGGCATTAAAATTCGGCCTTAAAGTCTCACTTTCCCCTGGAGTATCAGCCACGGTATGCCCTACATCTAGTACTGAATCATGTCTTAGTGGGCTGTCACAATTATCCTCCACACCGTTCTCACTTGGACTTCCCCTTAAAGTAGTGATCTCTGCCTCAACGTTGCCCCGCGGCATCTCCTGTCCACCCAGATTCTGACCTTCTGTACCGTGGGAGGGAACCATAGAGGGATACCTTCTAGCACTACAAACAGCATTGTTTCTGAGGTAGGTAAGGTGTTTGAGAATAATCCAGAGAAAGAGGTTTATGAAGGCAGTAACTTTGTCCGTGTAAGGGTTGGTGTTGATATCACAAAACCATTGTGTCGAGGGAGAAAGCTAGCATTGAGTACTGGACAAGACAGTTGGGTGAGTTTCAAATATAAGCGATTGCCCAACATATGTCATTGGTGCGGCAAGCTTACGCACATGGACAGGGAATGTCCAATCTGGTTGAGGGGCAAGCATGCACTAAAAGAAGATGATAAACAGTTTGGGTCTTGGATAACGGCTATGACACTAAACCTGGCTAGGAAATCGATGGTTAGGGTGGCAGGTTTTAAGGAGGATGACAGTGAAACAGAGGATTGTACACGGGTCAATGACATTGTGGGAAGTGGAAACTTCGAAGCAGTATCACTTTAAAAAATAAAAAATCAGTATAATAAATACAGTCACTTTTTTTTTTTTTTTTGAGTAAAAAGTACACGGCCACTTAAAAGTTAAAATCAAAGTGGGACATATTCTATATTAATGACCCTTGAATATTTTAATTTTTTTTTTGATAAAGTAATGAATGATAATGACAAATCAAAGCTCCGTGTAAAATAAGTTGCACTGCACTTTTCTCAAGTTAGAAAATTGATACATGTATCCAAAAATGAACCTATTAATGTCAGTGGCGACGCCACGTACAAGTCAGGGTGTTCCCAGGAACACCCTGACCTAAAAAAATTAAAAAAAAAATTATATTTAATCTGTATTAGGAACACCCTAATCACAAAATTAGGAACACCCTGATCACAAAATTAGGAACACCCTCAAATAAAAAAATAAAAAAATAAAATTTATCTGTTCTACTTCCAAGCAAAAAAAAAAAAAAAAAAAAAGCCCAAAAAATATTTGAACTAAAATCTGGAAAAAAAAAATTGTAATAGAGCCAAGCCCACGACAAGCCCAATAGATTACAGAGGTAGCCCACGAATTCTCAAAAAAAAAAAAAACAGAGAATCAAAAATCAAACCCACGCCACGGTCACGTCGCTGGCAGAGAAATCAAAAACCAAACCCCAATACAGTCAGTCCATGAGCAAAAGCAAAACAAACTTCAATACAGAGGTGTTTTAGTGTTCATCTCAAAAAAAAAAAAAAAAAAGCCCCCAATACAGAGCAAACCAAAACCAAACCCCAGCAAACCAAACCCACGGTCACGTCGCCGTCGCTCGCAGACCGCTCGTCGTCGCCGTAGCTCGCTCATCATCGCCGTCGCTCGCTCGTCGTCGTCGCCGCTCGCCCTCATCGCAGATCGCAGATCACTCTGCTTCGGTGCTCGGTGCTCGGACCTCGATGCTCCCTCCCTCAAGGTATTTCTCTCTCCTTTTCTCTCTAACTCTCTCTCAGTCTCTCTCTTTATCTCACTGAAATGCAAAAATGAAATGAAAGTAATGAACTCTCTCTTTATTCTTTAATAGTCTAACTCAGTAACTCTCTCTCTCTTTTGAATTCTCTGATTGGCTGGCCGAATTGCTTTATTTATATTTTTCTTTTGCCTGTTTTTTTTTTTTTTTTTTTTTTTTTTTTGCCTTTTTGAATTTGGCCTTATCTTATCTATTGGTGTTGGTCAGTGTGTTGGTGAAATATTGATTGTCTTTTAGTGTGATGTGTATTGTCTATTGTGATTGTGAAATTTTCTGATTGGCAGGCTATTGTGATTGGGGCATCAGGCATGCGCTTGTTTGTTGAGTGGGAGGGGGTAGATGGGTTGATGGGCTGGGGCCGGATAAACAATAATTAAAGCAGACTAAGCAGTGTAATGTGCTACACATTACACTGCTTTAATTATTGTGTTGTACATAGAATGTGTAATGTTCGGCTCTTTAGTGTAACATGCATAAGGGGCTAAACAATATAACAAATTAAAGCAGTACAATTAAGGGTAAACCGCAAATTACACCCCTGAAGTTTGGTGATGTTTGGATTTCACACCCTAATGTTTCAGAATTTGGATTTTACCCTCTATATTTTAGAAGTTTTTGGATTTTACTCCCTAAAGTTTTGGGGTGTTTGGATTTTACACCCTAAAGTTTCAAAATTTAGGGGTGTAAAATCCATACAACCTAAACTTTAGGGGGTAAAATCCAAGTTCTGAAACGATAGGGTGTAAAATCCAAACACCCCAAACTTCAGGGGGTAAAATCCAAATTCTAAAACTTCAGGGTGTAAAATCCAATCACCCCCAAACATTAGGGGTGTAAATTGCAATTTACCCTACAATTAATGACAAACAAATTAAAGCAATATAGTTTATTGTTACGCTAAATAACAATAATTAAAGCTGTATAATTAAATTAACTAATACATTATAAAAGACAAATAAATTAAATTATGTTAGGCTAAATAACAATTAATAATTTTATAATTAATGAAACAACAATATAACAAATTATAATTTATAAAAGAAAAACAAATTAATGAAACAACTAAACAATAATAATTAATAATTTTATTAATATTTCAAATAAACTTATAGTTTATTGTTTATTCTTTTACTAGAATTATGGACAAATATTTGATAAGAAAACCACATACCCAAGATTCATCTCCTGTGCAAGATTCATTTCCTGTGCAAGATTCATCTTCATCTTCTAAGCGAATTCGTATTGATTTTAACTTAGAAAATCTTCCTTCAGATCCTGTGCTACAACAAAAGATATCATCTTATCATCCTAATAATCATGATGAAATAAGAAGATATTATTTAACAAAAGGCCCTTGTCAACCACCTGTTCATGATTACCCTGTATCATATTTTTCTGGAAAGCCCCGTCAATTTAGATCAGAATGGTATATAAATAGAAAATGGCTGAAATATAGTATAGACAAGGATGCGGCATTTTGTTTTTATTGCTACCTATTTGGGCAAGATGTTGGTAAGCAAGGAGGAGGTGAGACTTTTGTAACGAAGGGATTCAAACTTTGGAATCAGGTTGCGAAGTTAGATTCCCATGTTGGAGGAGTTAATAGTGCTCATAACCAAGCTGTCAAGAAGAGTGAAGATCTACTGAAGGAAAAGCAACACATTCAAAGTGTTTTTGTTAAGCAATCAAAACAAGATAAAACTGAATATTGGATTCAATTAAATGCAATAGTTGATTGCGTAAAATTCCTTTTATGCCGAGGATTAGCTTTTCATGGTCACGATGAATCTCAAGGTTCAAGTGATAGAGGAAACTTCTTTGAGCTTTTACAATTTTTGGGGGACCACAATGAATCTATCAATGAAGTGTTGCAAAAATCTTGAAAAAATTGCAAGCTTACCCACTCTGATATTCAAAAAGACATTGTAAATGCAATTGCATGTGAAATATCCAAAGTCATCATCAAGGATCTTGACAATGGGTTCTTTTCAATATTAGTTGATGAGTCACATAATATCTCAGTGAAAGAACAAATGGCCCTTGTTCTTCGTTATGTGAACAAAGAAGGAATTATTATAGAGCGGTTCCTTGGTATTGTACATGTAGCAAGTACCACTGCTTTGTCACTCAAACATGCTATTGAAGGTTTACTTTGTGAACATAATTTGAGTTTATCAAACCTACGTGGGCAAGGTTATGATGAGGATAGTAATATGCAAGGTGATATCAATGGACTCAAAACTTTAATTTTGAAACAGAACAAGTCAGCATTTAATGTCCATTGTTTTGCTCATCAACTTCAATTGACACTTGTTGCTGTTGCTAAAAATCACATTAACATTGCTGAATTTTTTATGTGATCAGTAATTTAGTAACTGTTGTTGGAGGCTCTTGTAAAAGACGAGATGCTCTTTAAGATACATAATTTGCCAAAATTAAAGAAGATTTAGAGAATGGTGTACGTAGAAGTGGGCAAGGTTTGAATCAAGAGACAAATCTTAAACGTCTTAGTGATACACGTTGGGGATCATATTATGGGACTATTCTCAACTTGATTTTGATGTTCTCTGTTGTTGTTGATGTATTAGAGATTATTGAAGAAGATGGCCTCTCCGACCAAAAAGTTGAAGCTCGATCTATTATAAGGTCAATTCTAACTTTTGAATTTGTCTTTGCTCTACACTTGATGAAAAATATTTTAGGGATCACAAATGAGTTGTCAATAGCATTGCAAAAAAAAAAAATCAAGATATAGTAAATGCTATGGATCTTGTTAAAGTGTCTAAGCAACGGTTGCAAGTGATGAGAGATGATGGATGGGCATCTTTATTGGGTGAAGTATCTTTATTTTGTACCTCACATGATATTCCTATCTTGGACATGGAAGCGATGTTTGTAGTTAGTGGGAGGCCGCGACGTAACACCCAACAAAATACAAATTTACATCATTATCGTGTTGAGCTATTCTACACAGTCATAGACATGCAACTTCAAGAACTTAACAACCGCTTTTCTGAGGCGAATACCGATTTGCTACTTTGTATGGCTTGCTTAGATCCAAGTAATTCATTTGTGGCTTTCGATAAGGAAAAATTGATACGTCTAGCTAAGTTCTATCCCTCTGATTTTCTTGGGACAGATATTTTGGCACTTGACTCTCAACTGCAGAATTACATTTTTGATATGCGGAGCAATGACTTCTTTTTAGAGTTTCAAGGAGTTAGTGAACTTGCTGAAAAGTTAGTGAGCACAAGGAAGCACGAGACTTTTCCATTAGTCTATTTGCTTGTAAAGCTAGCTTTGACCCTTCCAGTTGCTACTGCAACAGTAGAAAGAAGTTTTTCAGCAATGAAATATATAAAGAATGAACTGCACAATCGAATGGGAGATCAATTGATGAATGATTGCTTGGTTGTGTATATTGAAAAAGATGTAGCTTGTAGCATTGATAATGAGACTATTATGCAACGATTTCAAAATATGAAAACTCGTAGAAAGTAATTGTAAATTTTATGTATTTGCATTTTTTTTTTATTGTTGTTGTTGTTAATATATAAAATTTTTTTTTTATTAGATTGTGTAATTTATGCTTGTTGAGGAACACCTTGAAAAAATTTCCTGGAGTCGCCACTAATTAATGTCCAACAAAATTGTTGCATATACAATTATCATAAAAAAATTGTCGCACATACGAGACTCACCGAGTCAATGCTTTACGCCAAATCCCTAATGTGTGGTGCAAATTTAAAGCATTAGAAACCGATTAAGCTCAAGTCAACAACACAGAAATTGCCGCCAACTCTAACAGCCTATCACCAAACAACACGTGGTAAAGTCCGTAACTAATAAATAGTCTAAACAACGCTTAATTTAGTTTGCAGTGAAATAATGTACACGACAAGTAGCATAACAATAGCTTAGAACTAAGCAACAAAAGCACACTGGGATGTGTAATTGCTTCAATCTTTAATATATACTTTCTTTCTTTTTTTGAGAATCTAATATATACTTTGTTGTGGATCAAAATTTCAGTTAAATCTATATACAGTAATAATTAATCAATGACTAGCTGCAAAAAAAATAATAATAATCATTGACGAACAGTTTTAGATTTATTTTCATATGAATTTATTTTTCTTTTCCAATGTTCTCTACAACTTATAATGAATATTTGAAATTCAAGATATTAATTTCTTTTACAACTAGAAGTTTCATCATATATATTTTTGGCATGAATTTCAAACAAAACAATGTTGTCAATTGTGAATAAGACCACTAAAATAGCTAATAAACAGAATAACTAGGACACCACTTCATTTCGCCTAACATCAAAAAATTATGTAATCCCTGCAGCATTTTTTTTTTTTTTTTTTTTGAGATAGATAAACTTCATTTTTGAGGGAATGTTGAAATTAAGTTAAACCACAAATAGTGCGTTAAATGAATTCAGGACAGTAGACCATTACCACCTAACATCAAAAAATTGGCTCATTTTTTTGACATGCTCATAAAATGCATTCTCGATAATCTCAATTTTGGTCCTAAAATAATCACAATTTTGGTTAATAACCATTTCAACTCTTAACTAGTAAAGCATGACTTTTGGAACTAGGCAGCCTCATACTAGACTTTTCAATAGCTAGATAAAGAAATTTCACAATATCAAACAAACCCACTGTATACGATAGGAAATTCTAATGTCATGATGAATTCTGTGTTGACTAGTTTGATTAGGAAAGATTTTGTGCCAAAGCATCACACATTTTCAATTAACTTGGATGAAGCAATTAACTTTGTTCTTAAACAAAAAATTTCTTCCCATTCAACCTAATTAACGTTAAATACACTCAGTAGTTTTGTGGAAAATGCCATCCACACCAAGTCAAAAAAAGTGGGGCCCTAGCGCACGATTTGCTAACCTTTTGACAAAGTAGGAGACATTGTAATATTTTAGAACATGCTTGGTATTGTTGTTTAAATAACAGTTTTCGTTGTTTAAACACCATAACACGTATTTTTAGAATACTTTTTCACTCACACGTATTTCCACAACACTTAAACAACTTTACTACAAATCTCTTACCAAACAGGCTCTTAATGAGTGTATACATTGAATTAATAGAAAGTCATTTGTGTGTGAAGAGGTGAAGCCATTATTATCCAAAATTGTGATTATTGAGTTTCCCTTTTTTTTTTTTTAAGTTTCATGAATGTGAACCAAATTTTTGACATTAAACAGTAATGATTTGCAGGAATTCATTGCTAAATGGATAGCTAGCAGTGGTTTATCCTAAATTTGACATTCTCATCACCACCTTATATTTTATGAAAGTTGTTTTGCTTATTAATTACTTCTTTTTGCATAAATTGAAGGAGTCCTTTTGCTTTTTGTCCAAAGAACTAATAAGGCTGAAGTTACCATCTTAAAAGTTAAAAAGAAAGTTGTTGTGCTTATTAGGACAAAATAGGTAACAGTCTAGAATCATGTGTAGAAATGTGCTGGGGTGCAAATGAGTGAAATTTTTTTTTTTTTTTAATATTTAGACTCTATTTAGTTGGAAAGATGGAAAAGTGAGAGATTGGAGAATATTGGGAGGATAGAAAATTTTTTAACTTTTTAACATTTTTATTTAGTAGGTTGGATAGATTTAAATGCTTTTTGGTCCTTATAATAATGCTCTCATAATTTGATAATGTCAAATTTAGTTACCCATTTTGACACGAAATCTTCCAAAACATTTTTGTTTAATGTCAAAATTTTGGGTCACATTCATGGAACTTTGGTAAAAGGCATTCTTAGTAATCACAATTTTTGTTAATAATTGCTTCAACTCTTCACATGTAAACACATAACTTTCTAGTAAGAGCTTTCACATTAGTAGTCGTAAAACCATTCAAAATTATTTTACCACCTCAAGTCGTCAAAATCATGCAACATTGAAGAAGCTAAAGCAATTTCACAATATCAAAAAACAAACCCCTTTTAATCAAATGAACGTAGCATCATACAAATCTTGATAAAGTAAAGAAAAGACCCCGGCAAAGTCCCTTTATTCATTTTGACTAGACGTGGATGGCACTTTCCACAACACATATATTATATATATTATGGAGAACATAAAATATATTGAATGATTTAACGTTAGTGTGCACTGTGAAGGGAAGAAATTTCGTGAGAGTAAAGAAGCATTTTTTTCGAAGAAAGTTGTGCCCATCACAATAAAGCAAACACCGAATATAAAAGCTATTGAATGATTTAACTCGACGTGGAGGACACTTTCCACAACACATATATTATATTATGGAGAATATAAAAGCTATTGAATGATTTAATGTTAGTGTGCACTGTGCAGAAGGGAGGAAATTTCGTTATGTAGAGAAACATTTTTTCGAAGAAAGTTGTGCCCAGCACAATAAAGCAAACACAGAGTAGAAAAGCAATATTTCTTTTTTTTTTTTTTTAAGATTTTATTACTACACATTCATAAAGTTTTGATATAGTCAGATGATAAAATTCATATTATTCTGCTTTGCATTCAAATGCTCAGTTCATTGCGCTTCACCCGACTATTTGATTGTTCAGCTTTAGCATACAGTTTTTTGTAGAATTGTAACATTTAATTGTAAAACAGTAAAACTAACTAAACTAACGAATAAAAAAAATTAGAAAATTGATTTCCATCCAAATTATTAGCCCTGGCCGGACTTTTGGCAATAGGAACTTTAAAGTCAGTGGAACTAGAAGTTTCAACATACATATTTTTGGCATGAATTTCAAACGGAACAAAACAATGTTTTCAAATTGTGAATAAGACAACTAAAATAGCTAAAAGATAGAACAACTAGGACGCCACTTCATTTCCCCTAACATCAAAACATTATGCACACAATGGTTTTTTTTTTTTTTTTTTTTTTTTGGAGAAAGATAAACTTCATTTTCGAAGGAATTTCAAAATTAGGTTAAACCACCAATAGTGCATTAAATGAATTCAGGATAGGAGGTCATTATTACCTAACATCAAAAAATTTTCTCATATCCATGACGCATTCATAAAATGCAGTGTTAATATATAATCTCAATTTTGGTCCTAAAATAATCACAATTTTGATTAATAATTACTTCACATTTTTACTCGAAAGCAAATGACTTTTGGAACTAGCCATATTAAACTTTTCAATAGCTAGCTAAAACAATTTCACAATATCAAACAAACCCATTGTATACAATCGGAAACTCCAATGTCACCTATTCCATCAAAGGGATGTTGAATTGTTCATACTTCCCATACTTCACACTAGTATTGATTAGGAAAGATTTTGGGCCAGAGCATCACCCTTTCAATTAACTTGGATGACAATTTCCAAAATATATTATCCGATAGAGAAAAAACTAGAGTATATTTAACATTAGTGTACATGGGAAGAAATTTATTCCTAGATAAATCTTTTTTGAGAAAGTTGTATCAAGCACGAGGAAGACTTCCAAGATACAAGCACAAATAAGAAAATAATTGTGTCAAAATATTTTTTGGACACTAGCACATTCATGACCTTTTGATTTTCTTGATAATAAAATTAACATTGTGCTCCGGCATAACAAAGCTAAATAATGCATTATGCTTGACCCCATAATGCAATAAATTTGTTTTTCAATTGTAGGTGAAAGCAAGAAACGCAGCCTATTAATCAATTAAGTTAATGATGATTCACTTTAGGAGATTTAGAATTAGTTCAATCCAGCCTAATTTTGTGATTTCAATAAGGAGTATTTGTCTACGAATCTACAGCATCATAAAACTTTTGTTCTCTTTATTCTTTGCAACATTTGAAAGTAAGATTTAGGTAAACTCCACACGATGTCCTATTATTATTATATTATTACTATTATTATTTAATTTATGCGTACTATATGTTCTATAGTTCCATTGTTCCAAGAAGTGACATATTCCATTTTAAAGATGGTTGAAATTTTGAATTTTTGAATTTTTGACATGAGTAATGAATGACCAATCAAATTATGTTGCACTTTTCACAAGTTACAAAATGATATGTAAATCCAAATGCACCAAAGGGCCCACAAATTCACTTTGCACGAGTTAGAAAATTGATTTCAATCCAAATGAAGGGTCCCGTCATTTGTGGGGTAAAAATTAAAACATCAAAAAACCGATTAAGCTCAAACAAACAAACTCAAATTCTGCATCAAAAAAAAAAAAAAACAAACAAACAAACAAACTCAAACTCGTAGTCAACACAACGCAATACAATAAAGACGGTCCATTTCCTATAAATTAGCATGCCATTATTAGCATTTCGTATTACATAACAAAATCATAAACCAATTTTATTTTTATAAAAGAGCATCATGATGATTATGATGGAGGGTTCCTTGTTGAGAATTACTTTAACCCTTCTCCTTTCTTTGCTCACTATTCAAATTCATCATCCTCCTAACTTTTGCACTGCCCACTCCCACTCTGAGGTTTATTGCATTGAAAGCGAGCGACACGCCCTTCTCAACTTCAAGCAACACCTTACAGATCCTTCTAACCGCCTTGCCTCTTGGGCTACTGCATCTGACGTGGATTGCTGTCACTGGGTCGGGGTTGTCTGCCACAACCACACCGGTCATGTCCTCCAACTCCATCTTGGAACCTTTTATCCTCTGTATGACGAGCTTACTACTGATGATGACCAATATGAAGCTTATGAGAGGTCAATGTTCGGCGGTAAGATAAATCCTTCTTTGCTTGATTTAAAGCATTTGATTTACTTAGACCTCAGCTGCAATGATTTCAATGAGACTCAAATTCCCAAATTCCTCGGTTCAATGGAGAGCTTAAGATATCTTAATCTCTCGTATGCGAGATTTAGGGGATTGATTCCTCATCAACTTGGGAATCTCTCTAATTTGCACCATCTCGATCTTGGATATAATGATTTATATATCAAGAACCTTCAATGGCTCTCTGGTCTTCCTTTACTACAACACCTTGATTTGAGTCGTGCAAACCTTAGCCAAGTCTCTGATTGGCTGCAAGAGATAAACAAACTCCCTTCCTTGTTAGAGTTGCAATTGTATTATTGCCGCCTTTCTGCTTTCATCCCACCGATGAACAATGTTAACTTTTCATCTCTCACCACCCTTGATCTTTCATGGAACAGTTTTGAAAACACTTCGATTCTGTTTTGGGTCTTTGGTCTTCATAATCTGGTTTCTCTTGATCTATCTTTCAATTGGTTTCAAGGTCCAATCCCTATTCATCTCCAGAACTTGACTTCACTTAGGCACCTCGATCTATCTGAAAACATTTTCTCTACAATTCCCAATTGGCTGTACAGTTTTAGTCGTCTTGAGTTCCTCAACCTCGACTCCAATTATTTGCAGGGTACAATCTCTAGTGCCATTGGAAACCTAACATCTACCATTAGCATAGACTTGTCATACAATGAACTTGAAGGAAAGGTACCAAGATCTTTGGGTAATCTCTGCAACTTAAGGGTAATTAGATTGTCATACAACAAATGGAGTCAAGAGATATCTGAAATCTTTGAAAGTCTATTAGGATGTGTTTCAAATAGACTAGAGATCTTAGATTTGTCTAATGCTCAACTGTCTGGGCAGTTGACTGATGAACTTGGGCAATTTAAAAATCTGGTCATTCTTTCTTTGGGGTATAATTCAATTTCAGGTCCAATTCCATTGTCTATAGGGAATCTTTCCTCTTTGAGATCCTTGAACCTTGAAAGTAATCAAATTAATGGAACTGCCACTCAAAATTTTGGACAACTGTCAAAATTACGGGATCTGAATATTGGTTTAAATATGCTAGAGGGTGTGGTGTTAGAAGTTCATTTTGCCAATTTTATAAGATTAAAAACACTTGTTGCATCTCAAAACCAATTGACTTTAGAAGTAAGTGACAATTGGACCCCTCCTTTTCAACTCAACCATTTAGATTTAGGATCATGGAATTTAGGGCCGAAATTTCCTTTGTGGCTCTGTTCACAAAAGCAACTTTTGACCTTGGGCATATCCAACACAAGGATTTTAGATGCAGTTCCTCCTTCCTTTTGGAACTTGACTTCTCAGCTTATTTATCTAAATATCTCTCATAATCAGATCTATGGAGAGATTCCACATATCCCAGTGATTTTGTCCTATGATTCAATAATTGATGTGAGTTCAAATAACTTCACAGGTTCATTACCTTGTATATCCTCGAATGTGACCTTTCTTGATCTTTCTAACAATTCACTATCTGGATCTATTTCTCACTTTTTGTGTTACAAGATGAATGAGCCAAAAAATATGCAGTTCCTCAATCTTGGAAAAAATCTTTTATTAGGGAAATTAAGTAATTGTTGGATGATGTGGAAAAACTTGTATGCCCTAAATTTGGGAAAAAACAATTTCACTGGTAGTATTCCAACCTCCATTGGATCTTTGGTTCGTCTTTCATATTTGCACCTAGACAACAACAAATTCTCTAGAAAATTACCATCCTCTTTGAAAAATTGTAAAGAGTTGGTGACCATTGATGTTGCTAAGAATGATTTTGTTGGAAGCATACCTTCTTGGATAGGACATAGACTTTCAAGCTTGGTGATTCTTAACCTTCACTCAAATAATTTTCATGGTTACATCCCAAAAGAACTCTGTTCTCTAACTTCACTCCAAATCTTGGACCTTTCACATAATAAGCTATTTGGAAGCATACCTAGATGTGTCCACAATTTTAGTGCCATGGCCACAAGTACCAATTCAGATGATCCCTTCTTTTTATATCGCTCATCAACAGGATATAATTCTATGCCTTTTGAAAGTGAATCGGTTGTGATTAAGGGAAAAGATCTTGAGTATTCCACCACTCTTCAACTGGTAAAAATTATAGACCTTGCCAACAACAATTTATCAGGTGAGATCCCTGAAGAAGTGACTCATCTCAAAGGATTACAATCATTGAATTTGTCATTTAATATCTTGACTGGAAGAATTCCTGAGAAAATAGGTGATTTGGGATCAGTGGAGTCTATTGATTTCTCAAGCAACCAACTTTCTGGTCAAATTCCTCAAAGTATGTCAAGTTTGACATTTTTGAGTCATTTGAACTTGTCAAACAACAAATTAATTGGGAAAATCCCTTCAAGTACTCAGCTACAAAGCCTCAATGCCTCTAGCTTTTCTGGAAACAAACTTTGTGGACCTCCTCTTATTGATAAGTGTTCTATAGATGATATAAAACCCAACACTGAGAACAAAGGGAGCAGCGGTGGGCGTGAAGTGGATTGGTTCTATGTGAGCATGACACTTGGATTTGTGGTTGGGTTTTGGGTTGTATGGGGTCCTTTACTAATGAACAAGCAATGGAGAATCATGTACTTTCAATTCCTAGATCGAATGGGGTACAAGCTTGGGATGTTTTGGCACAAACTTGATAGCTTTTACTTAAATGTTGTGAGATTCTTATCTTGTTACTAGCCAATGTTGCTTGTGGTGCATGGATATGTTGTAGTTTCATTTTGAAATAATTTGTATCTTTTGTTAGCTCAGTCATTTTGAAATAATTTGTAGACAATTTTTTTTTCTTACATGTGTATTATACTCATGTTGTGGTATTATATTTAGAGAATTAATTACAATTATGTTATGGATTCAAGTGATAGCCTATTAGTACTGGTATCCCCTTGGATTCCCAATATTTAGAGTTCAAACCCCAACTTTCTTGTCCCACCATTTGCATAACAAAAAAAAATCATCAATATACGTACAGAGAGACCTTTAACAGCATCAGATTAGGAAATTTATCAACAATAGTAAGCAATAATTTATTATTACTATTATTATATAATTTTAGCATACAAGTAGTGATATTATTATCACCTTAAACTTTTTTTTATTTATTTTTTTATATGAGAGATTATCACCTTAAACTTTGTTTTCAATTTCTAAACAATCGCTATTATAATACCTAGAGACATAAAAGTCACATACTTTGTTTTAAATACTGTTTTTGATACAAATAATAAATGAGTATTGTTAACCCAAAAAAAAAAGAATTACCGTGTAAAATGCATTGCACTTTTCATAAAGATAGAAAGTTGATATGTATCCAAATAGAGTGTCCCATCTGCCATACTTACTCAGTCAGTCAATCCCTAATGTGTGGTTGAAGTTGAAAGCATCAAACAAACTCCTAGTCCTGGAGCACAATACAATAAGATGGATGGATGGGTCCGCTTCCTATAAAAGTCCTATGCCATTGGTACCAACTACCAAACATAACAAAATCATAAATCAGTTTTATTATTATTTTTATAAAAGCATGATGATGATGATGAAGAAGGAGGGTTCCTTGTTGAGAATTACCTTAAGCCTTCTCCTTTGTTTGCTCACTATTCATCATCCTCCTAATTTCTGCACTGCCCACTCCCACTCTGAGGTTCGTTGCATTGAAAGCGAGCAACACGCCCTTCTCAACTTCAAGCATGACCTTCTAGATCCTTCAAACCGACCTGCTTCTTGGGCATCTGACGTGGATTGTTGTGACTGGGTCGGTGTTCTCTGCCACAACCTTACCGATCACGTCCTCCAACTTCGTCTCAGAACTCTTGTGGTAGGCGATTTTACAATTATTGATGAAGGCCAACTGGATGCTCAAATTACAGCTTATTAGAGGTCAGTGTTCGGTGGTAAGATAAATCCTTCTCTGCTTGTGTCACGCCCCGAACCCAACTATAAAGATAGGCACGTGACAACCGCCGCACGCTTATAAGGTAAGCACCATACAAGTGTGCAAGGCCTTCTTAGCAACTAAATTTATCTTCAAAAATTAAATCAATTAAATCCTAAATACCTCAACAATTTCATTATGAATAGATCTCCAATAATTTAATAGAAACAAAATCCAAACCTTATGTACATAATGCCAATTGGCCAAAAAATATAAACTATTCGAAGACCATTCAATCCCAAAATCACTAAACTTCTTTTCCCACTCACAACACGACATCAAAACTCCCAAAACTTGTTATTCTTCACAATCTGAAACTGGAGGGGAAAAATGGGTGAGCTGACAATTCAATAAGTAACCAAAATCCTAATAAGTTCTATCAAACAATAGATCTGTAAAGTATAAGATGTAATATGTGTTTTCAAAGTTATAATATACTATGCGATTTCAAAATACTGAAGAAGTTTTGTAGTCTTAAAATAATAAGTTGCACATAGATCACATACTTTAATCTTACAAATATATCATAGATAGTTTAGAAAAGAGTCAGTTTTCCATATATCAAAAGCTATAACTTACAATAGATTCCAAAAACACATAAGTAGTTTTAGTGACTCAAAATAGTTCAAATACTCAAACTTTTCCAAAATCACATATGTAGTTTTAAGGACTTAAAATAGTTCAACTATTCAAACGTTAATTCACATTCTTAACAATCTTATGACTATGGTCACGCTATATCTCTGTGACTGGGTATCAGAGTACCAATGAATAACCCTCATTGGTTTGGGTATTAGAATACCAACGAATAACCCCCATTGGTTGGGTATCAGAGTACCAATGAATAACCCCCATTGGTTTAAGTATCAGAGTACCAATGAATAACCCCCATTGGCTGGGTATCAGAGTCAATCATAGTCAGATTATCCAAAGTCATATATATCAAATCATAATTCAAACCAAATAATATATCTCATTCAAATACATATGTATAATCATATATTTAGTATTCAAATATATTTATGATAATTCTATATTCTTTACTTTCAATCAATATAGCTAAAAAACAATTAAATAAAATAAATCTCATATTCAATGCTCATATATATTTGTGAAAGTTCTTTATTCTTTACTTTGAATCGGTATAGCTAAAAAAAATTAAATAAAATACGTCATATATTCAGTATTCAAATGTGATATATTTGTGATAATTCTTTACTTGAAATCAGTAATACAAGTTGAGATAAAATTCTAACATTTATAAATAAATTTTAGTAGATAAAAATGCAATAGTAATCAAAATAAAACTAATTAGGATAAGGTTACTTACCTCTAAAAGCCATACCAAAATGAACTTCTCCCTAACACTTCTTCTAAATCCTTAGATATCACCCGATTGAAGTATGGCTGTGTGAACTTTCTAGGTCCCTGAATGTAAGGATCTGCCATCTTTTGTACTTTTATAACATGTGGTACTACAGAACTCTTAGATGCATGGTAGGCCTCAAACGTTTTAGCAGTAAGTGAATGAATACGTGGTTCAAGAGAGGTTACAAATGTCAACCATTGTTCCATCATACTTGGTAGCCATTTAGTCATCATTGTTTCAATGTAAGGCTCAGTCCACTTTTCAACTTGACCTTTATTTTCCTATGCCTTTTGGATTAACAAATCCAATCCTATGCCTTTTGGATTAACAAATCCAAGGCTGGCCTTCCATGATCATTCCAGTGAGTCACTATATAGAACTAGAAATAGCATAAATGGAATGCAAGCCAACGTGGAACCCACCATCTATGGACCTTCACTAACTCTTCAGATATTGAAGCCTCCAACTTTGCCATCAGCATATCTTCCTCTGCCACTTTCGGAAGATGTTCAGCTTTACGAACTCTAATCTTCTGTTCATCACCAATTTTTTGAAGATTTTCTAGTTTTAAATTCAATCCATGAATCTTTTTCTCAGCTACGTTTGCCTTGGCTTCCAACACATCTTTTATCAAATTTTGTGTTTCAATTTCCTTTTTAAGTCTACCAACCTGCCAAGAACGGTTGAACTTGGAGCATGTGTGCTACCCCCCATGGGCTCCTTAATATGTAGTGATCCCTTCTTTTTTTTTTTTTTTGCTGTAGCAAAAATACAATGCTATTTGATTTCTCTTCAATGATTCTCTCCATCGATCTGATACCCTCATCCTTGCTTCTCAATTCACGGGTTTCTCTCTTCAACGCTAGAGTTGAAATCTTGGAGTTGAGGTGGTGAAGCAAAGATGAGTGTGGTGGCTAGGGTTTACATGATACAATTAGGGTATAAATATTGCTAACTTCAATATCAGAAATTACTAAATTACCCCTAAAATTAAATCTCCCTATTTATTTATTTATTATTATTATTTTTTTTTTTTTTTTGGGATCGGCTATTACAGCTTGATTTGAAGCATTTGATTTACTTGGATCTTAGTGGCAATTATTTCAATGGGACTCAAATTCCCAAACTCCTCAGTTCCATGGGGAGCTTAAGATATCTTAATCTCTCCCATGCGGGATTTGTGGGATTGATTCCTCATCAACTTAGGAATCTCTCTAATTTGCAATATCTCAATCTTGGAGATAATTATTATGAAGATAATAATTTGTATGTCAAAAACCTTCAATGGCTCTCTAGTCTTCCTTTACTACAACACCTTGATTTGAGTTTTGCAAACCTTAGCAAAGCCTCTGATTGGCTACAGGAGATAAACAAACTCCCTTCCTTGTTAGAGTTGCGATTGTCAAGTTGTGAACTTTCTGGTTTCATCCCACCATCGATACCCAGTAGCATTAACTTTTCATCTCTCACCACCCTTCATCTTTCATCCAATAGTTTTGAAAACACTTCGATTCTATTTTGGGTCTTTGGTCTTCATAATCTGGTTTCTCTTGATCTACATGGCAATAAGTTTCAAGGTCCAATCCCTGTTCATCTCCAGAACCTGACTTCACTTAGGCACCTCAATCTATATGACAACACTTTCAACTCTTCAATTCCCAATTGGCTATACAGTTTTAGTCATCTTGAGTTCCTAAACCTTCGCTACAATAGTTTACATGGTACAATCTTTAGTGCCATTGGAAACCTAACATCTGCCATTAGCATAGACTTGTCATACAATAAACTTGAAGGAAAGGTACCAAGATCTTTGGGTAATCTCTACAACTTAAGGGAAATTAGATTGTTAGGCAACAAATGGAGTCAAGAGATATCTGAAATCTTTGAAAGTCTAACAGGATGTGTTACAAATGGACTAGAGATCTTAGATTTGTCTGGTGCTCAACTGTTTGGGCAGTTGACTGATGATCTTGGGCAATTTAAAATTTTGGTCATCCTTTCTTTGGGGTCTAATTCAATTTCAGGTCCAATTCCATGGTCTATAGGAAATTTTTCCTCTTTGAGATCCTTGGACCTTGAGAGTAATCAAATTAACGGTACTCTCCCTCAAAGTTTTGGACAACTCTCCAAATTAGAGTCTCTGCTTATTGGTTTAAATATGTTGGAGGGTATGGTGTTAGAAGTTCATTTTGCCAATTTAAAAATCTAGTCATCCTTTCTTTGGGGTCTAATTCAATTTCAGGTCCAATTCCATGGTCTATAGGAAATCTTTCCTCTTTGAGATCCTTGGACCGTGAGAGTAATCAAATTAACGGTACTCTCCCTCAAAGTTTTGGACAACTCTCCAAATTAGAGTCTCTGCTTATTGGTTTAAATATGTTGGAGGGTGTGGTGTTAGAAGTTCATTTTGCCAATTTAATGAGATTAAAAACACTTGTTGCATCTAAAAACCAACTAACTTTAGAAGTAAGTGACAATTGGACCCCTCCTTTTCAACTCTACCATTTAGATTTGGGATCATGGAATTTAGGGCCAAAATTTCCTTTGTGGCTCTATTCACAAAAGCAACTTTTGAGCTTGGACTTATCCAACACAGGGATTTCAGATGCAGTTCCTCCTTCCTTTTGGAACTTGACTTCTCAGCTTATTTATCTAAATATTTCTCATAATCAGATCTATGGAGAGATTCCACATATCCCAATGATTTTGTCCTATCCTTCAATAATTGATATGAGTTCAAATAACTTCACAGGTCCATTACCTTGTATATCCTCTAATGTGACCTTTCTAGATCTTTCTAACAATTTATTGTCTGAATCTATCTCTCACTTTTTGTGTTACAAGAAGAATGAGCCCAAATATATGAAATTTCTCAATCTTGGAAAAAATCATTTATCAGGGAAATTAAATAATTGTTGGATGATGTGGCAAAGCTTGTCTGCCTTAAATTTAGGAAAAAACAATTTCACTGGTAAAATTCCAGCATCCATTGGATCTTTGGTTTCTCTTTCGTATTTGCACCTAGACAACAACAGATTCTCTAGAAAATTACCATCATCTTTGATTAATTGTAAAGAGTTGGTGACCATTGATATTGCTAAGAATGATTTTGTTGGAAGCATACCTTCTTGGATAGGACATAGACTTTCAAGCTTGGTGATTCTTAACCTTCACTCAAATAACTTTCATGGTTACATCCCAGAAGAACTCTGTTCTCTAACATCACTCCAAATCTTGGACCTTTCACATAATAAGCTATTTGGAAGCATACCTATATGTGTCCACAATTTTAGTGCCTTGGCCAATAGTACCAGTTCAAATTATCCTTCTTCTTTTTTTTATATCGCTTTTCAACAGGATATAATTCTCAGCCTTTGGAAAGTGAATCGGTTGTGATTAAGGGAAAAGATCTTGAGTATTCCACCACTCTTCAACTGGTAAAAATTATAGACCTTGCCAACAACAATTTATCAGGTGAGATCCCTGAAGAAGTGACTCGTCTCAAAGGATTAAAATCATTGAATTTGTCATTTAATATCTTGACTGGAAGAATTCCTGAGAAAATAGGTGATTTGGGATCTGTGGAGTCTATTGATTTCTCAAGCAACCAACTTTCTGGTCGAATTCCTCAAAGTATGTCAAGTTTGACATTTTAAAGTCAATTGAACTTATCAAACAACAATTTGATTGGGAGAATCCCATCAAGCACTCAACTACAAAGTCTCAATGCATCCAATTTTTTTGGAAACAAACTTTGTGGACCTCCACTTACTGATAACTGTACTATAAAGGACGTACAACCAAACATTGAAAATAAAGAACACAAAGTTTTTAGTGGACTTGTGGTAGATTGGTTTTATGTGTTCATGGCACTTGGGTTTGTTGTTGGATTTTGGGTTGTATTGGGTCCTTTACTGTTGAACAAGCAATGGAGGGTTTTGTACTTTCAATTCTTGGATCACCAAGGGTACAAGCTTAGGGGTGTAGTGACACAAACTTGGCAGTGTTGTAAGTAATTGTTGTAAGATTCTTAATATTTAGTGCAAATGTCACGTAATCATATTAATCAATAGTTTGATGATTTCTTTATGATCTTGAAGCTCATAACTTCTTGTATTACTTGCTATATTCGCTCCATTAACATTTATGAATATGATGTTTCTTCTTATGAACATCAATGTCAGTCCAATTTGTAGTTTTATTATTCCTATAGATTAATGGTGTAAAATTACATTTAAGTTCTTAAAAGTAATTGATATGTTAAAAGTAAATATTCAATACCCTGCAACGATGCCCATTTTCTCTTTAGAATCTCTTAGTGATCACTTTGTAAAGTCTCAATGAAAAAGACAACATGTTTCTGCATATCTGGGCAAACTATTTGGTGGATTCCTTGCAACTAGTATCTAAGAAGGAAGCATAGGCTCCACTATAGAGGAGTGCGTCTCAAAAGTCTACTTTGTCCCTGGTGAAAAATTCAACCTTCAATGTTTATTGGGAAATAGGTGATGACCTACATGGTGTGCTAGTATGCTATAGGTTTTTTGCTTCAGAATTTTTTTTTTTTTTTTTTTTTTTTTTTTTTTTTTTTTTTGAGAATCAGAAATTTCTATTTTTGTTCCATGTCTTGTAACTACACCTTTAAGATCATGGTCAAGGAAGGCAAAGAGTCCAATCAGAGAGAACTATTTGCAATCAAAGAAAATTGGAGAAAGAGGGGTTGGATGAGGTGAGGTTCATGGTGGATGTGAATCTTATGGGGATTTCTAATATGCTCAAAGAAGCTTTTCCCACTATGAAGAATTGGAGGGATTGTGGGTCATGTCCTCCCAGGCCAGTCAGGTAGGACATCCCAAAATCTAACTCAATTCTAAAAAGTGAATTAATAAATACATGTTATTGTTTTGTAATTTTGAATTTATGTCTTTTTCAGTGTGTATCTTTGGGCTTCGTGGTTTGATAGAGGCGTTGCAATAGGAGGTTTATTTCCTTTGACGTTCAAGTCTCTTATATTCCCTCCAGACATTGATACCCCTGGTTTAGTAGAAAGGTATGGAAATTGAGTTGTCTATGTCCTTAATTACGCTGCATTTTTTTTTAATTTATTCTTAGCAACATATTGGTGACACATTGTGTTGCAACTTGCAAGTGACAGGCTTGATTAGGAGCTTGTGTTTAGTTGTGACAAATATATTTTTATGACTCCCAACTCTTTACTGTGAGTTTGCTTTAAATGTAACAGACGGCTTTTAACATACTAGATTTATTGATTGCAAAAGTTCATATTTTGTGGTACATTGAAATAAGTGTTCCCAACTCTTTACACTTTTTGCTTTGAGATTTGTTTCCCTTTCATGATGTCCCTTCATTGCACATTAGAAAAATCTGAATCCTAATCTCGAATATTTGGGTTGGTACCTAGATGTGTATGTGTATGTTTATAAAATTAGGTTTGCTGAAGAGGGATTTGTGTCTAGTTAAAATGGGATTTTGTTGAATTGGTGATTAACCTAATTGGGGTATGAAGAAGTTATGGGGTAAAGTTAATTCTCTGTGGTGTTTTGTGTATGTTCTAACGTTGTTTGCAATGATTTATCAATTGCAATTACAGGTAGCACTCTCTCTTTCTCATGTAAGCAATGTTTTGTGTATGTGTATGTTCAGGCACTACTAGAGGGGTTTTTGTTGTTTTGAGATTTTCATCAATTTAATGTGCTCATGTTTATTAATAATCTCATCATGTAAGCTATGGTTTTGTTTGGGTTGCTCTTGATACCTTTTAAGTGTGATTTTATTATTATCTGAAGATATGTATATTATGGCAATATATTTGTACAATCGTTTTATTTCAGAAACAGAAACAATGAAAATGATGCTGAGATTGTATTTGCATTTGGTAGGGTGATTTTGGAAAGTCTCTCCTTCAACTTTTCTTGAATCAAAATTTTAGACCCCTTTCATTGAACTTTTAGTAGGTCTTGTTTTTTGCAACACATTACTTAACCCAAAAGCTAAAGGAAATGGGTTTAGGCAATTGGACCAATAATGTTGTATCAATATTTTCTTCGTTTCTTGTCCATGTGGGACTTCCACTCACATTTGTAGGCAACAATTTTTGTTGCTTCATCTTCTGTGAGCTAACTAATATATGATTTCCCTTATAGACTTATAGCTAATCCATGGAACTGGTCATATATTTTGGTAGGGGTGGCAAAATTTGACACGATCCACAAACCCGACATGACACAACTCGAAATTAGTAGGTTATGGGTTGAGGCTTAACGGGTTCGTGTCATATTCGGATTGACACGGCTAACCTGTTTAATAAACGGGTTGGGTTAGTGTTGAACATATAGAACCTATTTGACCCGTCTGACCTGTTTAATTAAATGGCATTTTACCAATATACCTTTCAAACTCTAGGTATATAAACTTATTATTTGTTGTGATTTATTTTCTTTGACATATTGTGATTAATTATTTGTGATATGGGAATATGTTTTAATTTTGAATGATTATTTGTGAAGCAGTTACTCGTTAGTTCTAAATTTTATATTAAAAATATTTATTTGTTTGTTTTTTCATTTTGATAAAATCTAATAAACAGGTCGACACGACTAACCCGTTTAATAAATAGGTCATGTTAGGGTTGAGAAATCTTGACCCGTTTAATAAACATGTCGGGTTAGTGTTAACCTATATAGTAGAATACTTATGACTTGACACGACACAAACCCGACACGCAAACACGAATTGCCACCCCTATATTTTGGTGTTGCTAGTTAGAGTACCCAATGTGGTCTTACGATGAGACATGCAATTAACAAAGGATGGAATTGGGATTTGTGTGCTAGATGTCCGGGTGAACAACTCTACTGATATTGTAGGTATTTCGAAAACAGGAAAAAGGTTACCTAATTAATGGGGTCCCTACCAAGGAATGAATTTTTGTGGATATAACCTTCAAGGAGCAACAATTGTTGACTGTAAGTAAAAGTTGTTTCAAACATTGTTTCTTTGTATTTGCTATTGGCAACTTGGATGTCTTGTGAACCAGATATGATGATTTGATAGAATATTTTCTTTACTTATGGTTAAAGATTATAATTATCCAATGCTATTCTTAAGGAAGCATGGAAATATGAGACTGAATGTGCCTTTTCAACATTAAAATATTATTTCCAATGACTCCTATAGTGGCTATCATGTTGTGTGCTGCATATTTCATATAATATTTTGCATTAACAATTAATGATAATTTCTGTATTTCTTCCAGTAAGGAGTTTTCTCTCGAACTAATAAGTTTGATGGCAATGCGTTCCACTTTCTCACTGTTAAAAATGTGGCTGCAGTGTTCACGCCACCAAGTTTCCGGTTGAACATTCAGGTAAATAAAAGATCACAATTCCTTCTTAAATTTTTGATTGGATCCTCTTTCTTCTTATCTTTGGTAAAGACGTATCTCTAAACATGTACGATCTATTTACACAGTTATCATTTGACCCACCCTATTGTTCTAATACTTGTGCAGAATGATCAATTCTTCGTTCAACACAATTTGAGTATGAGAAGCTTTATACTTTCTGTATCTAAAAGTGTAATTTTTAGTTATATTTCACCACCAGAGGTTGCTTTCCTAAGAAGAATTACTGCATGATTTAATTCAAAACGGCAAAACTGGTCTTTTGGTTCCTAGGACAAGATGAGATTGAGCCTTCAACCAACCAGACTTATGGTCTCTCTTAAAGAATCTTAAATTTGTCAAGACATTTGCCTCTGTAAATCTTGTTCTCAAGGCTTACTCATGGCATGTAGATGAAACTGATTATTTACTAGGTCATGAAGAAGAGCTAGAAGTTTTTGCATCAGATTTTGCAAATGATGTTCCACTTAGCATCAGTTATAGTTATGATCCAGTAACTCAATTCTTGAATTACATTGACAATGGCAACTTCTCTATTAATGGTGTGCTGGCCGACGTCCCACTTATACTCCATCAGAGGCTATAGGTAAATTTTTGTCTTTTTTTTCCCCTGTTAAGAAAAGTGTTCACCTAAAATTATTCATACCTAAAAACTTTATTGTATCGGTTCATTCTAAATTTCTAACTGTTTTGATTTCTGTACATTCTCTTACAAACTTAAATTGTTCTACCTACCTGAATCCCCTGACAGATGTATTGGATTTCTAACTATCAAATCAATAAAGCTTCTAATTGCGATTTCCTTGGATTTGGCTACCAGGACTCCTAGATAAATTTCTCCTTTCCCTCTTTCTTGACCTTGTAGCACATTCAATGTGAATTGATTTACTTTTTGTCTGTGGATTCATGTGGATGTCAGTTTGCATTTGCAAATAACCTTAACAACTTTCCTGTATTTTCTTAACTGGTGCTATTTCTAACTTTGTATAGTCACATTCATGATTCATCCTGCCCTTCATGTGAAGTTAATTGTTTAATAAATTTAAACCAAAAAAAAAAAAAAAATACTAAGCCTCGAACACATTGCTTTTTGGAGACTTTTCAATTTCATTCTCAGTTAATTGTTTAACATATGATTTTGTATATCACATGCCACAATTGCATTCTAGGAACTGAAGGATTAAAATATCATTTCTTATAGCTGCATTTTATTTAACAATAATGGCATGATAATTCTGACATGATTAGTTAAGTTTCTCTATGATAGATTATTGCTTGCTCATTTTAATAATATTTTCTTCAAGATGCTGATCGCTCTTCTCACATTGCAGATTTCTTTGCTCATCTAGACCAAAATGCTTCAGCACAAGGTATATCACTATTGCATATTGCTTCTAATAAAAGCTTATTCTTTTCTCCTCATAACTGATCAATAAGGTTGTCTAAGTATGTTTTTATGGAAATATTACTTTTTTAGAATATTAGTGTTTACCTTTTTCTTTCACCTTCCTCTATCTCCAGTCCCATCCTTTGGTTATCTCTAAATATGGAGCAAGTGAAGATTACCCTGGTTGTACGGATTTAGCACATACGAAAGCTATTTCAATCATGTAGATATACTTGTCTGTCTTGTTTGATTGGCAAAGGATGGGACTCAATTTGCTTTACTTAATTTTTTTTTTTTTTTAAGCATTCTTGTGCAATATAATTAGGTGGAATGGTAATTATATTGGCCAAATTTGGTCTAGGGGGCTCTGGTGTGTAGAATCATTTTCAGCTCCTTTGCACAGGACATTGCAGAGATCAAAGAACTCTTGAAGCAGAAAGGAGGTGACATCGGCTGTTGAAGAGATTTTCTATGACGTTTTTGAAGAGCCAGAGTAATTTTAACACAGTTTCAATATATATAAGATACGATTTGGATCATAAATTGTGTGGATTTGAGGAAATACAATTTGCTTACTGCTATCTAAAATTTTGATTCTTGTCTGAAACTAAGGATGCAAGATTTGTTGGATGAACATATGTAGAAAGGAATATAACCTGGATATGCAGTTCTTAATTAAAGAGAACCTTATGACTGATTTAATTGACTTGAATTATTCGGTAGAGTAAAATGATGAACATATGTAATTGGTATTAGTTGCCAACCACCTCTATTGGTCATCATCAAAGGAGCTGCCTGTGTTCACTAGCAGTCAGCAGTAAAAGTAGAGTACAGATTTCAATCAGGCAACCTCGATGGTTCATCTTATTTGTTTTTTCTTCTAAAAGATACCCAGGGTACATCTTATCCTAATGCCTTGCTTTCAAAACCTAAAAAACCAAAAATGAAAAATACATGAAGACCATCACAAAATAAGAAGTTGTAAAAGAAAATAAGGAGAGAAAATAAGGAAAAAAAAAGAGGGGGGGGGGGGGGGGGGGGGGAGGGGACTCCCTGTCAACAATAAGAAGTTGTATTAGGTGTTTTTTTTTTTTTTTTTTAAATAAGTAAGACTTGTTAATTTCATCTTTTTCGAATTCCTATATGCATGCTAGCATAGAACCAACATAGAAGCAAGTCTTTTTGACCCATCTTTATTTTGAATGTGTGATAGAATTTCACTGTCACAAAAGTTTATGAATTTTTACACTTTCACCATCTGTTTCATTTCTGGTCAAGGTTTGCTTGTTAAGTTTTTGACTTGTCAACAAAATTTTTTATTTTGTTTGCGAACGAGTTGTGTGTAAAGATCTGGAGTCTAAATTAGTTTGTAGCAATGATCAACTCGTTGGCATATTTGATGAAGGCCTCTCATTTCAATGTTTCATTGATCTCGACCACAAGGGCACAACCTCATGCTCACTGCTATGCCCATTCATGTGTCAAGACAATTGCAGAGTTAATTACCAATTTGTTGCAGTCCTTTGCTTTGAGTCAGTTACCAATATGTTGTGATGTTTGATTGAGCAGTAACAATAGTTGTTAATGTATTTCCACACAACTTAGTGGCAAAAAGCATTACCTTCTCTCTGTAAATATAGCGTATGTCAGTATGTGAATGTGCCGAATCAAAGGTGCTTCAACTCATAGAGCTCCACTTCATTAAAAAAACCAAACAAAAAAAACAAAAAACAAAAAACAAAAACATCCATAGAGCTCCATTTTGTTTTTATTTATTTATAAGTTTTATAATTTTTTGGGTATAATTTTGCATTTCTTCATTGTGTGCATCACAGGTCAATAATCTTTAAAACAGCTAGTGAATACCCCAAGAGAGTTGATTGTATTAGGAAAGGCGGTGTACAATTAGTCCTAAGTTTCTCCAAGTAAAAAATACATGCACCACCATTAGTATCTTGTCTGATATTTTCTTCCTAATTGACCAAATATATCCAATTGGAACTTTAAAATGAGTGGCATTGGAAGTTTCATCAATACTACATATTGGTGGGATGAATTTTACCCCCAAAAAAAAATAATAATTAGCGTAAACCTGTTTTTAACCATTTTTTGAATAACCTCACTAAAATTAATAACAAGCGCAACGACTTGGACACTGCTTCTTTGACCTTACATGAAATTTTGTTTCATATTCATAAGGCATTCTTAGTGATCACACTTTTGGTTGAATAATCGCTTCACCTCTTTACTCTTAAAGCACATGACTTGCAATTTGCAAACGAAAAATATTCCATTATTATTATTTTTTTATAGGACATATTCCATTATTGTATCCTAAACCGAGACGTGTCTAACCAAAATGAATTTGATTCATACGTCTTAAAATGCATAGCCTATTTCATGACATATTATTATTATTATTATTTTTTTTTTTTTTTTTTTTTTTTGGAAGACAACCTGTACAATAGAAATGCTATCAACATGTATATCTATATTATATTTAAAAGTTGAAGTCTAGTATTTATTATTACTATGTTCTTATTAAGCCACATTAGCGGCCACATCATATATGATATTCTCTCCTCTTTAATTATTTTTTTCCTCATTAATTTATCACCTTACAATTACTCTTCCTCCAACATTTTCCCCACTTTTACCTTTTGAATATACACCACTGTCAATTTCTTTAAGATTTCTCCCCTTTTCTCGTGTGTGTGTGTGTTAAATACTTAGTATTCTCAAAAGAAAAAATAGTGGGTTAATCCCATATTGGAAAATGAGTGTGAGTTAAAGAGGTTTAAAACATGTGCTGTGTATCCAAGAGTTAGGCCCTTTTGAATATACATCACTGTCAGTTTTTTTAAGACCTCCCCTCTCCCCGTGTGTATGTGTTAAATACTTGATATTCTCAAAAGAAAAAATAGTGGGTTAATCCCACATTGGAAAATGAGTATGAGTTAAAAAGATTTAAAGCATGTGTTGTATATCCAAGAGTTAGACCCTTTTGAATATACACCACTGTCAGTTTCTTTAAGACCTTCTCCCCTCTCTCCATGTATGTGCGTTAAATACTTAATATTCTCAACAAAAAAAATATATATATATATATCTCCACTACTCTATACCTTAACCTTAAAATTCCTTTATCTCTTCATCTTTCTTTTATTTTGACTCTTCTCTCCCCATTTTATTTACTATAAATATTTGTTTTCATTTCTTTCATTCAATCCATATTTTGCCCACACAAAAAGGGGAATACTCTCTCTCTCTCTCTCTCTCTCTCTCTCTCTATTGTTTTCTTTCTTTTGGGGAATTTTTAATTCTTTGTTGCACATCTAATTTAGGTTGATGATTCTTAATTTTGTTAAACTCTACTTTGAGTTAATGCATTTGGTTATATTTTAATTTTTTTATCTTTTTATTTTATTTTATTTGACTGTTAAATGTTATCCAATAATATTATATAATGATATAATATTATTGGATAACATAACTTGGATAGCTTGGATTATTTGTTGTTTACATTTATTTACAATTATACATTTTCTTTTGAGTATTTGCCCACTCATCTTATTTTATATAATTTTGCTATTTCTCTCATATTCTCTCCTAGAATATGTGATTCTCTCTCTCTCTCTCTCTCTCTCTCTATATATATATATATATATATAGACAAAGTTTAGCTACAAAATTAGTTATACCCTTAAATTACAACCTTACTCAATATCTTTTTATTAAAGGTGAATTTTGACAAATTCACTATTGGATTACATCTTCTTCTTATATCCTCCATACTTGCAAAAATTTTAGAAAATTAAATATTAATAGCTATGTCATCAATAAATTATTTAAATTGTAATTTTTTGTAGTTTAAAATTATGCATAAAATATAAGCTTGTAAATCATATAGTAAATAATATCTGATTAACACAAAATTTGACATGTGTATTAAGAGCACAAAGAGCATGCAATTCAATAATTAGATTTTCAAAATATATAGTAATGTTTATTTTATTGAGTAAAACTGTAGCTTTAGGCTACAACCAATATATATACACACACTTTCTTTTGGTGGAATGTTTTGTGAGTTTCTAATCACATGTACTCTCTGTCTCTTTTATAGTTTTGATTTGAGTTAATTCTTAGATATTTTAGAAGTGAGAATTTAACAATTTTATTTATTTAAATGAATTGAAATAAAATATTATATGTTTAATTTTAAAAAATATAAACGATTTAATGATATGAAGAATGTGGCTGAATTTAAATGTTGATAAAATAAAATGAAAAGAAGAAGAAGAAGAAGAAGAAGAAGAAGACAAATGGCGCTTCTTGCAAAACAGGTATGGCGCTTATTACATCATAAAGACTCTTTACTTTATAAGGTCTTTAGTGCGAAATATTTCCCTAATGGTAGCATATTGGAAGCTGCGGTTCATCCGCGATGTTCTTTTGCTTGGAGGAGTATTTTACAGGCAAGGGATGTCATCACAAAAGGGGCTGTTTGGAGAGTGGGAGATGGGGAATCTATCAGAATTTGGGAGCATAATTGGTTGCCGGACTTGTCAAGCAGTAGGGTGATTTCTCCACGGACAAATACTGATATTCTCTATGTGAAAGACTTGTTCATGGCTGGTAGAAGAGTGTGGGATCCGGGTTTAGTGGATGAGGCTTTTTTGCCATGGGAGGCTGAGTTGATAAAGAGGATCCCGATGAGTGAAGGGTGGGTTGAGGATTTGTTGATTTGGCCCTTAACTCCTACTGGGGATTATAGTGTGCGGAGCGCCTACCGAATGTTGGAGACAAATGCAAGAAGATTAAGTCCGGGTACTTCTTCTTTGGAAGGGCAGAGCAAGGTTTGGAAGGGGATTTGGAAGATCAAGACACCGAATAAAGTCCGTCATTTTATTTGGCGAGCTGCGCGTGATTCTCTTCCTACAAAAGTGAATCTCCGACACCGACATGTCCCTGTTGAAGCTTCATGTTCAATGTGTGATGAGCCATCGGAGTCATTAATCCATTGTTTGTGGTTATGTGATCATGCTCAGGCAGTATGGAAGTCTAATTTTTATTTTTCCAGGTTTTACAGAAAGCAATACAGGAGCTTTATCGAGCTGTTAGAGGAGGTTATGTGCAGCGCTTCAGAGTTTCAGATGGCTCTGTTTTCAACAATTTCCTGGTGTTTATGGCAGAGGCGAAATAGGTTGAGAGAAAATCAACCTGCTTGGCCGCTGAATGAAGTTGGAGAGAGAGCAATTGGCCTAGTACGTGAATTCTTTGAAGTAGGAAAGTCTGAAGCTGTAACGCGTGGTGCTGCTGCTCCTGTGCACTGGTCTCGACCTCCAGATGGTTTTTACAAGGTGAATTTCGATGCTGCTCTATTTGAGAATCTGGGATGTGCAGGTATTGGAGTGGCAGTACGGGATTCGGTTGGTGCTATAATTGCTGCGTTATCACAACGGATCCCTCTTCCTCTGTCAGTGGAGATGGCTGAAGCCATGGCAGTGCGTAGGGCTGTTCTTTTTGTGCAAGAGCTGTGTCTTTCTAAGGTGTTAGTGGAAGGTGATTGTCTGCGGGTGGTTTCGGCGTTGAATTCTCCGGTTTGTTGCAATACCTTGTATGGGAATGTCATTGAGGAGTCGCGTTGTCAGGCCAGTCAGTTTCAAGCTTGCAAGTTTATCCATGTGCACCGAGGAGGGAATCAGTTAGCTCACACCCTCGCTAGAAGAGCAGTTTCATCTGCAGAGTTTAATGTTTGGGTAGAAGAACTACCCTCTGATTTGGAGTGTGTACTCCAAAACGATGTTTCTTAATTTTCTCTATTATATGATCTTAACTTTTTCTCAAAAAAAAAAAAAAAAAAAAAAAAAAGAAAAAGAAGAAGAAGATATAACAATAAATATCAACAGGGAGGTAACACAACCTCCCTGCAAGTTAATACATCAAAGATACACCTAAAAATAAATATACTAAATAAGTCAACTTCTTTTTTTAAAAGAAAGAGTGGGGAGTAACACAACCTCAAAACATATTGGAGATAATAAGAAAGAAATTAAATTGTAAAATTTTATAATTGAAGAGGAAAAAAAATTTTATATTTATTTTTAAGGAACATAATCTAAGTACAAGGGAAATTATAGATTATAGAATTGTGAAGTTATATAACTTAATTTATAGAATTGTGAACATAATCTAAAGGATGGAAACATCGTAAAACGAAAACTAAGAATGGCTCATAACAAAAGGCCCAAGAACATGATCATGGGCTACTCCATTTTTTAGCCCAATTTAAGATGGATTTGTTGAAATAATGGCTTACAGTGGGAAGAGCTTTGCAATTTGGATTTTTACTGCAATTATTGTCATCCCAGGCAGAGGCACCTTGGCCATCCAATTTCCCACCACCCCTGAGTACCAACCGGTCTATGTATTGAAAGGTGATCCAATGGTTAACATTAATTGTAGATACTTTTTGTAAGAGCTTTTAGGGTCCCTATGATCTGAATTTCCACTTGACCCTTGCATGGTCCTTTCAACACTATAGGCCCCAGCATATATGTTCCTCATGGGATCAACATAAGATTCCTTCCTTCAGATTGACAAGCTTTGTTAAATACATTTTCAAAAACCTACAAAGACAAACACACACAAAAATTATAAAACCATTATATAGCTTTTATAAATGCTTTAATGCTTCTCATCCAAGAAAAGATTCATGGTTATCATAATTTTATTGAGCAGAACATACCTTACTGTTATCAGTAATTCCATCTGCAATAGCACCATCATTCATCACATTAAAAACCATTTTTCCAAACCCAACTTTAGAAATGAATGCTAATAAGAACACCAAGTAAACACAACGAAAAACTGATATTGAACCCATGTTTTCCACTAGTACTAACTTCTTTCTTTCTTTCTTTCTCTCTTTTTTTTTTTTTTTTTTAAATAAAATGATAATAGAATTTTATTGAGTAAAAAACTAGACAATAGATACACTACAAAACTTCAGAACAAGGACTCTTCCACCCAATACTTTACAATATGGTTTCTCTGTGTTTATAATGAATTTTCATAGATAAAAATAGAATAAAACTAACAATAAAGTTAAGGACAAAACAAAACTCCACTACAATTTTATAACAATATTCCTAAATTGGCCTATACACATGAGCCCACTACAATCTGCAATTTAATTTAATTTTTTTTTTAATGGCTCATGTGTGAAGTAATAGTCTAATTTAGGAATGTATCAGGTAAACACAATGCATTTTTTATATTAAACCCATGTTTTCAACTACTACCACTTGATTGTTATGGTTTCTCTTCTTTTTTCTTTTCTTTTTTTGAGAAAAAGTTCAGTGCATATTATTAAGGTGGCCTATTGAACCTAAAATACAGATAGAAGGTCTGGTAGTACTTCTTCCATCCAGACTGACATTTGAGGAGGAGAGATTTCTCTGCTTTAATAATGAATTTTATTAGATAAAATTAACAATAAAATTAGGGACACAACAAAACTTCACAATAATTTTACAACAATATTCTTAAATTAGCCTACCACCGCACATGAGCCCACCACAATATGTCATTTAGATTTCTATTTTTATTAATAGCTCATATGTGAATTGATAGGTTAATTTAGGAGAATTGTGAATTTGTGTAATGTCCTAAATGGACTCTAAAATCAGAAAATTTTATTTAGTTCATTTGAAGGATCACCTCATCAATGTTCAGTGGTTATCCCACTCAAATACCATAATGCCATGTGTACAATAGATCCCAATGAATGATTAGGGTCTTTTAAGGAAGTGGCTTAAGGTTCATCCTAATGTGAGGACAATATCTCTCAAACTTTAAAGGTCCTTGATAAGCAGCAATGCACAAATGGTATGTGAATAAAAAATGGAAGAGAGAGAAATGAAAATCCTATGGTTCTTATATGGAGTATGGACCTACAATAACAAGCCTTGACACATTGCTAATTATGAGGCTACATTCAAGACGTGTTTCTAGTTTCTATACTTCTCATAACAGGTCTTGACATACTGCATGCATTACATGTAGAGTTCAAAGTTGAAACCTTCAAATATAGGAGCATTGGAGATTCTATGAATTGGTCCTTTTTTTTATTTTTTGTAACGACATTATTTCAAACCTATAGCCTTTTTTTTTTTTTGGGGGTAAAATAAGGATTGCATTTACAAAAACTAAGGAACAAATATAGTCACAGCAGAGTCAGGACACTTCCTGCTTAAATAAAAGCCATTAAACTCAGCATTAAAAGTACTAACTACGTCCACAGGTGAACACAAAAAGAGATTAAATTGACTCTCTTGCACAGCTCCCATCCTGGCCAGCCTATCTGCACTTCTATTTGCTTCTCAAAAGCAATGCTTAAAACGGATTTGGTGAATTTGAGTAGCCAGTAGCCTGCAGTCATTCACCAGAGGAGAAACCAAACTGTTAGTGCAGTTTGAAGAGGACAAAACATCAATAATAGCTTTAAGCATCTAACTCTACTTCAACAGCATTAAAATTTCTATTTATGCAGAGTACAAGCCCATCCTGTGATGCCCATAATTCGGCTAAGTAGCTGGATGTAATTCATATATTTCTCGCAAATCCCACAATCCAGGCGCCCTCTTCATCACGAATGACTCCCCCACCTCCCGCTGGTCCGGGATTCCCAAGAGAGGATCCGTCAGTGTTCAACTTAACCCATCCATGTCTCGGTCTTTCCCATCGAATCTGCTTTACAACGAGTTGAGATGGAGTTTTTTGGGAAATAAGCACAATAGAAGAACTCCATAGCTCTATGTACTACCTCTTTAGCTAGCATGGGATTGATTCTTTTGTTCTTGAAAACCACCTGATTCCTGTTGTTCCAGATGGTCCAAACAGTAAATGGAAACACAATTTTCCAAGGAATTGGGGGCCGAGAATCTGCCTTGTCAATAGCACAATTATTGACAGCCACATGGGGAGGTTTTGCGTGAAGAAGGGGCCATTATTTGCAGATATTCCCAGTTGGAACCAGGTGGCCTTGATGGCGAGGCAATCTCAAAAGGCATGGGAAATCGTTTCTACACCAGCCTGACACAATGGACAAGTAACATCTGCCTCTTGATGCTAATCACTCTCTAACTCCAATGCTGTTATCGCAACACTTCCATAGGAAGGTCTGAACCTAGGAAGGATTTTAAGATCCCGTACCCAATTTCCATGGAAAGGCTCAGGGGGGCCCAGCTCCGCTGCAAGCCTGTAAGCATTTTTAAGATCAAATTCTCCATGCTTTGCCCCCACCCAAGTCAGTCTGTCTTGGCATCTTGAAGTTGTCGCAAACGGGATTGATTGGAGCGCTTACTTGCAATTCAGAGGAACATTGAATGGGATCAAGGACCAATTCCATCGCGCATTGTTTCATGATAATTGTTCTTTATTCTTTAGATGTGCGAAGTTTGAATCCTAGATCCATTATTCACCGACAAGTGACTTTACTGGTTAAACTAACTAATAACTAGAACCTACAATTTGGTCATTTGATCAAAGAATATTTGGAAATTGAAATATGCACAATGGACCTCATATAATTGAATTTTAAATTTTAAATTTGGCAGATTTTGACCTAATTTTACTGACAATAATTTCGGCATAACTATGAGAGATTATGATTAAATTAGTTGAGACATTATGGTCCTTGTCTAGGAATTGAATTTTGAACTTGAATGCATATTGATTTTTGGTGAGTTGACGATTTGGTGTGTTTTTGACTCTTGGCTAATGTAACTGACACTAATTTCGGCATTACACACTGATTAAATTAGCTGCTGCTCTTACCAAACGAGGCTTACACTAATTTTATTGATCCTTATCTATACGTTAACGGCTCACTGCTACAGCTAAATCATCCATTATTTCAGTAGAAGTGTGATCAGCTTACAGCTTCAATGGCGTGAAAACAATTGAAAGAGAAATTATTCATTCGTCCATTATTTCTTCTTTTCTTTTCCTTTTGGACATTCATCCATTGTTTCATTTCTTGTATTTTTACCCGCTCTTCCTCTTTTGCCTAAGAAAGTGCTTAAACAATTAGCCAGGTGTTGCAACTTGCAACCTTCCAAGCAATGTGAATCCTCGACTATGAAAATTAGCAGCGGACCAAACAGTTGAGAACAATCTAATGTTCCATGCATTAGCTTAATGCAGTCATTAACTCCACTACTTATGTCATACACAATGCACACCAAAGAATAATTATGTGTATATTTTACAACAAAACAGAAGTACAAATTGCATACTCGGAATAAACCCATCATCACATCTAGGATCTACCTCTCAAGAATTTGTATTCTCAAAGTACAAGGGGAAGAATGAACATACCTACAATGTTCAAAAAAGAAGAAAGAATTCACTGCTGTTTAGGAAAAATTTGGAACCTTGTTGCCATGCAGCAAAGAAGGGTGATCATGTTTACAATTTTCAAACTAGAAAAAGAGCAGAAAGGAGCATTGCAAGATATGGAAGGAAGAAGCATGAAGCAATTTTAGACTGCCCATTCCGTGAAGTTGGAGCAATTGTTGTATTTACACCACCCGGGCTGGAAGATGGTGGTGTCGCTGTCGCTGAAACAGGTGGCATAGGTGGCTCCACCACATCACTCTCATTCAGGACAGGGTACGGAGCCTCAGCTGGTGGCAGGTACCCAGGAGTAATGACTTGCATGAGACTCCCAGCTTCAACAGGGGTCATATAAGAAGGTGTGTTTTTGCCCAATAAACATAGATTCCCTGCATTACGTTGAAGCGTATCATTGTATCAGTAACTAGAGACAAACTTGAACAGCTCTATAGGACCATGCCAGGGGAGAAACAAAATGCTTCATAGGAAACAGAATTGAATCAATTGATTATGAAAAGTTCCTGGAGGATTTAAATGAGAAGAGGCAAGATGAAATAAATGTCTGTTGGATGCAATATTGTATTAACATTTTTGTCCAGTAGCATTTTGTTACTGAGACCTGTGATTACAAAGCATTTATGTTCTAATAAGCACGCAAACGGTGGCCAGGTTGTTAATCTATTAATCTAGTGGTATAGAGTTGTGTCAAAAATTTCTAGAAACCTAAGAATAATGCCAATGCAATTCTTAGTTTTGGTGTTTAACATGTATTTCTGCATCATTTAAATTAAGAGAACCAATAAAAGTATCCTGTATCCACTTACTTTTGTATCTGGCAGCTGTCTTGGGGTAGTCAGTGATGATACCATCAACCTTGGCTCCCGTGACATATGAGTTGATCTCCACAGTTGCATCTGAGAAGAAGTCCCATGCTTGAGACACAAACTCATTGCTGAAGATTTCAACATAAACAGGGAGTTTAAATGATTGTAGCTTCGATACAGTATCAGTAACACCAGTAAGGAATGCATTATTTTCAGGGAAGACAGAGGTCTTGCTGACAACCACAGCATGAGCAAACTTTTTAATATCCCCAACGGCTGAATTTGCAGCATCACGAATATTCTCATCAACCTTGTATACAAGCTCATAATTCGTTTTGTCCTTGAATTGCTGTAGAACTGAGCTGTTAGTGGACTGAATCATGACTTTTAGTGCTACCTGTTTATCATAACTAGCTTTACTCAATGCATCCTTCACTGCCTGGATTACATCTAATCCCTGTGCCTCTGCAAGGTAGGCCGCATTCTGAAAGGGACAGAACATAATGAAATGGCATCATCAACATAAATAGTCAAGTCAGGGTAAGAAGAATTTTTATGTCTCAATTGGCAATACTACATCCAAACATTCTAGACCAATATGAAACACAGTGGTTTCTGCATTGGCACCAGCATAACTTTTGAGAAGGAATGCATGGCAGTTAGTATCAACCTAAAGCAGAGTCATCAAGCATGACAGATCACACTCTATACAAGAGTGGACACCTACAAATTATTGACTAAGAGAATTTCGAAAGAAAACAACTGAAAATCATTGCTGACATACCTCACCCCCCTTCCTAACCCCCAAAAATTTGATAGAACAAAGAAAACACATGTTACACCAATAAAAATGTTCAGTCTGTAACAGGCATGATCTCTGATAAATTACTAATCATGGATTTTTGGTTTAAAATATCTTTTCTTATAAAGTTTTCTTAGCATCTAAAAAGATGCAGGCATAGCAAATACTCACCTCTATGCTGATCAAGACACCAGTAAGAGAGCCAGCTTTCTTTGACAAGGTCAGAAAGTCAGCCAATGTTAGATATTTTCCAGCATTTTTGGACTTTGGATTCCGGAACAATCTGTAGCCTGCATAGGGGTTTGCTATGGACGCTGCAGGAATTTAGAAAAAAAATGCAGGGATGTTAAATATGATTCTAGAAGTAACTTTGCTATTCATTGTATTCACAAAAACAGAACAGCATATGCCAGTCAAATAACATAATCAAAATGCACTAGAAGATATAGAACAAGGAAAGCAGATGAATTGTCATGAGAAAGGGCCCTCTCAACACATAAGAATTTAGGATGTCTCAATTTATGTTCCCTCTCTAAGGTCCAAATATCTTTTCCAAAATGTTACAACATCCCAAAAGTTTAAGTGAAAGATTTACATTTTCAGACTAAAGTTGATTAAATCAACCTGTAAATTTGTAGTAACATTTACTTCCTTTTTTTTTTATATATGTTTGAAGTGGTGGAGGGGCGGGATTCGAACTTAGTCATCTCCATTAGAAACACCAAGAGAAGCCATTTGAACTAAATCCAAAAGGTCATTGGCAATAACAAGTACTTTCTGACTCTTCCTTGTACCCCTGAATTTCCTACATAGATGTATGGTTCAACACTCCAGTAGTTCTCAAAGAGTTTACATAGAAAGTTTGGACATGTGGCTTACTACATTTACGCACCACGTAATTGCATGGTCTATGTGATGACCCAAATCACTAATAAAATCAAGAAACAGTCATGCTCCAATTAATGAGAATACTTATGAAAATATAGTTATAAGATATTTACCAGTGACGTGCTAACCAATAACTAGAAGTTAGTAACAATTCCTTCAGTTATAATTTTGAAAGAAATTAGGTAGGATGTTTCTCTCTTATTAGTAATAACAAAAGCTGTGTTTGGCAAAAAAAAATTTAAATAACATTCTAAATATTACATTTGCACCACAGAACATGTAAATGACAACCAAATTCAACTTACGTGTCAAAGATTGAATCTGACTCCATGTCAGGCTAAAGGTAAATATTCCACTGCCAGACTTGATAGCTGGAATGCTTCTTGTAAGGTTGCTGAACATTGACTGAGCAACTGTTGTGCTATCTATCAGATTTATTGAGCTTAAGCAAAATGGAGTCCCATCCTTTGCCAATTGAACTGGACAGTCAAGTATATCTACACGATCTTCAATAGCTTTCATATATGCTAAGTTCGTACAACCAGGGTAATCTCCACTTGCTCCATATTTAGAGATGACTAAAGCCTTTGCTATAGAACGAAAAGGTAAAACAAAAAGGTCAACAATAATATTCTAAAAAATAATGTTGTCATAAAAATACAGTTAGACAAGCTCATCGATCAGTTACAAGCTGAAAAAAATCAAAGCTTTTATTAGAAGCAATATGCAATAGTGATATACCTTGTGCTGAAGCATTTTGACCTAGATGAGCAAAGCAATCTGCAATGTGAGAAGAGAAATCAGCATCTTGAAGAAATTATCATTGAAATAAGCAGGCAATAATCTATCATAGATAAAATTAACTGATTATGTCCGAATTATCAAGACATTACTGTTAAATGAAATGCAACTAAAAGCAACGGTATTTTAATCCTTCAGTTCGTAAAATGTAACTGTGGCCTGTGACACACAAAAACATTTGCAAGCACTAATAGAACAAAATCCAGTTTCGCTTCTATAATAACCTGATCAAGGACCTCTGTATTAAAGGTAGTCCCAGGACTAGAAATGAAATTGAAAAGTCTCCAAAAATCACTGTGAGTTTTAGTAAATTAAAAAATATATATATTGATAAGCTTCAACTTCTCATGAAGTGGTAGGATGAATCATGAATGCATCTGTATGAAGCTAGAAATAGCAAGAGTTTAGAAAAATAATGCAGGAAAGTTGTTCTAGGTTATCTGGAGATGCACACTGATATTCACATGATTGCACGGATGAAGAGTAAATCAGTTCACATTGAATGTCCTACAAGGTCAAGCAATGAGCAAAGGAGAAATCTATCAAGGAGTCCTGGTAGACAGACCCAAGGAAATTGGAATTAGAAGCTTTATTGATTTGATCATTAGAAATCTAATGCATCTGTCAGAGGGTTCAGGTAGGCAGCACAACTTAAGATTTTATGAAAACTTACATAACTCAAAACAGCTAGAGAAACTTTATACTGAACTATTACCATTAAGTTTTTAGGTATGCATGATAATTAGGTGAACACCATCTTTAAAAGGTGGAAAAAAAATTACCTCTAGCCTCTGATGGAGTAATTGGGAAGTCGGCCAGCACACCATCAACAGAGAAGCCATTGTCAAAGTAATTCAAGAACTCAGTTACTGGATCGTAACTATAATTGAAGCTAAATGGAACATCATTCGAAAAATCTGATACAAAAACCTCTAGCCCTTCTTTATGAGCATCCAAAACAACAGACGTATGAGGTAGTAAATAATTATTTGCATCTACAGGCCATATGTAAGACTTGGGAACCATAATTCCAGAGGCAAATGTCTTGATAAATGTAAGATTCTTTAAGAGAGAACCATAAGTCTGGTTGGTTGAAGGGTCAGTCTCATCTTGTCCTAGAAACCGGAAGACCAGTTTTGTCGTTTTTGGATTAAATCGTGCCATAATACTTTTTAGGAAAGCAACCTCTGGTGATGAAATATAATTAACAATTACAGATTTTGATACAGAAATTACAAAGCTTCTCATACTCAAATTGTGTTGCGTGAAGAATTGATCATGCTGCACAAGTATGAGAACAAAAACGTTGGTCAAAATGATAGCTGTTGGACCAGCTCCTACATGTTTAGAGAAACACCTTACCAAGAAGAAGAGGAGAGATCAATCAAATTTTAAGACAGAATTATAATCTTTTATTTACCTGAACGTTCAACCAGAAACCTGGTGGCTTAGATGAAGCCACTTCTTGAACAGTGAGAATTGAGAAGCCATTGCCATCAAACTTATTAGTTCGAGAATAGACTCCTTGAGTTACTGGTTAGAAATACAGAAAATACATTAAAAAAATATATATATTTCAAATAAGCAACAACAAAGCCTGATAGAAACTGTAAACAGTCATTTGAAGCAATATTTTAATGTTTAAAATGCATTTTTAATCTCATATATCATTATAATAATAACTGTGGACAATTATGATATCCAACCATATGTAAAGAAAAATGTGGTATCAATCATTATATTCAGGTTCACAAGACATCCATGTAGCCAACAGCAAATTCAAAGAAACAACATTTAAAACAACTCAGACTTACAGGCAACAGTCGATAGCTCCTTGATGGTGAAATCCACAGAAAACCATCCTTTGGTAGGGACCCCATTAACCAGGTAATCCTTATTCCTTTTTTTGAAAATATCCGCAATGTCAGAACTGTTACTTAGCAGGAGATCTGGCGCGCAAATCCCAATTCCATCCTTTGTTAATTGAACATCACACCATAAGACCACATCAGGTACACTAACCATCACTGCCAAACTATACGCAAGTGAAGTAGAACTAGGAAAAATCCCCGAAAATCCACCATTTGCAATGACCTTAGGCGGATCACCTACAAGGCAAATCATATTCATTAGAAGATGAAGCCAAGAAATTGTTGCATATACAGGCGTGAGTAAAAGCCCCACATGGATCAAAAAATAAAAAAAAAACTTGCGAAATTAATATAACGTATAATTGGGTCCAAATGTCCAATATCCCAAACCTATTTCCTTACACTTTGGGGTTAAGTAGTGTGTCACAAAAAACAACACTTTCTAAAATTTCTACAAAAAGGTCTAAAATAAAAATTCAGGAAATGTTTTTAGAAAACACTTTTCAAAAACACTATACCCCAAATCCAAATGCAATATCTGCATCATTTTCGTTCTTTCTGTTTCTGAAATCAGAAAGATTATTCAAATTTCAACTTCCATGGTTTCAATTAATAACAAAACCACAGTTAAAAGTTCACAAAAGGTAACCCAAAATAAAATTATAGCTTACAAGTTGAGATCATTAATGAACATGAGCACATTATATTGATGAAAATCCCAAAAAAAAAAAAAAAAAAGCAATAAAACTAAATGATGGATCTAGCTAATCAGCATCAGACTTTTAAAATGAAAAACCTTTCCATATTAGTTTATAGTTAGGTAACTGTTTTCACTTCAACTAATACAACTTGTTAACTGATTTTATTTGAGATTACATGCATTAAGACTTTTAGATTCAAAATGGTTTTTCTCATAGACAAAGCAGAAAATCAGAGAGAGAGAGAGATCTATTTGGATGTAGAGGAAAAAATGTAAGAAAAATTAAAAGAATTAATTAAAATAGAAAAGAAAAACAAATTATAAATAAATAAAATCCTCTGCATCAAGCTTAATCAACTACTCTGCTCAGTTCTATAAGCCAAAAAAATTTCAAAAACGAACTAAAAAGCTGGTCAAGTTAATAAAAGTTACTATAAATGAGTTTTTCACCTTTCCAGAGCCAAAGCAGCACAAAATTTATTATTAAAATATATATATATATACAAAATTTTCATTTCCCTTCACTTTTTTCGCAGCAACCAAACATAGTTTAAAAAATTAGTAACAAAAAAGCTACAGAGACAGAGAGAGAGAAGAAGATTCACCGCTAAGTGTTGACCATTTAGATCCCTGAGCAGAGACCAGAGGGGCTAGCAGCAGCGAGTGAAGAAGTAGAAGCGTAAAGAGAGTTTGAGCGCGTGAGTTATACATTGCCGGCAAATCAATACAGATAGTCGTCGGAGACTCAGTACGGAACTTCCGGCGATCAGGTTTCCTCGGAAAATGAATTCAGATTCAGTACTATTTGTAAGAGAGATAGAGAGAGAATGAGAGAAAGTTGAGCTTGAGCTCTGTTGCTTTTACGGCCTAAACTGACATATATTTATAATTTTTTTTTTTGTTGTTGTTAATGTAATAATATATTTAGATTTCAAAAAAATAAAATGTAATATATTTAAACTAGTTAATCAACGAGAAAATAATGGGGTTTTGGTAATGAATGAGAGGGACGGTGTAGTTAAATACGCGTACCCACGTCTGTGTCTTATGATCATATTATTGTTGTCAAACGTAAGCGGCTCGACTCAGCCGGTTTCTCTTACAACTAACTACCCTTTGTCCTAAGGAAGCCTATGTAGACTAGTTACCATCAACTTTCTTTCAAGAAGTATGTATAAACGGTGTTTTTTCCCCCATTCACCCCAAAAAAAAAAAAATGTTTTTCCCTCTCATATTTATGGTGGATCTTACTATAAATTTAATAAATAAACTTATCATAAATATAAAAAGAATGAGTATCATTCTTTGTATTCTGGGAGTACCTAAGTTTTACTCGTACTTAGGACAGTTTAGTTGGAGATTTTTAGTATCGTTATTTAAAATAATGTAAAAATTGTGGTTTAGAAAGTGTTATGAAAACACGTGTTTACAGTATTCATAAAAAAAATAAAAGTTTAGTACCATGTTTCAAATAACATGTTTTAGTATGTGAAAAAACATATTGTGTGTTTAGTATGTGTGTGTATTTTTTTAAAAGTTAACAAACACAGGACAATTTAATAATTTTTTTTTAATCTAAAGAGAGAAGTCAGTTTATATGTTGTCTAATCAAGTATGCCTTATTCCCTCGAGTTTGTGTAATCTGAGCTATTATATAAAAAATGGGAATGTTAACAAGCATCATGCAGTGCTTGTTAAGATTGGACTAATAGTGTCTTAATTAATAAAAAAATTAGATAAATGAAAATGAAAAGAAAAAAGACAAAAAACTAGCCTCACAGTTTATTTTAATATTTTTTTTTCTCTCTATAAGGTTGACCCCATAACATATAAAATTGAAGGAAAAAAATGACATAAAATTACAAAAAAGACAAAAAGCTATGAATAAAAATAAAAATAAAAATAAAGTAAAAAAAACTGGTGTTAACGGGTAACGTTAACACAGCCCTACTAAAAAAAATCATTTATGAGTGGTCCTAAGATAATAACTTTTTTTTTAATGAGATAGTTCATTACTAAATAAGGGGGGTGGTATTAAGTAATAACTCATTTCTATCTTCTTAAACGAAAACGCAAGAGGGGGGAAGAGAGGATATGATAAAGAGTCCATTCCAAGTCCAAAGAGAAGCCTAGCGGGATGTGGTCCTACAATTTTTATATCTTGTACCCGGCATACAATTTTTATATCTTGTACCTGACATATATGCCGGGTACAGGGTATACTAGCTCGTGGTCCTAAGACTATATATGTGTATAATCCCTTGTTCGACACAGAATACGTTATTGTTTTAAAAAATAAAATAAAAATTTTAAAAAATTAAAAAAAAAAAATACCTTGTTGGTGGTCCTAAGAGCATCTCTAATGGTGCATGTAAAGGCAAAATATTCTCTATTATAGAGAATGAGACTAAAAAAAGCCACTCCAATAGATTCTCTAAATTCTAAATTTTTTTTGCCTCATGAATAGTAGCTCATCAAATCTGATGGGCTCCTATTCATTCTTCAAATATTTTTTTCTATTATAGTAATCAGATGTTGACTAAAAAAATGTTGGAAGATGTGTAGTTGTTAAAAAAAGAATAAATAATGAATGAAGATATAATATTTAAAGGAGATAGAGAATCTGTTGGAAAGTGTATTTGAAAAAGTGGGTAAATAAAAGTAAAAGTCACTGTTCATTCTCCAAACAGTACAAAAATTTGATGAATTTGCTAGAGATGCTCTAAGATGGCAACTTTTTTATTTTTTGGATAATTATAGGAGGAAGTAGAGCACTAACTCATCCCTATCCTTTTGAATAAAAATCCGAAAGGGAAGAGAGAAGATGGTATAGGGCCATTCCATGTACAAGAAGAGGCCTAGCAAGATGTGGGACATTACTTTCTATGTAATTAAAACTTAGAGATTTACTCCTTTGTAATTAGTACAACATTACTTTTATTAATGGCAACGCCACATTGACTTTGTGGGTTCAATTGAAACCCCAAACTTGGAACAAAAAAAAAAAAAACAATTATATATAATAATTTTATAATTTTTTGGTTATGACCACCTTAAAATAAAAATTTGAACCTCTTAAAAGAAACTCAATAACAAAGCAATTCCTATTATTAAAAAATAAAAATAAAAATAAAAAAAACAATTCAACACCAACCTTTATTTTGACATTTTTAAACAAAAAGAAAAAAAAAATCCTACAACAAACCAATTTGATTTAAAATTTGGGGAAAAAATAGCAAGTTCAACAACAAAAATTAGTAATTTGTTGATTTTAAATCTCAGAAAAAGATAATTAAGGGAGCAGTAAAGTGTAAACCCTATAAGACAATTAAGTGTGAGGTAATGAAAGTAAGGTGTGGGACAGTGGGGAGTGAAGACATTTTTTTTTTTAATGATTGCATTGTTGTATTGAATTTTTAATAGAGTAATGTAAAAGTCACAACAAAAATTCTTCTTAATGAATTATAAAGACTAATAAGTTTTCACAGTTGAGCTGAATTGTTAAATAAAGAATTGAAAAGAGTAAAGATAAAAACCAATAAATAATAAACTAAAATATTCTAAGAAACAATAATTAAAGTTCACTTAATAACAATAATTAATAACTTTATTATACTGCTTAATAATAAGGATTTCCAAGGTTTAATCTTAGCAGAAATAATTAATATTTTAATTATATTAAAAAAATATATGTCTAATAAACTTATAGTTTATCCTTTATTCTCTTACCAGTACTATGGATAACTTTTTAATAAGGAAATCACATATTTTCACAATATTCATTTCCTACCTAAAACTTATCTTCTAAAAGAACTTGGTGCTAACTTGAAAAATCTTCCTTCAGATTATGGGTTATAACTTATGAGAAAATGTCTATCTTATTATCCTAATGATTAAGATGAAATAAGAAAATATTATTTATAAAGAGGTTATTGTGAACCTCTTCAACACGAATTTGAATGAACCCCTAAAAAATATTCTTGGAGCTGCCGCCGACTTTCACAAGAGATATTTAGTGACATTATTTTTCATGAAAATGCTAAAACTACTTTAGAAAACTTATAAAGTGATTTGACAAGAATAGGATTAGTGTCACCTTAATAACATAATAAATGAATATTTTAAGAGTCTAGTGAATAGATGTCATTTGTTAATGGACCATTTTAAGAAATCTTTTAAAACACTTTCATGAGAAATATAAAAAAATTATAAAAAAAAAAATCAATTATACTTTTTTCTTTTCCAATAAAAAGTTCTGAAATTATTTCTTAAATCAATGTTTTTAGGGTATCTGTTAACTTTTCTCATACTATAATTACTTTTACTTTTTTATGCTTGGCAACTCGTCAAGATATTTTTTCAAGCTCTCAAGAAAAAATCAAGATATTTTTATCCGTATTTATTTCTTGAAGCCTCCGCAGGGTTGGGATGGATATTCTAATGCATAGAGTATTTTGAAATATAGAAAAAGAAATCTAGATATTTTTCATCGTACTCATTTCTTGAAGCCTCACGGATTAGGAATGAATCAAATGCTAATGGTGTATTTTTAAAGATAGAAAAGAGAAGTCGAGATATTTTTTGCTCATTTCTTGAAGCCTCACGGGGTTGGAAAAGTAATACATGAGGACACTAATCGGAGAATAAGAAATGGGAAGAAAGGTTAAAAACTAGTTCGACAAGTGGCTAGCAAATACCCTATATTGGCTCATTGTAATATACATTGCATATAGCACAAAGTGTAATCATCAAGGACCTCTTTTTTTTTTCTTCTTTTTTTCTTTTTTAATCTCAATCCTCAAGGACTTTGTTTAAGATTAAACCCAACTTCGTAAATTCCCATTATTTTTCTTTATTTCTCTTGCTTCTAGGGTATTATTATTTTATTCTTTCTTTTTTCACATAACAAAAAGAGCAAAGTTTAGCTATAAAATTGGTTGTAGCCTAAGGTTATAACTTTACTCAATAAAATAAATATTACTATATATTTTGAAAATCTAACCATTGAATTACAGATTCTTTACGCTCTTAATACACATGTCAAATTTTGTGTCAATAGAATATTATTTACCATATGATTTATAAGCTTATTGTGGGTGCTTGACTCCACACAAAGGATTTTGTTCGCTTTGGGGAGCCAGGCCCTCACGAATTTGTCCTCTTCAACCGAGTGTGGGCGTTCACCCCTTGAGGCAACTTAGTCCCACATCGGAAGGAGAACCCTCCCACTAACCCTTTATATGCTTCTGGAGCTTGAGTTAGTATACCACTACTAACTATAAACTGATGGTACACTACTCCCTTCGCTTTATAGCTTATAAGGCAGCAAGTGGGGGGGTTTTCCTTCGATGTGGGACTCCTAGGACACCGTCCGAGGACGTTACCAAGCATGCCTAGGACGTTGCCATGCATGCCTAGGACGTTGCAAAGCCGTCCGAGGACGGCCTAGGACGTTGAAGGACATGCCGAGGATGCAGTGTAAAAAACTACAGGGCAAAAAGCCCTTGGCCCGAAGATCCGTACATCCTAGGTACCCACACTTATATTTTATGCATAATTTTAAATTACGAAAACTTACAATTAAAAATTTATTGATAGCATAGCTATTAATCTTTAATTTTCTAAAAAACATGGTGGATATAAGAAGAAAATGTAATCCAATAGTAAATTTGTCAAAATTCACCTCCAATAAAAACATATTAGGTAAAGTTGGCTATAACCAATTTTGTGGCCTAACTTTGTCCTAACAAAGAACTATGTTCCATCTTTTCTCACATTAACCTTTATTATTGATCTACTACAAATTGATGTATTAGTGTTTTATTCTAAAAAAGAAAATCTTCTATAAATAGAAGCTAAAAGTCTCTGCACATCAATGAATCCCTTAACAACTCCTCTACATAGAAGTAAAATTATTAGAAAATCAATATGCTACAACAAATTTTATAAACAATTGTTGTAACAAATTATTGGTGTACAATAAAAATAATGTTAATAACAGTTACATATTTGAAGATGATATTATAGGGTCAGATTTAGATTCAGTGTCCAGTAGTACTAGACCAATTGAGATGATAATATGTGTCTATTTTTAAACACATGTCACCATCTGACCGGGTCCAATGCACTAGATGCACTGGACCTAAACCAAGTCCAATATTACATTAGTTACAATACGCCATCAATCAAACTGTGGAATTTGTCATGTATATAGTATTGTTGTTAGAAAATTATGTCTTTTAGGCCTTTGTTAATAGCACCTAGTAAGGTTGTATTAAATATACTAAAATACCTTAATTTTATGAGATCAAGGGAAAAAAAAAAGTTTTAAGTGCACATGCCTGTCATAAAAGTATAAAAACTTAAGTAAGTTGCATTAAATACTTTCTTATTAAATGCATTAGGGCACCACATTAATCGAATTTTGACGCAGTTAATTATAAATAGTGTAAAGAAAGTGATTAATTTATATGAAAGTGATTGCCCATCATGCATGATTGATCATTTTAACAAATTGTGGCAGAAACTATAGTAAATAATATGAATCTTATTAGAAGAATTATTTTTACCGCAGTTGTGACATGATGGATAAGAATGATATAGAAAAAGTGTTAAGTTAATGTATTCAAAGTTGATAACTTTGGCAAAAGTGATAACAAATATGATGAAATAGTCAAATAGACAAATAGTGTAGTATTTTGAACTCTTTTTTTTTTTTTTTTTGGGCGAAAACACCATTTTGATCCTTATATTTTAAGGTCATAGTCAATTTAATCCCTACATTTTCGTAACACTCAATACGATCTCTGTTATTTTCAACTTGCAGTCAATTTGGTCTTTACTGTTAAATCACTAACAAAAAATGCATATATGGTAAACAGCGTGCATTGTTGGCACACTTTAAGCTTATGTGGTAATTAAAATAATAATACTCTATGCCACATCATCCGGAAAAAATTTAATTTATCAGTTTAAAAAAAAAAAATTAAGATCTGCGAAGAACATGAACACAGAAAAAATCCAACCCAAATCCACTTCTAGCATATTCTTTAAGCAAATCCAAAAATAAGATCAAACAAATATCAAATGGTTAACCACACGAAAGATTTGGCTTTGTGGTTTCAACTTCACAAACGTTCCCGGTGGGATTGACATAAGTGGGTTAATACAATGGGTATTTTATTGAGCACTTGTCAGTTGGCACTTGGTTAAGAAGCAAAGGCTTAGAAAGAAGAGATGAGATTTTTCTGTATTGCTCAAGCACACAAATCTCTCAGTTGTTCAAAGAGCCAAGAACAAAAGAAATGAGAGAGAGGTTTTTTCAACCTACATGGGTTCTCTCTATTTTGCTATCATTGTACTGTCAACTGTGTGTTTTTCGTTTTGGCTAAGGTGCTGCAAGGAAGCAAACTATCTCAGTGCTCTATTGTTAACCATTTTTTATATTTGTTTGGTTTTATTTTGGATTTGCTTAAAGGATATGGTGGAAATGAATTTTGGTTGGATTTTTCTGGGTTCACGTTCTTCCTAGATCTGAATTTCTTTTTTTTTTTTGTTTCTTTAAAACTGATAAATTAAATTTTTTTTAGATGACATGGCATGTCATATCATTTCTCTATTATTTTAGTTGTCACTAAGCTCACACGGTGCCAACAATTAAAGGGTATCAACAATGCACATTTTTTGTCATACAGTTGTTTTTCGTTAATAAGTTAACAGTAGAGACTAAATTAACTTCAAACTGAAAATAATAAGAGCCAAATACTAAATTGACTGTCACCGTAAAATGAGAAGACGAAAATGGTGTTTTTGACCTTTTTTTTTTTTTTTTTTTTTCAAGTGTCAACGTCGTCCACAGTGTATGCGCCCTCCACTGCCACATGTGCGAGTCAATGCACTGAGTCAATGGGTAGACAATAGATATTGAGCTCTGGCAGGCTGGATGGCTCGAGCCGCAGCGCAACCCAAGCTGACCAGTGGTGGCGTGGGGGTTCACAATTACTGATTGGATGACAGCTATATCGGGCCCACTACATGGGCATCACAAACTGGCAAATTCCGACCTGGCCTCAACTGATTGGGTTGAGCACAAATGTACAATATGATATCACAAAACGCGCAAAATGACCTCGTCCAAATATTGAAGAGCACAAAACATGTTTTGGATCATGGGACCCTCAACTACATTCATATTACTATATTATAGACTTCCTAGCTAGTACAGACAGTTTAAAGTTTATTACTCTACCAAAAAAAAGTTTATTACTCTACCAAAATTTATATATATATATAAACTTTATTTCCATAGCTTACCAAAAAAACTTTATTTCCATTTTTTGTGAATGAGAGAGTATCTGAATGTATGTAATATCCACTACTTGTTAAAAAATAATTGTTAAGAGGGCATTATTATTATTATTAAGTTACTGAGATAGTCGAATTTTAGACCTTATGAATTGCATAATTGTCAAAGTTGCATACTTTTTATCTTATTATCATTTATTTTGAATGATTTTTCTCCTTATGTGGGAAGCTTTGGGAATCAAATCTCATATATAATAAGTTCTCTTCCCCCAAAAAAATAAAAACATCTGATATAATAATTGCCGGTGTGGTCCGTGTGGACACGATTTTTTTGGGTACAATTTTTTTTTCAAATAGCACATTTTCAAAAATCCTTAAAAAAAATAAAAGACAACTATATTCAATGTATATTAAGTTATAACAAAAGTAGTTTAGCAAAAAAAATTAAGTTATAACAAAAGTAGGGGTGCCATTAGATTGAAAGAGTGTTGACATTTCAAAGTAGGAATTCTTAAAAGTTGACATAATGTAAATCTCAATTTACACCTCTTCAAACTCACAAGTCACAATACACCTATTCAAACCGCCCTTTAAAAAAATAAACAAATAAAAATAAATAAATGACAATACAATAGTAACAATACCCTACAACTTTACTTCGTCCTTTTGATATGAAAAGGATGGTCCTCCTTTCCTTTGTATTCCTTTTTTATTTATTTATTTTTTCATTGGATTGCCAGCCACTCATGTGTAATGATTTGGGGGCCTCAGGTACCCCCCAAATAAGAACATGCTCTCATATTTTTATTTATAAACAATTTTTTTATAAAAAATTTGAATTTCTATTAGAAAATATCAATCTGGATATTAGTTTTTTCTAATTGAATATTAAACATCTTAATAAATTTGTTATTAGTAATATAAAGAAAATATAATAGAAAATTTAGTTAAAAATCTCATAAATGAAAAAAAAAAATCATCAAACAGACTTAGAAAATAATTAAACAACTCAAGAGATGAGAAAGTTAACCATGAAAGTAATTAATGATATTCAAATATGTAACACCAAAATTGTCGAGCATATAAAAAAGACTAGATTATTTTTCCAAATGTATAATCACTAATAGAATTTTACTTGCAATAATTATAATAGTTGTTTTTGTAGATTTTTTTTTTTCATATTCAAAATGGATAAAATCCTATATGAGCTTGGGTTTTCCTCCACAAGAGACTTTGGCAAATATCTTGGCACCCCAATCCTCACTGATCGGCACAATAAAAGGGTGTATAACTTCATCATTGTCATTGATAAGCTCCGTGCTAGACTTGTGAGTTGGAAAGCAAACACACTTTCCTTTGCTGGCCGCCTCACCCTCATTAACTCTATCACCTCTGCTCTTCCCACCCACATCATGCAATGCACTCTCCTCCCATTCAAAGTTTGAAAAGAAATTGATAAGCTCCACTGAAACTTCCTTTGGGGTGACACAACATCAACTAAGAAAATGCACTTGAAAAATTGGAACACTATCACTCTACCAAAACCTGTTGGTGGCCTTGGCATTAAACAAAGCCTTCCTCGAAATAAAGCTCTCCTTGCAAAAAGAGCATGGACCCTTTGATCAACCACCTCTAATCCTTGGGCCATTACCTTAAAGAGCAAATACTCTTCCCACCTTCCTCCCAATAAGAAACTTTCCTCAACTTGGCATAGCCTAACCAAGGTTAATCACATTTGTGACAAAGGAATTGGTTGGTCAATTAGAGATGGCTCCACCATTAAGTTTTGGTCAGACAATTGGCTTGGTTTAGGTCCTTTTCGCCAATTGATTCAAGGCCCTCTCCAACGAAACGAGGATTCCCTCAAAATACAGGATGTGTGGGATGCCAATGGCAATTGGAACCTTGGCTCCTTATCCATTACCTTACCCCCTCAAATCATTGATTCTATCACTGCTATCCCCAAGTCCTCCCACCCCCACCAACCCGATACCCCCTTTTGGCTTTCTTCTTCCAATGGCCTCTTCACCTCAAATTCTGCATACCTCCTCACCCTTGACCCCTCTTTTCCAACCTCCAATCCTTGATGGAAATGGCTTTGGAAACTACCCACCCTCCCTTGCATCACAACCTTCCTTTAGTTAGCTTGCCATGGCAGCCTCCCCACAAAAAAATCTGCTACTCCAAAGAAAAATCCTCACCGACTCCACATGCCCGCTCTATAGGAACTCACCTAAATCAATTCTTCGCATCTTGCGTGACTGCCCTATAGTTAGCCCCATATGGTCCACTCTCACCCCTATCCACTCACTCAATGACTTCCATCCCCCCTCGGTTTTTGACTGGATAAAGAAAATGGCTACTGTCAATGACACCACTTCCAAATACCCCTACATTCCTTGGAAATTTGGTTTCCCTTTTGCTACCTGCTCAACTAGGAACAAATTTGCAATGGAAAACACTCCTTTCTCCCCCAATGAGATCATTAATAAAATCCTTTCCCTCTCCACTGAACTCTACTACTCCTTGGCAACCACCAAATCTTCACCTCACCCCACTAGCATCAACATTTGCTGGCATCTCCCTCCCAGGGGCTACTTCAAATTAAACACCGATGAATCTGTCCTCCATAGCAACCCCAGGAAAGCTAGTGCTGGTGGTCTCATCAGAGACAACTCAGGCTCATGGATTAGAGGCTTCATAAGGAAAATTGGTATTACCCACTCTATGGTTGCTGAACTTTAGGGTCTTCACGATGGTCTTACCTTAGCAAATCAACTCAACATTAAAAAGTTTTATGTTGAAACTGATGCCAAAGCCATGGTTACTCTTCTATGTAATCCAACATCTATCGCTTCTCACCCTTGCAGCTCTCTGATTTATGATTGCAGGCACCTCCTCCAACTTTTTGAGGAAGCACACATTCACCACATCTTTTGGGAAGGAAACCATTGTGCGGATCTTTTGGCTAAGGAAGGAGCTTCTAGTAATGATGATTTTGTTTTGTACTCTAACCCTCCTCCCTTTCTTCTGTACCAGCTATATGCTAATTCTTGGGGTGTGTCTTACCCTAGACATTGTAATTCTTAGTTTGTTTTAATGCATTTTCCTTTTCACCAAAAAAAAAAAAAGAAAGAAAAGAAAAAGAGGATGGTCCTCCTTTCCTTTGTATTCCTTTTTTATTTATTTATTTTTTTTTTCATTGGATTGCCAGCCACTTATGTGTAATGATTTAGGGGCCTTAGGTACCCCCAAATAAGAACATGCTCTCATATTTTTATTTACAAACAATTTTTTTTAAAAAAAAAAATTTTGAATTTCTATTAGAAAATATCAATCTGGATGTTAGTTTTTTCTTATTGAATATTAAATATCTTAATAAATTTGTTATTAGTAATATAAAGAAAATATAACAGAAAATTTAGTTAAAAATCTCATAAATGAAAAAATAATTCATCAAATAGACTTAGAAAATAATGAAACAACTCAAGAGATGAGAAAGCTAACCATGAAAGTAATTAATGATATTCAAATATGTAACACCAAAATTGACGATCATATAAAAAATACTAGATTATTTTTCCAAATGTATAATCACTAATAGAATTTTACTTGCAATAATTATAATAGTTGTTTTTGTAGATTTTTTTTTTCATAATCAAAATGGATAAAATCCTACTTAAGATCAATAAAAATGGTCATATTATCAATTAAAAAGGAGATGCTAGCAAAACCTAAATACAAATTAAAAACTTAATTAATAATTTTGCATCTCAAGAAGCTAGAAACATATAACCTCATTTAATTATCGTGTTAGACCTCAGATAGTATTAAATTGACCTTGCAATGATTGACGAATATGTCCAATTATGTATGAGAAACCAATAATTGTGCAGATAAACTAATTAGTGTTTCTAGGTCGAAATCTTTTGAAAGATCATTTGGTACTTTGCTACAGTCCTATTTTCTTTTTTCTTTTTTTTCTTTAAACCAATTTTTGTGGGAGGAAATATACCCTGTTTCGGGTGTATGCTTCCTCCCTCTCACAACTGGTAGGGTTCTACCAACTGTGAGTGTGAGGAAATATACACCCGAAACATGGTGTATTTTCTCTTTTTGGGGTGACTTTTTTTATATTTTAATGAAAAGCAAGAAAATTTTTTAGGTGACTTACAATACGACAAAGTTTACCTGCAAACTTGCTTTTAGCCAATAGCTGCAACTCCAATCAATATTTTTTTTTATTGAAAGTGAATTTTGTAAAATCCACCATTGGATTACATTTTCTTCTTATATCTTTCATGTTTGCAAAATTTTCGAAAGATAAAAAATCAATAGCTATATCATCAATCAAATGTTTAAATTTCAAGTTTTTGTAGTCTAAAAAATTATGCATAAACAATAAGTTTATGAATTGAATGGTAAATAACATCTTATTGGCAAGAAATTTGATATATGTATTAAGAATATAAAGAACATGCAGTTTAACAGATATATTTTCAAATTATGTAGTTATGTTAATTTTTTTAGTAGAAATTGTAATAATTGACTACAACCAAAATTGTGGCCAAATTTTATCCTATCCTTGGTGTTATGTACTATATATATGTCGCTCATGATATAAAAAGAAAAAGTTTTTTTTTTTTTTTGAGAAACAAAAAAAAAAGAAAAAAGAAAAAAAAAGAAAAAAGAAAAAGTTTAACACAAAGAACAAGTAAAACTATATATATGTATAAAGGTTTACAACAATAATATTATCTAGCGAATATCAAAAAACGAATTTTATTAATTTCATCTAAAACTAGAATAGAGTCAATGCATAGAAACAAATTAGTAAACGGGCTTGTTTGATTATGACGACCCCTAATGTGATGTTTCGCAATATTCTTGCATACCTTTCAGGATTGAGTCTTTGTAACTTGGCTTATGCTAATATGCCATGATAGTATTTTAACTTGCACAAACTTTCTTTTTTCCATAATTTGATGCATACGTTGACGTGAGTCATGTGACGACAGTCGTAGAATTTCATGTAATCTCACATAATCTTCTGTTTTGTGCGTTTAACACAAAGAACAAGTTATTAGTAATTGACATGCCAACCGCTTACATAGTTCATAACCACACGGACCCAAAAACATTATTATCACAAATTATAAAAATCACAAGTCCAAGAAGACCATATTAGCCACAACCTGCTGGGGAAACAAAAAAATCCTAAGCCATAGTTTTCTTCTATTGGCTTAAGTTTAAACCAAAAAAGAAATACATGTACACCATTTTATAATAAAGCGCAGGAAATTTTTTCCCCTCTCATTTACTAGGGAGATTAAACAAGGTAATACTTCTCGTTCTGTAAATCAAACAGGACACTAAGTGACACATAATATTTTATAGGTGTTACATGCATGATGTGTATTGCAGTATTGAATGCAAGCCAAATTCCTATATATTTTGAGATATGAGATTGACACAGTCAACTTTTAATAGGTCCTTCATGTTGGATATCACGAATTAGAGTATTGAATACAAGCCAAACTCATACTTCAAAACTTTCATTTATTTGAGGAAATACTTTTTCAAATGAACTTGGAAAATATTGGGTACCAAACAGGTTTTTAATTTTATTCCTCTGAATGATTCAAACATCAATTACAGTCAGTGAAGAAACGCGGAAAGTTAGAAAATGACTTCAACAAAGCAAGTGGTTGGGAAGGATGGACCAAAGGCCAGGAGAAAAGTTTGTCTCTTTTCTTTAAGTGAAATGGAAAGTGAGAAAAGGTTTGTGAGAGATACCCTCATTCCAAGCCACAATTCTAAGCCTTTAGTCTTTAGCCACTATTCTTAGTCTTTAGTCTTTTATTATTATTATAGGTTGCTTTTAATTTATGGAAAAAGGTTTAGGAAAATAATTTTTTTAGCCTAAAGCATTTTAAAAAAGTGGTGTGAATGATTCACTACATATCCTGAAAACAAATTTCCATGCCCAAAAGTTCTTAATGATTCGTTTTAGTGCTTACGTGCCATGACCGTGGTAGGGCATGTTTATGAACTAGTTAACATAAAAAGACAACTTTCTGTGTGTGTGTGTGTGTGTTTTTTTTTTGGGTTGCTACTAAAAGAAAAACTTTGTTTCAGGCTTTTAGCAAAGCTTGTAGGGTAAGCTTAAGGGGTAGATGCATGAATACAAATAATAAAGAATCACCTTGGTCCATTTGGTGGCATGGAAATCATAAGAAGATATTAGTTTAGAAATTCTCAATTATTTTATATTGTTTTTAAAAAGCTGTAACTTTTATTATGCAAGAACAACCAAATCGACTAGAATTACAACATTAATGTGTGGAAGAACATTTTCCATCCACATCAAAAAACTACTAACATATTTAGTATAGTAGCATGTCTAACAAGGTTGTGAGCAACACTATTCCCTTGTCTTCTAATGTGAGAAAATTACAAGCAACAAAGGAATTAGTAAGTTTCAATCATTGCATTTGATCTATTAAAATTTGGATTAAAATGAAACTATTAGGGTTTGCACCTAAATTAACATATTTTGCATTTTTTTGGACAAAAAAAAAAAAAAAAAGGACCCATTATCTTTTGACCCAATGGTCCCAATCACAATTAATTCTACAAATTTTTTCAATAGTTACATTTTGATTTCCTAATCCTAAGGATTAGATTAAAAATGCTAAGGTCACTTTCAATGAAACTCTCTAGCAATTTTAATTTAGGCCAAAGTTCAAGGGATATTAAATGTAGTAGTTGAAGATTTGTGGACTATATTGTGATAATTTCCAACCACATAGAGGTAAATTATAATTTACCACACACACAAAAAATCACATATATGACAAAGTTACGCAAACATTTTTTTTTTTTTAATGAATAAGAATAATAATATAAATAGGAAACAAGATATGGTCCCAACCCATTTCATTCTTCTAGAGAAAAAGACCCAAGAAGAAGGAGATGAGATGAAAATGAGCCCCTTCCAATTATAAAAAGCAACCCAATGGGCTAAATTGCGAGAAAGAAAATTTAACATCTCTAGTTGCAAATAAAAAACTCCAACAGGAAAGAGACTTAAAAGTTGACTTCAACTCTGAGAGGGAAGGGGCTATGAACCAGGGAGGGGTAGCATGTAGATTTTGTAAGGCTTCAATTACACCTTTGGAGTCACCCTCAAACATCACATAGTACTTGTGCAAACCATCTATTTCATATGGCATGCGCAAATTACATGATAAATTTTAAAAAAAAATTATTAAGTTTGTTGGCTATATAATTTGCTTAAAATACGATTCTCTTCAAAAGTGGCTTTGAAGTAAATGATATTTAATTTAGATAAAATCAAAACTAGAATTTGAATGTGCTACAGCCCATTTCTGCTATTTTATTAATTACTAGGAATTCATCTCTTCATTTTTTATGAATAAATTAGGTATTCATCTCCTATACGCAAATAGTTGAAGAAAAGAGATTGATGGTACATATCAAGTTATTCATTATCAATTTAATGTCTTCTCTAACATATAAAATAATCTTTTTAAGGTCAGAAAATGCATATAATATAAAATTTTCCGTATATAATGGTTGTCAAAGGGCAAGAAAAACGCTTAAAACACCCATTTGATGGAACTAAGGTTACTGACAAGAAAACCATATGCATGATCAAGACAAAATCAATCTCTCTGAGATGGACAAATGTGAATCAAGACTCAGTATATATGAATTGCATTGTCTGTAGTAGTTGATTTTTTTTTTTTTTTTATCAATTTGAAAATCGAAATGCTTTACAGTTCACAGCCAGATTTTCTTTGCGTTTGGTTCCTTCCAATCTAATATAGTTCTAAATCCTCACCAAATCAATATTATAAATTAAACAATTAGGGAAAATGTGAATGCCAAAACCCCATAGTCAAATGCAGAGAGAGTAAACCGAGAACACTGTCTATTTCATTACTGATTTAACAAATACAAATAGCCTCAGATCACTAGCTAAACATTAATTAAATATAAGGGGAAAGTTTTAATCACATAGTTTACAAAAATCTATGAGCCTTTTGTCCTATTACAAATTTACAATATAATTGGGGCAGGAAGTTTCTCTGGCCAATAAGCCCATATGGACCATATGGTATTGGTAGCACATGGAGAGGACCATGATGAAAATAGACAGAGGGTCTATGATTGATCCACGTCAGCAAAACATTTTGGTAGGATCTGATTGTATAATTGAGAGAAATTGATGTTCTGTAAATGGCTGATGTACACAGCACTAAAGTCAAAAAGCCGCGTATGAGGGCCGCAGAAGAATTGTTCAAAGTGAAAAATGGACAGTGAGATTTGGGCATATACGTTTGTGTGCTGATCATGACCTTTTTTTGTTCAAACTTCAAACGTAGGAACTATGTGAAACAATGTTCTAAGCTATTGTGTTTGCTTGTTTATTGAGCAAAGAACAAAAATAGGGACTTGGTTAGTCCATATCAGACCCAACATGGCATGAAAAATATCATTCTAAATCCTTTTATTCAACATTCATGTGAATCACATATGATGATATGCCTAAGCAGTGGCCAATGTTATGCTGCTGGTCAAAGTTTATGAGCATGTAGTTTTTAACCTATTACAAGAGATACAATTTTTCTTTAAATCAGTTTAGCGAAACTTTTTCTTTTCTATAACCCACAATGTGAACAATTCACATGTTCAACTACGTGTACTTTTGACCCTCAAAAAAACTTCGTGTACTTTTAATTACATAGTCTCTTTAATTAGTGATCCAACCACATATATATTTTCTTCCACCCACTTGGCACATTTGAAGGGCAGGAAATTAGTGATTCAACCACACATATATTTTCTCCAACCCACTTAGCACATTTAGGTTTCATTTTTTGAGCCCAAAACACAATAGTATTTCATAAACGCATATATTTGGTGTTTGATAAGTCTTACAAAATTGCACTTTACGGCTCATTATCGTGATTTTAATATTTTATGCGTTAACATATTGCACCCTCTAAGTTGAGATTGCAAAACGCAGCTATAAAAGCAAGTTTTCAAAATGCCCAAAGACATGAAGTTGAACCAAACTAACTTTTAGTGATCCAAAGATATTGATATATATTGATTATTTTTTTTCAATCCGCCTAGCATAATTGGCAAGTGAGATTGCATAATGACAAATTCCCTACTTTTGGCGTCTTCTACTTCTTCTTCTTCTTCTTTTTTTTTCTTTTTTTAAAATTTTTTTTTTAATTGCATTGAAGCCTGCTACATTTTTCAGATTCTCGACTTTTAGGGGGTTTCGAGATAAAGACAGCATTAGAAAATTAATTTATGTGCTAGGCCCATGTGCAAATTTAGCTCTATATAGATATAATTCACACTACTCAGGGTGTGGCACATGAGAAAATAATGTGATTAGTGATCACTGATTACCAATAGTGTTAAGTGTTGACTACTTTGGCAGAGTGCTCAAAAAATGTGGCACACTCTTCCCTAAGTGGAGATAATTACACCAAGGCCCATTTCACTTATTTTGGCAGAATGACCAACAATGCTACTCATAGCTCTTTTTTTTTTCTCAATGTGTGTGTATGTGTTCGTGTATAACTTAAGGCACCTCCTTATTAACAGTAGAAAACTAATAACATTTCATCATTGCGTTTATACATTGATTTTCTAGTCCAATCCAAATTAGAAAAACCTTTCAAAAACTTTCACATTGATTGAATGGTGTGGTTGTTTATGTTTAGGTGCCCAACAGAGAAGCATGGCTTGGAAATTGGACAGTGTTATGATGTTTTCACTTTGAAAAGGTGAGCAATTGAGAGCATCCTCCAAAAATTTCCCTTCTTTCATACTCTGTCATATAAATATACCATGTATGTAATAATATTAATGTGGGGTCTAATTATAACCAAAGCAGCAGTAAAAACCAACGGGCCTTCCCACTTGGGAAAAGCAAGAAGGCCTACACATTTGCCCTCAAAAGCAATAACTACTAGTATGTGGACAATGATAGCCAAACCAATTAAAGAACCAAGTCAGACTGTGGTTGAGCAAATGCAAATGGGTAGATGATTTTTTGAAATACTTGTTACACACATCTTGTTGCACACATATTTACACATGCATAAATTAACCTGAAAATGTAACTTAAAATTATAATTTTTACTTGAAATTCATGACTTCAAGTCATATTTTTAGTACAATTTTTGCTTAGGTAAAGATGCGTGCAACAAATAATATGTAATAAACACTACTCTTTAGCCGATAAGATTGTGTAGCTTGCGACAAAACCAAGCAAGTTAAGGTCAGATAATTATTGAGTACTCCTAGAATACCATAAATGTGTATTATCCACTCTCACATAAATGTGGGTCCTAATAATTAAATTTATAGTGGGACCCATAATTCATGTGAAATGAGAAAATACGCATTTACGATACTCTCGAAGTATTCAATAATTTTCAGGTAACTTTGATTTTGCTAATTCTGGAACATTGGATTCTGCTATAGACAGACCATAAAAGAACCAATCAAACAAGCAGGTCAATCCCATCAAAAAAAAAAAAAAAAAGCAGGTCAAGGTCCCTTTGCTGAGCCTGGTGCTAACCTAAGACGTGCAACCCACGTAATGTCACCAATTTGCTGATGTGAGTACTCCACCTGGATAGTGGATACCATTCCAAGCCAATCTTTGCCACCAAAAATATAGTGACATACCTAGTTTGACCTTGGCCTTCAAGAACATATATGTCCAAGTTGGCAAGTTCTTTAACTTCACCAAGATTGCATCGAGTTGTACCAAGTTATATTCGTTTTATATATTATTATTGTTTGGTAGATTGAGCTCCAAAATTATTTTTATTTTACCAAGTATTGAGAATCAAAATAAGTATTGACTCTCAAAAGAAACTTGAGCAGATATAAGGCCAAGTGGCCAACATTCTAGGGGTGTCAATTTGGGTTAGCGTGTCGGATTCGTGTCGGGTCGAGGTAGGGGTATTCGACTAAATAGCTCAACCCTAACCCGACCCATTTAATAATCATGTCATGATCCTTTAACCCTAACCTGACATGTTAATAAGGCGGGTTGACTTGACCCAACCCATTTGACACGCTTAATAAACGAGTCGTGTTGGGTTGACACGAATGTAACACAACCCATTTCAACCTGCATAATTTAAATATAACATCCATCTAGAAATAATTTTTTTTTACATCCCAAAAAGTAGTGCATACACTTCAAGTTTTCAACCCACATTCAAAATAATATAGTTTAACAAAAATATAACATTCATCTAGAAATAAGTTCTTTATACTCCAATAGAAGTGCATACACTTCAACCCAAATTCAAAATAACAAAGTTTAACAAAAATAAAATAACATAGTTCAACAAAAATATAATATCCTTGGAACTCGCCAAATGCTAAGTATCAATATTGAAAGCATTTGAGCAAACAGTAGACTAATCCTAACTATGACCACGATTATCATCTATAGATTCTTTGTTGATATCCAAATTCATAACATCTTCCACAAGCTCATCCAATTTCATTTGTGCAAGTTCTATGCCAAAAAAAAAAAAAAAAAAAAAAAACTATTAGTAGTTCTGGGGTATGTAAAGTTTCAATTTTCAATTATATCCCTTGTGAATTTTTGTAATTACTCACTTTTCTTTTTAAATTTAAAATATATGTTGGATATAAAAGGTATTTGACAAATCTAAAATAAAATAAATATTTATTTGTTATATAAATTAAATGGGTTGTGTTAAGTGGGTCATTTCGGGTTGACACAAATAAATTGGCGTGTCAAATGTGTCTATTGCAGGTTACGCGGGTTGACCCACTTATAACACGTTTCTTATCGTGTTGCTTACGGGTTTACCCGTTTATGACCCAAACCCATTAAGGCCCAACCTTAACCCAAAAAAATCCGTGTCGGGTTCGTGTCGTGTTTGCGGGTTGGGTCGAACATTGACACCCCTACAACATTCTTCGAGATCTTTAGTAATATATATATATATATATATATATATATATATAGGTAGATAGTGTTAGAGGAGAGATGAGGATTGAACCACATATATGAGACACCTTAAAAGATGTTATCACTTAAACGAATACAAATTTTTTGTCTCACTTTATACGTTCCACTTTATGCTCCTCTAATCATAGTATGCTATGTGGTTAATTTTTTCCATTTTAAACTTTAATATTTTATAAGAAAAGTCAAATAAATACATGAAAAGTTATAATTGTTAGAGTATAAAATGAAACATAAAAGGTAGGATAGGAGATTTGTATTTCTCCAACTATAGAAAATATTGTCACATAACATCGGTCAAGGATATTTGAGGACTAGTAGATTGTTATCCTTGTTGAACCCGGGCCTATTCAAATCAACCCTCCCCCCTTACCCCCACAACCTAACATACATGTACATAGAGGCTTGGTCCAGCACGATCTAAGGAACTGTCTATGCCTAAACCCACTCCAACTTGGATTGTTGGATTGGTATCTTCTAATGGTGAAGTTCCAATTTCTTTCAGGATAAAGTTTAGCTACAAAACCATTTGTAGCCTAAGGCTACAAACTGCTCTAATAAACTGATATGTGTAAAAAATGGCATGTGCATTGCACATGATTACTTAAGTAAACTTAACCCAACTAACCCTAGTTAACTACACCACCTATTAAAAAAATAAAAAATAAAAACTAAAAAACTAAAACACAGATATGTATTCTCTCTCTCTCTCTCCGTTCTGCTTTTATTTTTCACCGTTGTTATTGATTGAAAACCTTTTCAAAGGTGATTATAACTTTGTTAGTATCATGGTGGGTTAACCACTAAATCTGTCTTTATTAATCCTAATTTTATTTATATCTTTTCTTTGGTTTAGTAAATGAATGAATATTGGCATCGGTGGTGTTGTATCAATGCAAATTTTTTATTTTTATAGTGGAAACATATAAAAGGGATATGTTTAAATATTAGTAATAAGCTAGGTTTTGATAATATATACTCCAAGGTTATCAATGAACTAGAATAATTTGGAGTATATATTATCAAAACCTAGCTTATTACTAATATTTAAACATATCCCTTTTATATGTTTCCACTATAAAAATAAAAAATTTGCATTGATACAACACCACCGATGCCAATATTCATTCATTTACTAAACCAAAGAAAAGATATAAATAAAATTAGGATTAATAAAGACAGATTCAGTGGTTAACCCACCATGATACTAACAAAGTCATAATCACCTTTGAAAAGGTTTTCAATCAATAACAACGGTGAAAAATAAAAGCAAGTTGATTTAAACATTGTTTCAAAACTGTTGGTGGGCATTGAAAAATAAATGCATAACGGAGAGAGAGAGAGAGAGAGAGAGAGAGAGAGTCACGTGGTAAGCGTAGATGGTGATTAGGGGGTGACTGGTGGTGAGAAGTCGATGAAATAGAGAGAGATTGGGTTTCTAGGTTTACAGATAAGCCGGAGAGAGAGAGAGAGAGAGAGAGAATACGTATCTGTGTTTTAGTTTTTTAATTTTTAATTTTTATTTTTTTAATAGGTGGTGTAGTTAACTAGGGTTAGTTGGGTTAAGTTTACTTAAATAATCATGTGCAATGCACATACCATTTTTTACACACGTCAGTTTATTAGAGCAGTTTGTAGCCTTAGGCTACAAATTGTTTTGTAGCTAAACTTTATACTGAAAGAAATTATTTTTTTGAGAAATAATTATAACATGCTGCTAACCCCGCAGCTCAAACTCTTTCCCCCCTTAGACCCCCAAGCACTTTATGCATGGGGAGGTGTCAATTCAGCTACAAGGCCTTTGGCTATACTGAAAGAAAATTGGAACTTCACCATTAGAAGATACCAATCCAACTTTGTCCTTAATAGATTGTGTTGGAGGGGGAAAATGGGAATCGAATCATAAATATAGGAATATACCATCGTTCTATCGCATATATCCCTTTAATCCCCTCTAGCAACGTACAATTAAAAGAACCCTTAATAGGGTTATTTTATTTTTCTAAGTCATAATTAATTATTAAGGACACCAAAAAAAAAAAAAGGTTAAGTTTTGACTTTTGAACTTGATCTTAGCAAACGACTATGCCTAAACTCACTCCATTAGGCTGGTATCTTCTATATGGGCTTAGCCCATTTCTTTAGAGGAGTGACTTCAGCAACGATAAGGACCAATTATACCTAGCTCATTTTTTCTTGGGCAGTTGCCTTTATTAAAGACTGCATTTATGAACTCCTTGACCCATATATTTGGTAAAAGAGTTCATTTTATTTTAAACATGAAATTTGAATGTGATGTTATCCTCAACTTGGATGAGTTTATCTGTGGAAATTTATTAGAAAATATTAGCGTTTTCATTGTTGAACATGGTGAATCAGGCCTAGTTCAGTTGATTTTGATACTGTTTTATAATCTGGTCATTTTGCAGTTTGCACTGTTTTGGAACCAAGTTGATGCTATGCAACTTTATGTTGTTCTCTTGAACTCCCTGTAGTGTAGTGGTTACAAATTAAAGAGTATTTATATCATGCTCGGATTGGATTTATTGTAAGTGCTCGTTTATCACCGAGCAATATTTGCCTTAATTTTTCAAATGACATGATATGGAAGTTGAATGAGTAAAATTGATTTCACTGCATTATAAGTGAACCTACTTTCTATCAAAAATCATCATTTCCATTATTTTATTAATAAAAACATGTAACATTTGGATAAATCTACTCCATTAGCCTAGTTCTTTAGTATTATCATCCCTTAATGATTTTTTGTAGCGTTTCATTGTTGCAAATTGCATTTTGAATAAAGTTTGTTGTCTCAAACCATAGAATTGTTTCTATGCCGAGCTAGGAGCTACTTGCATACATGCTTGCCCTGTGACCTAAAAAGGTGAAATTAGAACATTAACACATGGATGATGATCATTTAGGTATGAAACTGTTATAATTGCAATGTTCAACGTTTGGGATCTAATATCAAGATGCATTCCTCTCAATGAAAGCCTAAAGTTAGAATCAAGGAAAGGCCTTATGATTAAGAAATGAGGAAGAATTGCAGTCATAAGTCCCTTCCTAAATTCCAACTTCAAGCTTTCAATGAGAGGAAAGTCTCATGATATTACATCCTAGATGCTAAACATTGTAGTCAGGATAGGCGCATTCATCATTCACATGTTAATGTTATAATTTCACTTTTTTAGTTCACTACACAGGGTAAACATGTACGTAAGCTAAGCAGCTCCTAGATAGGCAGAGAAACAATTATATGGTTTGAGACAAACTTATTCAAAATGCAATTTACAACAATGGAAAGATACAAAGAAATCAATAAAGGGATGATAATATTAAAGAACTACACTAATAATGGAGTAATTTTATCCAAATGTTACATGATTTTATTAAAAATTAATGAAAATAATGGCTTTGATAAAAAGTAGGCTCATTTATGATATAGTGAAAAAATTTTACTCATTCAACTTGCAAATCATGTCATTTGAAAAACTAAGCTAAATATTTCTCGGTGATAAATGAGCACTTACCATGAACCTAGCCCACGTGTTCTAGTATTTTCATACAAGAAATCGGGAAAAACTGACAATATACACATATCCGAAATAGGGCAACTACGTACATAATCAATATTTTGAAAAAATAATTGTGTAGCGCTCAAGTGCTATAGTTGTTTCATGTCATCTTCATCCTGTGAAAATTTCTAATGCCTTAATTAAGGATATCTTAATCTCAAAACTTTACTAAGCATAATGCTTTATGAGGTTAAAGAGAAGTTGCATTACTCCTTGGTTTGAGTTTGTTTTGATGCTAGCAGCAGCAAGGTCAGATGACTTGTTTGGGTCAAATTGGGTTCGGATAAAAAACGAATGGTCCTAAATGGGTTGCATAAGGGTATAGTCAATTATGTTATAGGTCGATTTAATCAGGTTATGAGTTAATCTTTATTTTTTCATATGCAAAAAATAATAAAATAATTTTGATCATATTGTCTTTGTCTCTCTTTCAGTACAAATAAGATAACAAATTACAAAATACTTAAAAATAAAAGGTTAAATAATACATTAATTTTTAAGTTTACACAATCTCCAAAGTTCATAAATATTATCAACACCATTTAAGAACAGACGAAAAAAAAAAAACCAGATGTTGGGGATCATTTGAAGTTAAATACCAGCAAGCAAGTTAGATACTAAAATCATGGAAGTGTAGCCATGGGGTTACACAAGTCCCAGAGATTTGCAGTGGGAGAAATTACTTTTCAGTCAAACAAAAGACTTGCCATGTTTTATTCAGTAACATTGTTTGAAGTAATCATAATGAGCATGCATCGCATCTATAATGGATCATGCAATTCTGCCGTAAAATGTCTTAAGTTATGTATTTGAGAATACTCAGAGATATAAGCACGCCATGGGCTTTATAATACGATGCATAGACAAACATCCAAGATATAAAAGACTAGTTCCAGTACTTCCCTTGTTTGAAGCAGACAGTGGTTAAAGGAAAGCTTTAAAGTTTAAAGGGGTTGCTGCAACTTCTTGAAAAATAGCCTATATGAGCACTTCAATTGTGCACTGAAAATCATCTCTAAACCGCTACTAGGAGATGTATAGCATCAAACTTTAGCTCAGCACCTGATTTTCCACCACCTCTCATGGACCTCAACGATAAGTTGGAAGTACATATGTTAGTTCCACAGCAATGAAAACAATAACTATCATAAGGCAATGAACGAGATGATGTATATGGGTGAAGTTGTATATGGTATAAGCTTATGTGATCCCAGAGTTTTACCATAGATTATTAACTGCCGCTAGCGCATAAATTTTCTGCTGACAGCACTACGTAGTATTCTTTAAAATTCACAAAGGCTGGTTAAAACATATTAACCACTATGAGTGAAACCCACAATCTTATATAACAATTATAACAAATACAAATCAAACAATCCAATCCCATAACTCATAGAGGCAATATACAAAACACATGGCATGCAACAAGCAGAATGTTTACATTCATACATGTTAAAACCATCCCAAATGCAAAGGAACACTTAAACCCAAATGCAAAGGAACACACTTTTTAAAACAAACTTATTTCAACAAAAGAAACAACAAAACCCATTTGATTGCTCGAGGAAACTAACCCTCAAATAACCATTAGAAAATTAGACAACCAAATTCTTCTATCAAATAAAAAATCCCTATATGAATTGGAATTTCGGACTTTTAGCAAAACCCTTGTTACCCAAATCCTCATAATCCTCAGATCTTCTATTATTCACCAAACCCATCAAGTATTAACCATAAACATCATAAAACAACAAAACCCAAAAGATTTCATAGAATAAATTAAGAGAAAACTTAGATTTTTACCTTGGGTTTCATCTACTTCAAAATCTCATGGAATTTGGCTACTAGGAGGATTAATGGAGAGAACTAACTCCTCACTACCTTGGAGGACTTGACTTGAGAGATGAAAAATGAGGAAGGAGACATTATTCTCATTGAAAATTTTCCTTTTTAATAGACTGGCATTGCTATCTGTGGGATTGTTCCCCAAGGCAATTGTATCAAATGGGAGAGCAGCAATGGCATTACAAGCAAAAACTAAGGTAGGGTGGTGTTTATTATACACACAAGTTTAAACCCTCCCATCAGATAAACTGAAATCGTTTCAGTTCAGTTTATGATTGTGTGTAAACTTGGGCAAAATTTGCCAAATAGTACAATTTTGAAAATAATTTAGGCGGATGGCATGCGTTCAAAGTTAATTAGTTAGTTGGACTGTTTTTTGGAAATCCAATACAGCAAAAGTGACTTCCAGCGAAAATCTCAACCAAAATCGAGTTTAAGATACTCGACTTTTTTTTTTCCCATCTCAAAGATATTTTGCAGCTGGAAGTCGAGTATCTTAAACTCGATTTTGGTGATTTTGCCTGGAAGTCGATTTTGCTATACTCGATTTTCAAAAAACAGTCCAACTAACTAATAAACTTTGAACGCATGCCATCCGCCGAAATATTTTTAAGAATCATACTCTTTGGCAAATTTTGCCGTAAACTTGTATGTGTATGTAACATAATGAAATTCCTGATTGAGTAAACATGTACGCATTTCAAAAGAAGCTGAATATGTACATAAATGGACAAGACTAGCATTCCCACTTCAATATATATGTCATAAAGGGTTTTGTTTTTACTAAACATTCCAGGCTTTTTTTTTTCTTTTTTTTTTTTTTTTTTTTTTTTTTTTTTTTTTTTTTCGGGGCAACCAAACAGAGCAATGGAAAAAAAAAAGAAAAAAGAAAAAAGATAAGAGTATCTGCATCAATGGATGCAAAAATTTTGTAAATTTACACATCTAAAACCTACCTTTTTTTTTTTTTTTTTTTTTTTTACACTCCCATTTGTCTATTATACACATTTATTCAAATAAAATATTCATCCACACCCACCATCAATGATCAATCCACACCCAACATCAACTGACCATCATCAAGCACCACCACTCCAAAACCCATTGATCAAATAGAAAATCCAAAACTGATCAAACAAAAAAATTAAAAAGGATCAAAGGTCAGAGAGATCCTATTGGTGTGATTGTATTGACGGTGAGAGTGAGATCGGTGGGCTAAGGTGAGATTGGTGAGACTAATCGGTGAGATCGGTGGACTGATTGGTGGCTTGAGGTGAGATCGGTGGACTAATGGAGAGATAAAACGAGAGAGAGGTGAGAGTGAGAAGCTGAGAGAGTGAGATGAAGGAGAGAGAATTTTTTTTTTTTAATTAAATAGAAGAGCTACAATAACCGGTTATATATGCACGGTTACTGTAGGATATGTGCAAATATGCACACTTTTAGAAGTACTGATGTGGAGCATTTTTGAGGCAAAATGTGTAAAATTTGTGTCTTTTTCTATTATGCAAGACTTTGCATCCACTGATGTGGATGCTCTAAGAGACTTACTTTTTCAAGAACCACTCGTCCACCACAACTGAGATGCATGTCAAGAAGGGGATTCCCATACCCAAGCTAGGAATCCCTTGTACGTCATTTAACTAGGTTTTTTCTTTGTTTTGATAGTTCAGAGAGATGATAAATTTTTAGCATCTCTCAGCTTCTTCAATCTGAGACTGAGGGTTTGTTTGGGATAGGAATGACAACGGGTTAGCTTCGGGGCGGGTTTCTTTATACCTGAACCCGCCCCGAAACTCGAACCCGCCTCGTTTAATAAACGAGTTTTTTTTTAACCCCAAACCCACCTCGTCAGGCCCCACGGGTCCTGCCCAGCCATCCCACCTCAGGCCCAATCCGTGGCCCAATAAAAAAAAAAAGTTTGTCTGAATCTTTAAGCTATGTAGAATAGCATAACGTGAACAGAAACCATCACAAGAACAATGCAAAACAAAGTAAAAAGCACAAAGATCCAGCTTAATAATACAGATCAAAGTCTAAGACCATAAATACAGATAAGATCTTTCATAAAAAAATAAAATAAAAAATACAGATCAAATTAGAGTCTAAACCTAGCTATTTCAACCCCTCCAAAACTCCAAAACAGAACCACGAAAAATCCAACAGATCAAAGTCTATGACCATAAATACAGATAAGATATTTCATAAAAAAAAAAAAATAATAATAATACAAATTAGATCAGAGTTTAAGCCTACCACTATTTCAAACCCTCCGAAATTCCAAAAACCGAAACCACGAAAAACCAAACCAAAATCCCTCATTTTTCTTATCAAGGCGAGGTGAGAGAGGTAGGGAGGAAGGAGTGGCGTTCGTGGTGAGGTGGAGGAGTGAGCGGCGCGGTGAGGGAGGCAGGGACCGACGAGACCGGTGAGGTGGAGGAGGGACCAACGACAGCAAGTGAGAGTGAGAGTGAGGGAGAGGGACGGCAACTGAGAGGTGAGGGATTAGGGTTAGGAAAATGAATTGAGAAATGAGAAAGGGTAGTATTTATACCTAGGGTTTTTAAATTTTTTTAATATTATATATACAGGTCGGGTTCGGACCAAGTATGCATAATACCCGAACCCACTACGGGTTGAGTTTTTAAAACCCGAATCTGCCCCATTTGCTTGCGGGTCGGGTTGGGTATTCGCAGGTTGGGGTTTTTTTGTCATCCCTAGTTTGGGATTTGCTTATTTTGTTGAAAATGAAATTTTTTTGCTGAAAGTACTGTAAATAAAGATAAAAATTAGTTGAAATAGTATAGTGAGACCCATGAATAGTAGCAAAAATAAGCTGAATAGTAAAATAAGCTGGCTTTTTAATTTTTGCCAAACACACACTGAGAGATACCCAAGTAACCCAACACCCAACTTTAATGTATTATATAGATACCCAACATAAAACCTAACCTTAGTTACTTCAATCTCATTCAAGTGAACTATCAAAACAATAAAATAAAATAAAAAAATAAAAAAGAAGATGAGAGAATAGCCAAAACTTTGCCATAGGTTTTGTGCTTTAAAAAGTACTGGACCAAGTAATATGGAAGTTGAGTTTATATAGTTCAGAATCTTCTTATAAAAAGAAAAACAAAAGTACTCCCTTAGTCCCAAATTGTTTGGCCTGTATTCTATTTTAGGACGTTCCAAAATTATGTCCTATTTGAAAAGTCAAACACCATTAATTTATTAAAATTTCCTTTATGCCCTTAATTTATTTGTGGGAGCATTCTTTTAAATTTAAAAAATAAAAATAAAAACCTAAATTAAAATTTGATTTAAAGATAAAGATTGAATTTGGATTAGGCTTGGTAGCTATAGAATTTAGATTTGAACATAAGTTAGCAAATTGTAAGAGTAGTACACTAATAGAATTTGAAATCTATAATAACTTTGAAAATTGCTTGGCAGTTGGCACCAATACTAGAAATGTTTTTGTTTTTCTTATATATTTTTTTGATAAATTTGTTTAAGGGTAATCTAGGAAATTTTTAACTTTTTTTTAAAGAGGTAAGGCAGTTAATGATGTTTTCCTAAATAATTGAGTTTTTCTAACTAGGCCAAACAATTTAGGATAGAGGGAGTAATATGGAAGTAGTGTGATTTGTGTGAAACTTCGGAAGGAAAGTAAAATCAATACATGGCAAGTTGTGATTAGTGGAATATAGAGTGGTACACAACAAGTGGTATAGAGGATTAGTATTCAGGATCTAGGAAGTAGGGACGAAGTTATATTGAAATTAAGGTGAGCCTAGCCCCAATAATATTTAATATTGTAATTTATATGTGTTTCAAACAAATTAATCCTATTCAAATGAGTTGGTTTGAATTGTTTGTATTTTATTTTTGGGTAGAGACCATGGTTTTAAAAACCGAACTGGGGCAAAACTAGATTTGCCTCCAGTTCTCAGTTTTTACCAGACCGAATTGGTACCTAGTTGAACCGGTCAGACCGGCCGGTTTGATTCAGATTTTAAAACAGTGGTAAAGATTCTTCTTATTTTTGAAGTGTAAATCTGACTACATGCAAGAATCAATGTCGGAACACTAGTTTGGAAGGCTAAAATTGCACAAGGGGATCTAATATTATAATGGGACGGTGTTTGTCTTACACAATATGTATTATACACACTCACAGTTTTTAAACCCGAATCGGATCGGCCGATCCAACCAGGTTAATCGTGAACTGGTCATAAAACTGGTTTTTTATATGCAAGAATCGAGCTTTTAATAGATCTGAGAGAGCCATGTGAACTAAAGTTCAACCCGAAAAACCGGCCAAACCGTAGGTCGGTTCAACCGGGTCAATTGATTATATTAATTTGAAAAAAATGTGAACTAAGGTTCAACCCGAAAAACCGGCTGAACCGTAGGTCGGTTCAACCGGGTTAATTGATTGTATTTAATTTGAAAAAAATTGATAAATGGCGTTACTGGGTGTTGAATTTGAGACCTCCCCTTTTTGAGCACTATGGTTGATACCATGACCAATAGACCAAGTAAGCTCCTTATGAGCTAATATGAAGTATTATTAAATTTATATTAGATTTACATGATTTATAGTTTCCAAACTTCTATATCACCTCTATCTTAATGTATTAAATATTACTAAATTTGTTTTCATTGCTAAATTAACTTGTGATTTAAGAATAATACCTTTGCATAGGAATTTACTATTTATGAATTTATTTTAAAAGTGATTTTTATTTAATAAATAATTTCTACTTGAAGGATTATTATACAATATTTATTCATACTTATTTATGCTATATTATTTTCAATTTTGCTAATATTTACAATTTTAATACCTTTATTTTATTTTAATTAAATACTAATTTAATTATGACATCATCATGGTTCGACCTTGGTTCAACCTGAAAAATCTTGAAACTCTCCCTTTACCAGTTCTGTGAACGGTCTAGGATACACTATGATTTTTAACTAAAAACATTATATACGTGATATCATGTTTTTAGTTATAAATCACAGTGTGTGTTGTGTAAAACAAGTTTTTACCTATTAAAATTACCCGTGCATTTATTGGTTATATTGGACATAGAACTAACTTATTTTATTTTTTATTTTTTCCCCCTTAAATATATTATAGTAATTAATATTACCTTTTGGTTGGAAGAGGGATTTTGATTTTGAGTTTCTTCTGTCACTCTCAAACTGGCATACTACTAACTACAAAGATTAATGCCCCCATTTCTATACAAATGACTCCCGAGCCATTTCTGGGTACAGGGTGCTCAATGTTTCACAATACCAGTTTTTGAAACAGATCATTCCAAGCAGATTGTAGAAATTGGATACAAGTTCTTTGAAGATATAAATGAATAAACAAAAGCACTTGTCATTGTAATGAGGCTTGAGTTCGTAAAAGCTGGTTCCGTGTTGGGCAGCAAGAATAATTGATCTAGCCTTTGTTAATTTAACACCTTTGGCCGACCTACATTGTCAAATTTGATTAGAGTTAAGAAGCACCAATCGACTTTGACAAATATGTACTTTGTGCTGCAAAATATAGTAGAGTAACGGAAATTTTTTAGTTCTTTATTTATTTATTTTTGTGTGTATGTGTGGATTTGAAATTTTTGTGTCTTGTGAAAACTATGTCATGAGTATTCTCTACAATTGATTAGTGAAATATTTTCCTCACCATTACTTAGGGACGTAGAATTAAGGTTGGACCAAGTAAATTTATAGTGTCCTCTCTTGTGTGTGGAAATGTATTTTTCTTTTGGATTTTCTTCGTTCTTATCATTTGTTTGTGATATATGTCTGTTAGGAATGCTATAAGCATATGGATAATAATTGTTGTATTGAGATTTAGTTAGTTAGTTGGGTACAATTCCAAGCATGTTAATCACATTTAGCACATGTTGGAATTATTAATACACATGGGGAATAATAGAACTAATAGGATAAGACCATGTGGGCCAATGAGATTAGAGTTAGTCTCCTATAAATACATGATTGTAATCCAATATGAGATATGAAGGAAGAATAAACCAATTTGTTAGTGCATTAGTGCATCTCTCTCTCTCTTAATCTCTCTCTTTCTCTATAGAGGGTGACTACCTCGAATTAAGTCAATTTTCCTACAATTCCCATCCATTCCCCTATAATTCTCATCAATTCTCTTATAATTCATACTCATCCCCATTAGGAACCACCGAGTTCCTAACAAATGGTATCAGAGTCGTTGATCTTGAGATGAGCAATTGTGATGAAAGAAAACTTTTGAAAAACATACAAGAAATGTTGAACAAAGCCTTAGAAGAATCCAAGGATATTTCAAAGAAGATGAAGGTCTTGGCTGAATCTAACATGGCCATGAAGGAAGAGATTTCAAGAGTGCAAGAGGATCTTGAAAACATGTCTGAAGAAGAGTTACAATCTCTTGATTCAATGAAAGCCGAAGAACAAATCAAGTTCCAAGAATCTACTACCGTTGTTACAAGTTGGGATGTTGATTTTTGTGTCAAAGTGGATGATGATGTACATGAACATGCTGCCTTTGAAGTTCAGTCGAAAGAACCAACAAAGAAGATGATGATGATCTTCCAAGAACCCATTCTTGATGCACCAATGGAGGCTTCCATTCAAGAGTCTATGATTCAAGAAGTGGCAATCCAAGTGTCGGTGATCCAAGAATCCAAGATACAAGCGCCAACAATTTTAATGGTTCTAGAATCGAATGAGGTCTTGAGGATACAAGAACATTTCAAAGTTGAAAGACCCAATGAGACCTTGAAGATTGAAGAACCATTGAAGCCTCAAGAATTCGAGCAAATTTTGAAGATCTACGAAGAAGAAACCTTCATATGCATAGGATCGCTTGTCAAAGAGAAATGCATGAATATGGTGATCAAAATGCCACTACGGTATTGGTCCATTGGAAGATCTCCTTTGATGAAGATGCTATTTCACAACAACACCTTGTGGGCAAGGTGTTTTCAAGGGGAGGGAAATGTTAGGAATGCTATAAGCATATGGATAATAATTGTTGTATTGAGATTTAGTTAGTTAGTTAGGTACAATTCCAAGCATGTTAATCACATTTAGCACATGTTGGAATTATTAATGCACATGGGGAATAATAGAATTAATAGGATAAGGCCATGTGGGCCAATGAGATTAGAGTTAGTCTCCTATAAATACATGATTGTAATCCAATATGAGATATGAAGGAAGAATAAACCAATTTGTTAGTGCATTAGTGCATCTCTCTCTCTCTTAATCTCTCTCTTTCTCTATGGAGGGTGACTACCTCGAATTAAGTCAATTTCCCTACAATTCCCATCCATTCCCCTATAATTCCCATCAATTCTCTTATAATTCATACTCATCCCCATTAGGAACCTTTAGGTTCCTAACAATGTCTCACTTCCTTGATAGTTTTTCACAATCGATTTTGCATGGGAATGCTTCCATAAGCCCTTGAATAACAGTTTTATAACAAGATAGTCCTTACTCTCAAGGCATTGAACAAGCTATTCCAGATTGTTGGACTGGTATTCTATATGGGCTCAGCCCTTTACACTAGATAACTTCAGGAATGTGGAATGAATAAATGCTAGTGGCCAATTAATTACTCCTAGCTCACATTTCGGTATTCTATATACTACCCTTATGGGGAAGTTTTTAATTCAAAGCTAGGTTGCAACCCTTCATATGCTTAGAGAAGTATCTTCAGAGGATTGGAGGTTATTAGAAAAGGCACACGATGGAGACTGGGTAATGGAAGAATGATTCACATTTGGGATGATAAGTGGCTCCCTACACCCTCTACATACAAGGTTATATCCTCCCCGCGCCCTTTTGATGACTTCCTAATGGTCTTAGCCCTAATTGATGTAGAGAAAGAAGATGGAAATCTGGAGTCATAAGATCTTTGTTTCTCCCCTTTGAAGCAGAAACAGTTCTCTATATGCCTTTAAGCTACAATTTGCCCGAAGACAAGCTCATTTGGGTTGGCAATAAACGAGGGGAATTTACTGTGAAAAGTGCTTACAATATAGCACTCAACCTGGTGGAATCATCTGAAGAAGGGGAATGCTCCTCTAAAGACCCTAGAATGCCACTGTGGAAGAAAATGTGGCACCTCAAAATTCCCCCAAAGATCCGAATATTTTCTTGGAGGGCTTGTAACAATGCTCTGCCCTCAATGGTCAATTTGAGCAGAAGAGGAGTAATCAATAATGTAAGTTGCCTTCTTTGTGAGAAAGAAGCTGAAACTATCTCTCATGCTCTTGTTAGATGCGACATAGCAAAAAGGGTTTGGGACTGTTCGAAGGAAAGGCCATTTACATTTACAGCTACACTTGTTGATATATCTGATATAGCCATGAATCTTTTGACAAGAGGAACAGCTAAAGACTTGGAAGTTTTCTTTGTGACAGCTTGGTCAATTTGGTACAATCAGAATCAGATGGTGCGTGAACTATATGCCAACCACCCAACCAAATCTGGATTTTTGCCTCTAGACTCATTAATGATTATAAAGAGGCATCCACTCATCTGCCTCAAGGACAAATAGCCAGCGAGTCGAGCTGGAAAAGGCCTCTACCCAGTACCTACAAGGTCAATGTTGACGGAGCAACATCAGAAGATGGAAGGGAGTCCAATGTGTGTAGTCATAAGAAATTCTTTTGGAAGAGTCATAGCTGCCTTGTGTAAGTCACTCTCTAGCCACTACTCAGTCCTAGAGACGGAGATATTAGCTTTGGAGGCTAGAGTTCTTCTAGCTCAAGAGATGGACCTTGGGAAAGTCATATTTGAATCAGATGTCTTATCAGTAGTAAACGGTATACAGGCAAAGGAAACTTATGGAGATTCTGGTCATCTCATTCAAGGGATCATTAGTCTCTTGGATTCTTTCATCAGCTGGAAGATTAGACATTTGAAAAGGGACTACAACAGGATTGCACATGAGTTAGCCTAGTATGCAAGATCTAATGAGACCTCATAGACTTGGAAAGGAGTTTCTCCACCCACGGTGCAACATCTCCTCCATCTAGATAGTCATTAATTTCTCTTGTTTACTCGCTGTTCTTCTTGTTGTGCTTCAATTTCAGATCTGTACTCTTGCAGTGTCCAATAAAAAAAAAAAAAAAAAAAAAAAAAGGGTTAACTGAACAAGTACACCAAATATAAACTATATTCTCTTTTTTTTTGGGGCTAGGAATACAAAGTATATTCTTTAAAATTCTAACATAATCACCTAAATATCTTTTTTTTTTTTAATCTTATTTTCATGTGGAATATTATTTTCTATTTTCTTATTTGAAAATCTCAATAAAATACATAAAATATATATTTTTTAAAAATGCAAAGTTATCTATAAAATAGGACCACTATGTATTTTGAATTGCTCCAAGAACATCTTTATTTCCCCTTTATCAACTTAGCTGTTTCTTTTTTCCTTTTTTGAATTTGTGGTTTCCATATTTCTTTTTTGGGGCACTACAAAAAATGCGGGCTTTAGCCGCTTTTACAGAAAACGCGGCTATAGAGCAGCTTTAAGCCGCGTTTGATAAAAAAGTAGCTACACCACTAGACGTATAGCCTTGTTCACTAAATGTGACTATAGATTAGCTCTGTAGTTGCATTTTTTGATGTTTCAGTTGCGTTTATGTGGATAGGGCTTAGGCCGTGTTTTACCCAGCCAATTTTTTTCTTAAATGTGTCATAAAGTCGCGTTTGAAAAATGCGGCCTAAGACAAACCTAAAGCCGCATTTCATAGAAACGCGGCTATAGTTTTGTCTGTAGCCACGTGTTTCAATTGTGGAATTAGGAGTAACAAATTATTATTATTTTTTTTGAAATATTCCCTCTAGCTGCGTTTTAAAGCCGCGGCTATAGTTTGCCTACAACTGTGTTTTTTTAAACGCGGCTTAAAGCATGTCTATAACTTCATTTTATCAAATGCGGCTATAGGTTTGGTATAAATTAAAAAAAAAAAAAAATCCCTCAATTCCACACAATTGAAAAAAAACCCTAAATTAAAATAATAAAAAAACCCTCAAATCACCCGCGTTTTATAAACGCAGCCACAAAATTGCCTACAGTCACGGCTTCTAAACGCAGCCCAAACAGGGTCTATAGCCATGTTTACAAAAACGCGGCTATAGACTTGTTGGACCCATAGTCACACAGTATAGGCCGCGCGTGAAAGCGCGGCTATACAAAACCTGGCTATACAAAACCCGGCTATAGCCTATAGCTGTGTTTTTTGGTTCTTTAGCCGTGTTTTTTAAACACAGCTAAAGCCCTCATTTTTTTTAGTGGGGGTTCCTTATTTCTAATATCACGTCTCTTGTTTTTATTTTTTATTTTTTAGTTTTTTGTTATTATTTTTTCAAGTCTCTTCTTTATTTTGATTTAAAAAAAAAAAAAAAAAAAAAACCCTACAATAAAACTATTACTATAACTTCTCATCCATAAATTTAGGCACTACCAAATATCTTTATTTTTTCTAAACTGTGACTTAGTTGCGAAAAACAAAACTTAGATAAATGTTTTATCTTCCCCTCCCTCTCTTTCTCTCTGAGGCATAAGTAGAGATAATTTTCTTAATACTCAATTTTTTTTAATGTTTTCTTGCTCACATATTTGTATGTCTGTCTTTATTTTACACAAGTAATAGTCCTGAAAAGATTTTCCTTAATTTTCTTTAGGTGTTCAAACTTGAAACACTCTTTCAACACTATAATTTGTGTATATTTCAAATTGCCATTTTGTATACATAAATACAAAGAAAAACAGTCAATGCAGTAAAAAAATACAAATAATTTTTTAGTTAAAAAAAAGAACCTCTAAACAAACGTGTAACATTTGTGGTTGCATTGAGTTGGGTTTGTGGGTTTTTTGAACCAACCTAACCCTAATAATAAAGGTATGTAATTTTTTTTTTCCCAAAAAGAGAATGGGGTTAGATTTGGGTTCATATTTTTAAATTTATTAGGATTTTAGTTCTATCTATATCTAGGTTTCTGAACTTGAACCCATTTAATTAGTTTTAATATATTCATAAATTACCTTTATTTTTAATTTTCTTTACATAAAAGTAGGATTTCTATAATAAAAGTAAGTGTGCCTCTTTCTCTCCTTAAAATATTACTTAATTTACTGTAAAAATGGTTACTTATACTTCAATTCTGTCAAGTAATATATTATATGTTCAATTTTAGAATAACTTGAGCTAATTTAACCCATTTGACCTAATTCATGATAAGGTAAATCGACAAATTCGATACTGATATGAGATTTTCAAATATAAATGTGATGATTTAAAAAAAAGATTTTATGAAAGTTTGGTATGTAAAATAGTTAGAAGGTTTGGGTTCGAAAAAACTATTTTCGTCCCAAATCCGATATGTTTCTATTCTTATAAATGCTAAGAACCCATTGATATTAAATCTATATCTAAAGAATTTATTAGCATTCAACATGTAACCCCTCTCTCCCTACACCCCCCAAAGCCTAGTGGAGTTAATTGGGTAGTGATTTAGGGTCTGTTTAGAATTCGCTTATTTTGCTGAAATTTAAAACTTTTTGCTAAAAGTACTATAAATAAAGGTAAAAGTTAGTTGAAATAGTACAGTGGAACTTATAAATAGTACCAAAAAGTGCAGTGGGACCTATGAATAGAAACAAAAATAAGCTAGCTTTTTAATTTGAAGCCAAACGCACACGGCACACTTATTAGTCTAGGGCGAGATATATATAAACATGAAAATCACAAGTTTAAAAATCCACCCAAAGTGTAGAAACTAGAAATGTGTCTTGAATGAAGCCCACATAATTAGCAATGTGTCAAGGCTTGTTATTGTAGGTCCAAACTCCATATAAGAACCCTAGTGCATAGGATTTTCATTCTCTCTTCCATTTTGCATTGCGGCATATCATGGACCATTTAACTTAAAAAAAAAATATTGTCCTCACAATAGGATATTAAACCTTAAGTCACATCCTTGAAAAACCCTAATCATTCATGGGGTTCAATTGTACACATGACATTATAGTATATGAATGGGAGGACTACTAGACATTGATGAGGTGGTTCTCTATATGCACTGAATAATATTTCTAATTTTAAGAGTCCTAGGACATAACAAAAATTTATAATAAATTCATAATATTCTCAAATTAACTTATCTCCTCACATCCCATCAAAAAAAAAACTTATCTCCTCACATGTGCTATTAAAAAAAAAAAAAAAAAACTAAACTAAATGATAAAATATTGTAGTGGGCTCATGTGCAGCGGTTGGCTAGCTAATTTAAGAATATTGTTGTATAATCGTTGTGAGTTTTGTTGTCTCCCTAGTTTTATTGTTAATTTTATTCCATTTTTATCTAAGAAAAGTCATTATTAAAAGTAGAGAAACTGTGACAATCAAGTAGTATTAGTAGAAAACATGGGTTTAATATCATTTCTTCTTTGTGTTTACCTAACATATCTTAAATTAGACTATCACTTCACACATGGGCCATTAAAAAGAAAAAAAAAACTAAATTGCAGATTATAATGGGCTCAAGTGTGAGAAGGTAGGCTAATTTAGGAATATTGTTTTAAATTGCTGTGGAGTTTTTTTGTGTCATTAACTTTATGGTTGATTTTATTCTATTTTTATCTATGGAAATTTATTATAAAAGCAGAGAAACCAAAATGTAAAGCATTGGGTTAAAGAGTCTTTGTTGTGAAGTTTGTATTGTATTGGGTGGAAGAGTTTTTGTTGTGAAGTATTGTTGTATATCTACAGTTTAGTTTTTTACTCAATAAAATACTGTTATCGCTTTATCAAAAAGAAAAAGAAAAAAGAAAGAAGGTATTAATGGTAGAAAACATGGGTTCAATATCAGTTTTTCCCTGTGTTTACTTGATGTTCTTATTAGCATGCATTTATTCTGAAGTTGGGTTTGGAAAAATGGTTTTTAATGTGATGAAGGATGGTGCTATTGCTGATGGAAATACTGATAACAGTAAGGTAATTTTCACTCAATAGAATTATGATACCATTAATCTTTTCTTAGATGAGTAGCATTAATCATTCTAACAAAACAATATAATTGTTTTATAATTTTGTTATTGTGTGTGATTGTATTTGTAGGTTTTTCAAAATGTATTTAACAAAGCTTGTCAATCTGAAGGAAGGAATCTTGTATTAATCCCACAAGGGACATATATGTTGGCGCCTATTGTGTTGAAAGGACCATGCAAGGGCCAAGTGGAATTTCATATCATAGGGACACTAAAAGCTCTTATAGATGAAACATCTACCATTGATATTAACCATTGGATCACCTTCCAATACGTAGACCGATTGGTACTAAGTGGTGGTGGGAAACTGGATGGCCAAGGTCCCTCTGCTTGGGATGACAATACTTGCAGTAAAAATCCAAACTGCAAAGCTCTTCCTATTGTAAGTTCTTGTTTCAACAAATCCATCTTAAATTAGGCTAAAAATGTAGTTGCCCATGATCATGTGGTTGGACCATTTTTCATGAGTCATTCATAAATTTATTTTTTACTATGCTTCCATTTAATAGACTTTTCTATCGGTCGTATAGCTTCACAATTCTAGCTATAATGTTTTTTCCTTGTGCTTAGATTATGCTCTTTAAAAATAAATAAAAAAATTTCTTTCCTTTTTTTAAAAAAGATAAAATAAAAATTTACAATTTAATTTCTTTCTTACTATCTCCAATGTTTAGAGATTGTGATAACCCAAACCCACCCCCCCCCCCCCCCCCCCCCCCCCGGTCTTTTTATAAAAGAAGTTGACTTATTTAGTAAATTTATTTTTTAGGTATAGATTTGATTTATTAATTTTCTGTGCACATTTTTCATTTACAAATAATAAAATTACTAATACAATTCCCATTTTTTAAAATAAGTTAAATAAACCACAAAATTTAATTTGAACATTTTTTAAATTGTAATTAATTCTGTTTATAATGCATATTATTCACATTGTGTGTTTCCCTTATTCTTTTCAGTCGTTGAGATTTGATTTCGTCACCAATTCAAGGATTACTCAACTAACTTCAATGAACAGCAAGAACGCCCACGTGAATGTATTTGCATGCAAAGATATGAAATTCGATCACATCCGTATAATAGCACCCAAAGATAGCCCCAATACTGATGGAATACACATTGGTTCATCCAGCAATATTCAAATCTTGGATTCAACAATAGCCACCGGAGATGATTGTGTATCAATGAGTCCTGGTTCTAAAAACATAAACATTAGGAATGTAACGTGTGGCCCGGGTCATGGAATTAGTGTTGGAAGCCTTGGTGGGGGACCTAATGAAGAAGATGTCAGTGGATTAACGGTAACTAATTGCACTTTCATTGGCACTCAAAATGGCTTGAGGGTCAAAACATGGGCTAGGTCTTATGCTAGTAGTGTTTTCAATCTTACCTTTGAAGACATCATCATGGATAATGTCAACAACCCCATCATCATTGATCAACAATATTGCCCATCTCGCAATTGTGAAAAGGTACCTAGCTCTTGTTCAAATATTGTTATATGTGCTTGTTCTTGATTAAATTATATATTGTATAAAACTTGATTTACCTTGATGATCTTTTTTATTTTTTATTTACAGGGTGAATCCCAAGTTCAAATTCGAGATGTGAAGTACAGAAACATCAGAGGCACCTCTAGCTCAAAAATTGCAGTTGCTTTTGATTGTAGCAAAGGCAAACCTTGTGAGAAGATTGAGCTCAACAGCATTAACCTAACTTACCATGGTGCTGAAGGAGCTGTGGCATCCTCATGTTCTAATGTCAAAGGTATTGCTAATGGTCAACAACAACCCGGATCTTGCATATAGCACTCCTGCTTGCAGCACAATTCTTGAAATCCAGACAAATTCAAGTTTAATAATCCAACACTCAACCTACGTTCTATTGACAATATTGTTTTGTACTTGATATTAATGCTTATCCACAAGAAATGTTGTACGCTATGATGTATTACACTTTCGTATTTGTAAGTGACTTTGAAATTAAATATTCTGAAAGTTCATTTGAAACTTACAGCTATATAGCCTATTTAAGGTGATGAGTCCATTTTATGTTTAATGTGGAGCAATAACTAGCTTTGTGTCCATGTAATAATATCTTAAAGGGAAAATTGCTCTAATCTCTCTAAGGTTTTCCATAATTACACTTGCTATTTTTCTATTATGCAATTAGACACTTAAGTCCCTTAATATACAAAGTATTGACACTAATCTTCCGTAGAGTGGTTTTAAGTAGTTTTTTTTTTTGAGAAACGTGTATCAAAAAACAGGTTCTTACTTCAATACTCATTATAAAAAAACGTACGTCATTCACTATGAAATGTACTTTCAATGCAAGTTAAATGCATCATTCGCTAAAACAAGGTATCAAAAAACAGTTCCTTACTTCAAAACTCTTTACAGAGAAATATATTCAATTTTCAGATGGGAAAATTAATCTTCTCCATTTAAAATGAATTTATTTCATAGTTTAGATTAAATATTTAAATCTAAAGGTGTATTTACTTATCATTTAAAAATTATTTTAATGAGTATCTCATTATTTAAAACTTTAAATAAAATTTTGAAAATAAAATCTTAACAGTCTATCACTCCAAAATGTTGGTAAATAGGGGAAAAAATCAGAACTTGTGATTCTTACCAGTTGATTTTTTTTTTTTTTTTTTCATTTATGAGAAACTAATATAAAATAAACCAACATTTATTATCCACATTTTTTTAACAATCCAACAAACCAAATAACAATTAGCATTTTCTCAACAAAATAAAAAGAAAAAAAAAATTGACAGTTAGCATCAAATAATGTGCAGATCTATCACGGCAAGCAAATCCTGAAATCCAGAATAAGTGTATTCATATATTTATGCCACCCCACCCCCATAAAACTATATAGCAATGGAACTGGAAGGACAAGCAATACATGAAAATCACCAGAATACTACAAAAAAACCCTAGAACAAAAAAGAACACCAATACAGTTTAACATTCTCACGTCAATATATGTCATAAAGTTCTCGTTTTTATTAAACATTCCTGCTTTTTTTTTTTTTTTTCCTGGGCAACCAAACAGAGCGTAGAAAAAAGATAAGATAGAGACTTTACTTTTTCAAGAATTACTAGTCCACCACAACTGAGATCTCAAGAAGGGGATTCCCAATACCCATGCCAGGATTCCCTAGTACGCCATTTAACTAGGGCTTTTCTTTATTTTGACCATTGTTATTAATTTCGTTTCGGACCCATTTCGGTTTGTCTAGTGAAACGGAATATTTCGGTACCGGCTTATTTCGGCGTATCGTTTCAAAGCGTTTCGGGATTCCTAAAAAAAAATATATATATATATATATATATGAACACACATATATACAACCTATTATTTACAATTTATTGTGTAAATATTATGAAAATGTTATCAATATAACATTTTTCTAATAATAATATTTTAAAAAAATAAATTAATATTAATATAAAGTTATAAGCCATTGTACACAGGAAAATAAAAATAATACCTCTGACATTTGCTTTTGAATTTTTTAACTTTTTTTTTGTCATTTCCAAAGTCACACACGTGATGGGCTCAGAAAAATGAAATTTGAAATCAATCAAAGACTCTAGTAGAAGACACAGGACACTCAAGACAACAGAAAATAAAAGAATAAAAGAGTGAAAGACTAGTCGCACTAACCAGTGGATACAAAACGGAGAAGAAGAAGAAGATAAAGAAGAAGAAGAAGATGAAGAAGTGGGTTGGGACGCTGGGTTTATTCAGGCAGATGGCAGGTCGGCATCGTTTGGACCTTTACTCTGTTTTTTTTTTTTTTTTTTTTTTTTAACAGGCTATCCTGTACCGGCCGGAATTTACATCTCGGCCGGAATTGGCCGAAATTGTCCAGAATGGCCGAAATGGCCCGAAATCTGACCCAAGGTGGAATGTGGGGTATTCTAGTACCGGTTTGCACACCGGTACGAAAAATTTCGGCCGTTCCGGCCGGAACGGAACGGTATTAATAACAATGACCATTGTTATTAATACCGTTTCGGTTTGTCCAGTGGAATGGAATATTTCGGTACCGGCCGATTTCGGCGTACCGTTTCAGGGTGTTTCAGGGTTCTTAAAAAATAATTTATATATATTCTTGTTGAACATAAAATTGTCAATTCTAATAAATAAATAACTAAATATCAAATAATACAAATCATTTAGTCTTAACTCTTAAGTCTTAAACATCAATATAATATCAATTTAACATCACACAATAAGAAAATTTACAAGACAATAACTAAATATCAAAAAATACAAGATTTACTCCTCCTTCTCATCATCATCCATGAGAGAAGGATCAAATTCATCATCAAAAGAACTCCTAAGAACTACCAGCACCCATTGGACCTTTACTCTTTCTTTTTTTTTCTTTTTTAATAATAGGCCAAATTCGGTGCTGGCCGAAATTGGCCGGAATGACCGGAATGGCCCGGAACAGCCCGGAATTTGACCCGAGGTGGAACGTGGGGTATTCCGGTACCGGTTTGCATACCGGTACGAAAAATTCCGGCCATTCCGGCCGGAACGGAACGAAATTAATAACAATGGTAAGTACTAAGTGTGTGTTTGGCATTGGTTTAAAAAGCCATTTTTTTTTACTATTCAACTTAGTTTTGCCACTATTCATGAGTCTCATTGCACTTTTTGGTACTATTTATGGGTTCTATTATATTATTTCAGCTACCTTTTAGCTTTATCTACAATATTTTCAGTAAAAAGTTTTCAGTTTTAGCTAAATAATCTATTCCTAAACAGATACTAAGATTAATGCCCCATTGATGAGATCTATTGTAAAAAAATTTCCTCACCATTACCTAGGGACATAGAATTAAGGTTGGACCATGTAAATCTATAGCGTTCTCTCGTGTTGTGTGTGGAAGTTTATTTTTCTTTTGGATTTTCATCGCTCCTATCATTTGCTTGTGAGATATTTCTTCACAATAGATGGTTCTCTCAAATGGTTCTCTCAATGCATTGAACAAGCTAGCTATTCCATATTGTTGGACTGGTATCTATATATGGGCTCAAGCCCATGGCAGTAGATAACTTTAGGAATGTGGAATGAATGAATGATAATGGCCAATTACTCGTAGGCTCGTAGCTCACATTTCTTTTTTTTCTTTTTTTGGTAAACTCGTAGCTCACATTTCAGTATTTTATATTCAAGCCTTCAATGTTAATTGAACAAGTACACCGCATACAAACTATATTCTCTAATTAAAAGTCTAACATATTCACCTATATATCTTCTTCTTTTTTTAAAATTTTATTTTCATGTGGAATATAAAAATGTTTATTAGGATTTTAGTTTTATATCTAAGATTCCAAACTTGACCTAGTTTTTAATCTTATTATGTTCATCAGTTACCTTTATTTTTAATTTTTTTTACATTAAAAGTACGATTTTTATATAATAAAGTAAGTGTGCCTCTTTCTCCCCTTAAAATATTGCTTAATTTATTGTATAAATGGTTACTTATACTTAAATATTGTTAAGTAATATATTAGATGTTCAATTTTAGAATAACTTGAGCTAATTTGTTCCATTTGACCTAATTCATTGATAAGGTAAACCAACAAATTCGGTATAGATCTGAGTTTTTCAAATATAAATGTGTTGATTTTAAAATAAGATTTTATGAAAGTTAGGTATATATGTAAAATAGTTAGAGGGTCTGGGTTCCCAAATCTAATATGTTTCTATATTCTTATAACATCCAAAGAATCCACATATACTAAATCCATATTGAAAGAATTTATTGACATTCAAAAAATGTACCCCCCGCCCTGTGGGGGTATCCGGGTAGTGATTTAGGGTGAGTTTGGTTCAGCTTTTTGTAAAAGTGCATAATGAAAAAGTGGTGTTTTCAAAAAGTGCATAATGAAAAAGTGCATTTTTAAAAAGCTGAGTGTTTGGTAAAAATTGTTAAAAAGTGTTTTTTGAAAAAACTGAGTGTTTGGCTAGCACTTATAAAAGTGGCAGTTTGAAGAATAAATTACCAAAAAGGACAATGTATATATAAGGGAATTTATTTCATACTTTTTTTTTTTAATGTGAGTTTATTTCATACTTAAATCAATTACTTCTTATACTTAAATCAATTTTTTTCTTTCCAAATTTTTTTTTTCTCACCAATTTTAGCTAATAATAACCTACCCTTTAAAATTTATTGTGAAAGTATTGTGAAAATATTGTGATAAAAATTGATACTGATTTTAATTTTAACGTACTATTAAAATAATTTTTTTCTCTTTCTAAAAAAATTATTTTTTTCTCGCCAATATTAACTAATAATAACCTACCTCTTAAAATTTATTATGAAAATATCACGGTAACATTTCCTTCTTTTTTTTCTTTATTTTTTTTCAGTTTTTTTCCTCTTTTTTTCTCCTCCACACAGTACCCTTCTCTTCTCTTTTTTTTTTTTTTTTTCCTTCTTATCCCTTTTTCCCTACCACTCCAGAACATTCCACTTCTCATTTTTTGTCTTCATTCTTTCCCTTTTTCCCTTTCATTTCCTCCACAACGTTCCGGTCAGTTGAGCTCTTGTTTTTTTTTTTTTTTTTTTTTGACAATTCGAAAGCCGAGGAAGAGAGATGATGATGATGAAGAAGATGAAGATGATTGAAACATTGGGTTTGTATTTGATTTTGATTTTGGGTTTGGGTTATGGATTTGTTACTTTTTCTTCTTTTTCACCTATTTTTTTCTATGTCCTATAGAGTTCTTTCTGAGCTGAGGTTCAGATGGGAGGATTAATATGGATATTAAACTTTTTGAACTTAACAGAGAACTTAAAAAGTGGATGCTTGCTGGTTTTTTTTATGCAGATGTTTGCATTGTTGGTGTTGCACGTACGCCAATGGGTGGATTTCTAGGTTCTCTTTCATCTTTACCTGCCACCAAGCTTGGATCTATAGCTATTGAAGGTGAGCCCACGACCTTTATTTCTGCTTCATGAATGGGCAATCTCTGTTTTTGGAATGGTTTATTTTGCCCTTTTCTTGAACTATTTTTTGTGTTCCTTGTAGCGGCATTTTGAGAGGAATTTACGGCAGAGCAAAGAGGGAGGGACAGCGTGAGAACTGATGTTTATGGGCCTTCAGGGTAATTTGGTAATTTGTGGAAGAGCCAACGGATACATCACAGAACGCGCATTCAGCTTTTTGTTTATGGACCTCCTCAGCTCCATATTCCTTGCGCATTCCCAGAGCATTTTTTGCCTTGGCCCAAAACGCAGCTTTTTTCAAAAAGTTGCGTTTTGGGCTGAACCAAACGCAAATAATGCTTCAGCTTTTTGTTGAACGCGCATATTGGGCTCAAAACGTGGAAACAAACGGGCACTTATTGGTTTGAGGTGGTGATATAAACCCAAAAATCACAGTTTTAAAAATTCACCCTAAATGTAGAACCTAGAAATGTCTTGCATGTAGCCTCATAATTATCTATGTATCAAGGCTTGTTATCGTAGGTCCATACTCCATGTAAGAACCCCAGGGCATAGGATTTTCATTCCCTCTTCCATTCTGCACTGCCGCATATCGAGTACCATTTAAGTTTAAGTCATATTGTACGCACAATCACTACAAGAATTTTGGTCTTTTGCAACCAATGTTTTAGCGACGACCAAAAAATCATCACTATTAGGCACATATTAGTGATGATAATATATGGTCATTGCTAATAAATGTATAATAGCGATGACACTAAGGTAGTCGCTAATAAGTCGTCACTAACACCATGGAGGGAATTTTATTTACTTTTGAAAAATGGAGGGAAACTTTTAGCAATGACAATAAATTTTGTAGCGATGACATTTACGTCGCTAAAATAAGGTTTATTTTAATGACGACATCTATTATCGCTAATAATTATCTTTAGTGACGACCTTGTGTTTCATTACAGATATGTAGCCAAAAATATATAGTAAATATATTATATATATGCTTTATTTATCAGCGATGACACATTGGTCATCGCTATTAGTGATGATATAATTTGTCGTCTCTAATAATCACCTTTTAGCAACGACACAATATGTCGGCCCAAATATATTTACCTAAATATAATGGAATGTAAAATTTTCACTCTCAAAAAGTGGTGGGAATTATTGGAGGGAAACAGATTATATATTAGCAACGAATTAGGTCGTCGCTATAAGGGATCTTTTAATGAAGACAAAGATTGTCATCACTAATATGTGGCCAATATATATATATATATATATATATATATACATATATTTTGATAAATGGCCAAAATAATTTTGATATAATATGATTTTTTTTATTTATCAAATCCTCCAAATGCCTCTTAAAATATTTAAAATGACATAAATTCCTTTAAAATATTTGAAATGATTAAAATACCATTAACCTCATCAAAATGGCCAAAATACCCCCAAACTTATACAATGACCAAAATAACCTTGAAACCTCCAAAGTAATTTAAAACTCTCAAATATGTTTAAAAGAAAAAAAATGAGACAAGAGAGGGCTTGTTGCTTCAAAATACTCTCAAATTATAATGTTACCCATTTGAAATTTGAAAATAATAAAATAACAAAAATTGAGAAAGTTCTAATTCCACTTAAAATACTGACTAAAATTTGAATCGTATCATGAATCAATTTTTTATTTTTTTGTATCATGTGTCATAAGAAAGGTATTAGTCAATATTTACCAAACTAATAAATTCATTATAAATATATGAAAGGCATATTCATTATAAATTCATAATATATTCAACTAATAACCAATTCAATCATCAATTATGTAATAATATTTACCAAAACTAGGTAAATAAATCAAATTAAAATATATTTATAACATACATATTCAAATTAATTAAAACCAAAAGTGATAATACATGATATATGACCCAAAATAATTAATTTTTTCATCATTTTGCCTAATAAACTTTATCTAAGTTAATGTTAACATGATGGTCATCATCTTTCAAAATTATTTCTTCATTAACATTTGCTAACAACTACTCCAATACCCAATAATCCACTGAAAACCTTCCCACTGAACCTAATTTCACCAAGTTTAGTGGTCTCGAGACCATCTATTATGTTTGACCGAGTTTGACCAACTTTTACTAAACTTTGACTGCGCTTTTTCTCTAAATCCAACCGTTTGATTGTGACCATAATTTACTAGAATTAACCTTTTATTACACTCTTCAAATCCAACGGTTAGATTTCAAATCTAAGTATGGCACGTGATAGACATGTGTTGTGTACCTGTATTGCTATGTTCTCTCAATTTGATCACCCAATTGGTCTCAAATTTCACCAATACCAATATGTCACCATACTCTTCAATCCCAATGATCAAGAATCTATTAAGTTTGACCGGGTTTAACCAACTTTAACTAAACGTTGACCACGCCTTTCTCTAAATCCAACCATTTGATCGTAACCATAATTTACTAGAATTAACATTTCATTACACTCTTCGAATTCAATGGTTAGATTTCAAATCTAAGTATGGCGCGTGATGGACATGTGTTGTGTACCTGTATTACTATGTTCTCTCAATCTGACCACCCAATTGGTCTCAAATTTCACCAACACCAATATGTCACCATACTCTTCAATCCCAATGATCAAGATTTGAATATGAATTTCACTAAGTCCAGTGGTCTCGATACCATCTATTAAGTTTAACTGGGTTTGACCAACTTTAACTAAACTTTGACCGCGTCTTTCTCCAAATCCAACCGTTTGATTGTGACCATAATTTACTAGAATTAACATTTTATTACACTCTTCGAATCTAACGGTTAAATTTCAAATCTAAGTATGGCACGTGATGGATGAACATGTGTTGTGTACCTGTATGGCTATGTTTTCTCAATCTGACCATTCAAGTGGTCTCAAATTTTACCAACACTAATATGTCACCATACTCTTCAATCCCAATGATCAAGATTTGAATATAAATTTCACCAAGTCCAGTGGTCTCGAGACCATCTATTAAGTTTGATTGGGTTTGACCAACTTTTACTAAACTTTGACTGCGCATTTCTCTAATTCCAACCGTTTGATTGTGACTATAATTTACTAGAATTAACCTTTCATTAAACTCTTCGAATCCAACGGTTAATTTCAAATTTAAGTATGGCGTGTGACGCACATGTGTTGTGTACCTGTATGACTATGTTCTCTCAATCTAATTGGTCTCAAATCCAATTGGTCTCAAATTTCACTAAAACCAATATGTCACCATACTCTTCAATCCCAATGATCAAGATTTGAATATGAATATCACCAAGTCTAGTGGTTTTGGGACCATCTATTAAGTTCGACCGGGTTTGACCAACTTTGACTAAACTTTGACCGCGCCTTTCTTTAAATCCAATCGTTTGATTGTGACCATAATTTACCATAATTAACCTTTCATTACACTATTCAAATCCAATGGTTAGAATTCAAATCTAAGTATGACACGTGATGGACATGTGTTGTGTACCTGTATGGCTATGTTCTCTCAATCTGACCATCCAATTGGTTTCAAATTTCACCAACACTAATATGTCACCATACTCTTCAATCCTGCCGATCAAGATTTGAATATGAATTACACCAAGTCTAGTGGTCCCGAGACCATCTATTAAGTTTGATATAGTTTGACCAACTTTAACTAAACTTTGACCACGCATTTTTCTAAATCCAACCATTTGATTGTGACCAAAATTAACCCTTCATTATACTTTTTGAATCCAATGGTTAGATTTCAAATCTAAGTATGGTTTGTGATAGACATGTATTATGTACCTATATGACTATGTTCTCTCAATCTAACCATCCAATTGATCTCAAATTTCACCAACACCAATATGTCACTATACTCTTCAATCCCAATGATTAAGATTTGAATATGAATTTCACCAAGTCCAATGGTCTCGAGACCATTTATTAAGTTTGACCGAGTTTGACTAACTTTAACTAAACTTTAATCGTGCCTTTCTCTAAATCCAACCGTATGATTGTGACCATAATTTACCAGAATTAACCTTTCATTACACTCTTCAAATCCAACCGTTTTGGGAGTATTTTTTCTATAAAAAAAAAAATCTTTCTAAAGGTTTTAGGGGCATTTGTTTTTGTCATTTTAGAGGTTTCAAAGTATTTTTGGTCATTTGAGAGATTTCGGAGGTATTTTGGTCATTTTATAGTTTTCAAAGTATTTTTGTAATTTTAGAGGTTTCAGAGTATTTTTTTCTCATTCTAAAGGATTTGAGGGCTTCCCCCCCCCCCCCCCCCCCCTTCATTTTAGCGATTTCAAGGGTATATTAATTATCTTAGAGTTTTTTTTTGTTGTTGTTGGTATTTTGGTCATTTTGTGGTTTCGTGGTATTTTTGCTAATTCTAGTGGTTTTAGAGGTATTTTAGTCATTTTACAAGTTAAGGGGTATTTTTTTGTCATTTTAGAGATTTCGAGAGTATTTTGGTCATTTTAGAGGTTTCAATGGTATTTTAGTCATTTTGTAGGTTTAAGGGTATTTTAGTCATTTTCAAGGTTTAGGCGTATTTTAGTCATTCTCATGAATAAAATCAATTTTATTAGTATGAATGATTTTGTCAATGCACAAATTATTATATCTCCACCTATAAAATTTAATAGTAAAATAAAAAACCTTATTGTGACGAAGCATAATAGTTGTCACAATATTGTATTTCAAGGAGTCAATCTCATACCGGAGGCTGTATTGGTTTGACTAGTGAAATCGTTTTGGGTTTACCGCTAATTTTATATATCCTTACATAAATTGAAATTCCTTTATGTATATATATATATATATATATATAGATAAATATATAAAAATATTTACATTAAATTTTTTTTTTATAGGTTCGTAGGTCAAAATCCATATAATTTGTAGGTTTATACTTATTCTTTTTATTTTTTAAGAAGATATGCTTGTACTTTGATGCAGCTTTCTTTGACACGTCTGGTTGTGCGGGTGTTGGAGTGGTTTTCCGTGATTTCCAGGGCCAAGTGATCGCAGCTTTGAGTCAAAAAATTCCTCTGGTTCAATCGGTGGAGCTAGCAGAGGCTATGGCTGCTCGTCGGGCATTGTTATTTGCCAAAGAGCTAAGTTTGTTTGATGTGGAGATAGAAGGGGATTGTTCAAGGGTTCTTGCTGCTCTGAATATGACAAGGAGTTGTAGCACTTTATTTGGTCATGTGATTGATGAGTGTAAGAGTCTAGGGATGTCGTTTCGTTCTTGCAAGTTCAGCCATGTTAGGAGGGAAGGGAATAGGTTGGCGCATGCTTTAGCTAGGAGAGCAGTTTTATCTGCAGACACGGATGTATGGGTAGAATCTCTACCTAATTATTTGGATAATGTATTTTAATCGGATTTGGTTCAATAAAATTTTCCTTACCTTTTTCTCAAAAAAAAAAAAAAAAATGGTAGTAGAATTTATCTAATAAGGAAAAAAGAAAAAAGAAAAAAGAAAAGAGTGGTTGTAAAAAATTTTAAATTACCATTTGTACTTATCCAAAGTTATTGTGAATTACAATCTTCATTTATTTGTTTTTTAATAGTTAGATGGCAGTAAAAATTTTGAACTAATGTGTAGCAGTAGTACTGTCATAGTGTCATAAGTCATTCACGTGGGTCAGTGGGTGTATTAGTGTTTCTCTCCATCTTTTCACCCCCAAAATTTTTTCCCTCTCACAAAATTTTCCTAATTATTTTTCCCTCTCACTCTTTCAGTTTAGATTTCATGAGCTCTCTCCCTCTCATTCTCACTCTCCCTCTCACAATACTCTCTCTTTCTCCCCTCACTCATCTTTGATCTCTCCATCGGACCCATCAGCCACCCACTGCTACCACCGCCGCCATTGCCCTCCACTCTCTTTGAATCGTCTCCCACCTACTGCACTAGCCACCACAAGTCTAAACAAGTAACCCATCTCTCTTTCTCTTCCCTTTTGTTTGATTTTAAAGTTATAGTGTTCAGTGAAATGGGTATTTTGTTTTGTTGATGCTAGAAAGTTAGGGGTTTGAGATGGCAGTGAAGGTGTTTGATGGTTGTTCTCAGTGAATTTTTGCATGTGTTATTCGTTGCAAAATTTTAATCTGAAATATTGTCCATAAATTGCAGTTGTTATTTTCAATATCTTAACTATTAATGGTTGTTGTTGGTTGGTTTGGAAATTTGAAAGCTTAAAAAGTTGAAATCTATGCTCAGTTGTCCACTATAATGGTAGGGATAGTGTTAGAGATATATTAGCCCATTAGCATAGGCCCAAGCCTAATTCTACTTTGTGTGCAAGCCAAGTCTTCTACTTGTACTAAAAGTCTATTAGTCTAGGGTTTAGTCTACTATATATACACATGTTATAATTCATTGTAACACAGGATTTGTACTACACTATAATATATTATTGATGTAGCCCTTTAGAGTTTCCTCCGTGGATGTAGGCCGTTAGGCTGAACCACGTAACCCTCGTGTATTATTGTGTTCTATACTTTATGCTTTCGCTTCCGCATCCATATTAGTATATTCAACATGGTGTATCAATGCTAATATTTAACATGGTATCAGAGCCACCTTCTTGTGGTCATGGCTTTCTGTCCTTACGGTATATTTAAGAGCAATCTTTGTCTTCCTCGGTGTTTTTTTTCGCTGCGTTCATCTTCTTTGGCTTCCTACTGCTGCCATCAAAACTTTCCGGTATAGTCATGCCACTGTTAGAAGTCGCATCAACACTGCAAGACCATTGTCTTTCTCAAACTACCGTCACAGAGCCAAACTTCATTAATTCAAGGGATCTTCTCAACCTTATCAAATCTCAAGATTTCATCAAACTTCCATCTTGAGTTTGAGAGGGGGTGTTAGAGATATATTAGCCCATTAGCATAGGCCCAAGCCTAATTCTACTTTGTGTGCAAGCCAAGTCTTCTACTTGTACTAAAAGTCTATTAGTCTAGGGTTTAGTCTACTATATATACACATGTTATAATTCATTGTAACACAGGATTTGTACTACACTATAATATATTATTGATGTAGCCCTTTAGGGTTTCCTCCGTGGATGTAGGCCGTTAGGCTGAACCACGTAACCCTCGTGTATTATTGTGTTCTATACTTTATGCTTTCGCTTCCGCATCCATATTAGCATATTCAACATGGTGTATCAATGCTAATATTTAACAGATAGAAAAGAAAGATAAATAATGTTAGATTGATGCTTTTAAATTGAGTTGGAACTTGCCGACTTAGTTTCTCCCCTAATCATATAGAAATTGAGTTCAGGACATTTTCAACTCTTCAAAAAGGAACACGGCCATGGTGGTGGTGGTTGGACCTCTGAAACATTCAGTCCAAACTCCAACCAAGAGAGACTCACTCACGCTAGTGCTGTGTGAACAATAGTGACAATGGAAAATTCATTCATATACATTAAAAAAAAAAAGCGGGACACACACTTATTACTTATTAAACAATAGTGCATCTCCAACAGGATTTTAGTTCTATATATATCTAGGTTTCTGAACTTGAACCCATTTAATTAGTTTTAATATATTCATAAATTACCTTTATTTTTAATTTTCTTTACATAAAAGTAGGATTTCTATAATAAAAGTAAGTGTGCCTCTTTCTCTCCTTAAAATATTACTTAATTTACTGTAAAAATGGTTACTTATACTTCAATTCTGTCAAGTAATATATTATATGTTCAATTTTAGAATAACTTGAGCTAATTTAACCCATTTGACCTAATTCATGATAAGGTAAATCGACAAATTCGATACTGATATGAGATTTTCAAATATAAATGTGATGATTTAAAAAAAAGATTTTATGAAAGTTTGGTATGTAAAATAGTTAGAAGGTTTGGGTTTGAAAAAACTATTTTCGTCCCAAATCCGATATGTTTCTATTCTTATAAATGCTAAGAACCCATTGATATTAAATCTATATCTAAAGAATTTATTAGCATTCAACATGTAACCCCTCTCTCCCTACACCCCCCAAAGCCTAGTGGAGTTAATTGGGTAGTGATTTAGGGTCTGTTTAGAATTCGCTTATTTTGCTAAAATTTAAAACTTTTTGCTAAAAGTACTATAAATAAAGGTAAAAGTTAGTTGAAATAGTACAGTGGAACTTATAAATAGTACCAAAAAGTGTAGTGGGACCTATGAATAGAAACAAAAATAAGCTAGCTTTTTAATTTGAAGCCAAACGTACACGGCACACTTATTAGTCTAGGGCGAGATATATATAAACATGAAAATCACAAGTTTAAAAATCCACCCAAAGTGTAGAAACTAGAAATGTGTCTTGAATGAAGCCCACATAATTAGCAATGTGTCAAGGCTTGTTATTGTAGGTCCAAACTCCATATAAGAACCCTAGTGCATAGGATTTTCATTCTCTCTTCCATTTTGCATTGCGGCATATCATGGACCATTTAAGTTAAAAAAAAAATATTGTCCTCACAATAGGATATTAAACCTTAAGTCACATCCTTGAAAAACCCTAATCATTCACGGGGTTCAATTGTACACATGACATTATAGTATATGAATGGGAGGACTACTAGACATTGATGAGGTGGTTCTCTATATGCACTGAATAATATTTCTAATTTTAGAGTCCTAGGACATAACAAAAATTTATAATAAATTCATAATATTCTCAAATTAACTTATCTCCTCACATCCCATCAAAAAAAAAAACTTATCTCCTCACATGTGCTATTAAAAAAAAAAAACTAAACTAAATGATAAAATATTGTAGTGGGCTCATGTGCGGCGGTTGGCTAGCTAATTTAAGAATATTGTTGTATAATCGTTGTGAGTTTTGTTGTCTCCCTAGTTTTATTGTTAATTTTATTCCATTTTTATCTAAGAAAAGTCATTATTAAAAGTAGAGAAACTGTGACAATCAAGTAGTATTAGTAGAAAACATGGGTTTAATATCATTTCTTCTTTGTGTTTACCTAACATATCTTAAATTAGACTATCACTTCACACATGGGCCATTAAAAAGAAAAAAAAAAACTAAATTGCAGATTGTAATGGGCTCATGTGTGAGATGGTAGGCTAATTTAGGAATATTGTTTTAAATTGCTGTGAAGTTTGTTTGTGTCCTTAACTTTATTGTTGATTTTATTCTATTTTTATCTATGAAAATTTATTATAAAAGCAGAGAAACCAAAATGTAAAGCATTGAGTTAAAGAGTCTTTGTTGTGAAGTTTGTATGGTATTGGGTGGAAGAGTTTTTGTTGTGAAGTATTGTTGTATATCTACAGTTTAGTTTTTTACCCAATAAAATACTATTATCGCTTTATCGAAAAAAAGAAAAGAAAAAGAAAGAAGGTATTAATAGTAGAAAACATGGGTTCAATATCAGTTTTTCCCTGTGTTTACTTGATGTTCTTATTAGCATGCATTTATTCTGAAGTTGGGCTTGGAAAAATGGTTTTTAATGTGATGAAGGATGGTGCTATTGCTGATGGAAATACTGATAACAGTAAGGTAATTTTCACTCAATAGAATTATGATACCATTAATCTTTTCTTAGATGAGTAGCATTAATCATTCTAACAAAACAATATAATTGTTTTAAAATTTTGTTATTGTGTGTGATTGTATTTGTAGGTTTTTCAAAATGTTTTTAACAAAGCTTGTCAATCTGAAGGAAGGAATCTTGTATTAATCCCACAAGGGACATATATGTTGGCGCCTATTGTGTTGAAAGGACCATGCAAGGGCCAAGTGGAATTTCATATCTTAGGGACACTAAAAGCTCTTATAGATGAAACATCTACCATTGATATTAACCATTGGATCACCTTCCAATACGTAGACCGATTGGTACTAAGTGGTGGTGGGAAACTGGATGGCCAAGGTCCCTCTGCTTGGGATGACAATACTTGCAGTAAAAATCCAAACTGCAAAGCTCTTCCTATTGTAAGTTCTTGTTTCAACAAATCCATCTTAAATTAGGCTAAAAATGTAGTTGCCCATGATCATGTGGTTGGACCATTTTTCATGAGTCATTCATAAATTTATTTTTTACTATGCTTCCATTTAATAGACTTTTCTATCGGTCGTATAGCTTCACAATTCTAGCTATAATGTTTTTTCCTTGTGCTTAGATTATGCTCTTTAAAAATAAATAAAAAATTTTCTTTCCTTTTCTAAAAAAAGATCAAATAAAATTTTGCAATTTGATTTCTTTCTTACTATATATCTACAATGTATAGAGATTGTGTTAACCCAACGACCCCACCCCCCCCCCCCCCCCCCCCCCCCCCCCCCCCCCCCCCCCCCCCCCCTCTCGGGTCTTTTTATAAAAGAAGTTGACTTATTTAGTAAATTTATTTTTTAGGTATAGATTTGATTTATTAATTTACAGTGCACATTTTTCATTTACAAATAATAAAATTACTAAAACAATTCCCATTTTTTAAAACAAGTCAAATAAACCACAAAAATTTAATTTGAACATTTTTTAAATTGTAATTAATTCTGTTTATAATGCATATTATTCACATTGTGTGTTTCTCTTATTCTTTTCAGTCGTTGAGATTTGATTTCGTCACCAATTCAAGGATTACTCAACTAACTTCAATCAACAGCAAGAACGCCCATGTGAATGTATTTGCATGCAAAGATATGAAATTCGATCACATCCATATAATAGCACCCAAAGATAGCCCCAACACTGATGGAATACACATTGGTTCATCCAGCAATATTCAAATCTTGGATTCAACAATAGCCACCGGAGATGATTGTGTATCAATGAGTCCTGGTTCTAAAAACATAAACATTAGGAACGTAACGTGTGGCCCGGGTCATGGAATTAGTGTTGGAAGCCTTGGTGGGGGACCTAATGAAGAAGATGTTAGTGGATTAACGGTAACTAATTGCACTTTCATTGGCACTCAAAATGGCTTGAGGGTCAAAACATGGGCTAGGTCTTATGCTAGTAGTGTTTTCAATCTTACCTTTGAAGACATCATCATGGATAATGTCAACAACCCCATCATCATTGATCAACAATATTGCCCATCTCGCAATTGTGAAAAGGTACCTAGCTCTTGTTCAAATATTGTTATATGTGCTTGCTCTTGATTAAATTATATATTGTATAAAACTTGATTTATCTTGATGATCTTTTTTATTTTTTATTTACAGGGTGAATCTCAAGTTCAAATTCGAGATGTGAAGTACAGAAACATCAGAGGCACCTCTAGCTCGAAAATTGCAGTTGCTTTTGATTGTAGCAAAGGCAAACCTTGTGAGAAGATTGATCTCAACAACATTAACCTAACTTACCACGGTGCTGAAGGATCTGTGGCATCCTCATGTTCTAATGTCAAAGGTATTGCTAATGGTCAACAACAACCCGGATCTTGCATATAGCACTCCTGCTTGCAGCACAATTCTTGAAATCCAGACAAATTCAAGATTAATAATCCAACACTCAACTACGTTCTATTGACAATATTGTTTTGTACTTGATATTAATGCTTATCCACAAGAAATGTTTTCCGCTATGATGTATTACACTTTCGTATTTGTAAGTGACTTTGAAATTAAATATTCTTAAAAAGAAAGTTCATTTGAAACTTACAGCTATATAGCCTATTTAAGGTGATGAGTCCATTTTATGTTTAACGTGGAGCAATAACTAGCTTTGTGTCCATGTAATAATATCTTAAAGGGAAAATTACTCTAATCTCTCTAAGGTTTTTCATAATTACACCTGCTATTTTTCTATCATGCAATTAGACACCTTAATATGCAAAGTATTTACACTAATCTTCCGTAGAGTGGTTTTAAGTAGATTTTTTTTTTAGAAACGTGTATCAAAAAACAGGTCCTTACTTCAGTACTCATTATAAAAAACGTACACCATTCACTATAAAATGTACTTTCAATCAGGGCCAGCCCTTCCACTAGGCCAATTAGGCCATTGCCTAAGGCCCCTAGGTGGAAGGGGGGCCCAAAATTTTGAAAAAGAAGGGGCAGTAGAAATAAAAAATAAAAAATATAGTTTCAGATGAAACTCTAAAAAATCTAATACATCCTTGTGACCAAAGAACAAAAAAAATCTAGAATATCCTTGTAAACTTTGGTACCTAAAACATTTTTTGGTCTAAACAAAATCAATTATCCCAAAAAAAAATCCTTAACCTCCAGAAAAATAAAAAAAAATAAACTAGATAAATTGCGAATCCGGTCTAAAAAGTTACCCACAAAACAATCTCAAATAAAAAATCTCAAATCCCTAAAATTTACTCATACCTTTTCTCTCTCTCACTCTTGCTCTCCACCTCTCTCTCTCATCTAGATGATGATAGTTTGCAAAAATACTGACTTAAACTTGAATCTTTTCTCAAACATTATGTTTATTATGATATTGATGGTTTAGGTTTATTTTCAGAGTTAAAAGTCTTAAAAGAAATTTTACAAATAAAAGAATATACTCTAATTGACATACTAAATTATATAAAAAGGTTAGATTCATTTCCAAATTCATGCATTACTTATAGAATTTTAATAATAATACATGTTACAGTTGCTTCTGCAAGAAGGAGTTTTTTCAAAATTAAAATTAATAAAATTATATCTAAAATCGACAATGTTTCAAGAAAGATTAAGTAAATTAGCTATATTATCGATTGAAAATGAGATGTTAGAAGAACTTAAATACAAAAATTTAATTAATCAATTTACATCTCAAAAGAAAAGAAAATAAATTTTAAATGAAATATACTATAATATAAAAATATTAAATAAATATTAATTTAATTAATACATAAATATAAAAATAAAATAAAAAATAAAAACCTCATTTTAGTTCTCATCTAAGGCCCCAAAATGTTTAGGACCGGCCCTGCTTTCAATGCAAGTTAAATGCACCATTCACTAAAACAAAGTATCAAAAAACAGGGCCTTACTTCAAAACTAGAGAAATAGATTCAATTATCAGATGGGAAAATTGATCTTCTCCATTTAAAATGAATTTATTTCATAGTTTGGATTAAATATTATAAATCTAAAAGTGTATTTACATATCATTTAAAAATTATTTTAGTGAGTATCTCATTATTTAAAACTTTAAATAGAATCTTGAAAATAAAATCTTAACAGGCTATCACTCCAAAATGTAGGTAAATAGGGGAAAAAAAAATCAGAACTTGTGATTCTTACCGGTTGATTTATATTTTTTTTCATTTATGAGAAACTAATATAAAATAAACCAACATTTATTATCCACATTTTTTTAACAACCCAAATGACAATTAGCATTTTCTCAACAAAATAAAAAGAAAAAAAAAATTGACAGTTAGCATCAAATAATGCGCAGATCTATCACGGCAGCAAATCCTGAAATCCAGAATAAGTGTATTCATATTTATGCCACCCCACCCCATAAAACTATATAGCAATGGAAATGGAAGGACAAGCAATACATGAAAATCACCAGAATACTACAAAAAAACCCTAGAACAGAAAAGAACACCAATACAGTTTAACATTCTCACGTCAATATATGTCATAAAGTTTTCGTTTTTTTTAAACATTCCTGCCTTTTTTTTTTTCCTGGGCAACCAAACAGAGCGTAAAAAAAAAGATAAGATAGAGACTTACTTTTTCAAGAATTACTAGTCCACCACAACTGAGACCTCAAGAAGGGGATTCCCAATACCCATGCCAGGATTCCCTAGTACGCCATTTAACTAGGGCTTTTCTTTATTTTGACAGTTAGAGAGATGATAAATTTTCAGTATCTCTCAGCTTCTTCAATCTGAGACCGAGAGATATTCAAGACCCAACTTTTATTTATTATATAGATACCCAACACAAAACCTAACCTTAGCTTCTCCAATCCCATTAACATGAACTATCAAAACAAAGAAAAAAAAGGAGCTCATGAGAGAATAGCCAAAACTTTGCCACAGGTTCTGTGCTTTAAAAAGTACTGGACCAAGTAATACGGAAGTGGGGTTTAAAGTTCAGAATCTTTCTCTAAAAAAACAAAAACTACTGGTCCATTTGAATTGAAGAAAATGAAGGACGAGTAAAGGGAAATAGAATAAAGTCAAATGAAAATTAGCTTAATTTTCAGTCAACTCTACTTTACTTTCCTTTCTCAACCTTCCTCTCTCCTCAAACAAAACAAGTCATAAGTAATATGGAAGTTGTGTGATTTGTGTGAAACTTCAACTAAAGAGGAGGATCTAGGGAGTAAGGACGGAGTTATATTGAGATTAAGGAGAGCCTAGCCCCAATAATATTTAATCCTGTAATTGTTATGTGTTTCAAACAAAGTAATCCTATTCAAAAGAGTTTTTTTTTTTTTTTTTAGAATACTAAGTATTTTTAATACACACACAAGAAGATGGAAGAATGTTTTTTAAAGAAGCTTACAATAGTGTATATTTAAAAGGGTCTAACCATTCAAATGAGTTGGCTTGAAATATTGGCTGTATTTTATTTTTGGGTACAATGGGTAGAGACACTTCTTGATTGAACAACTTCTCACATTGATGGATGTGTGGCTTCCTAAATTGGGCTTCAAACAAACCGACCCTATTTAAATGAGTTGGCTTCTATTGGTTATATTTTATTTTGGGTAGAGAGTAGATACTAGAGACTCTTCTTGAAAGGGCGACTAAAACCAAGAACATTTTTGAAGTGTAAAACAAGTTTTTGCCTATTATAATTACCCGTGCATTGATTGTTTATCTTGGACATAGAACTAACTTATTTGCTTTTTGATCATCTTTTTTTTTCCCCCTTTAAATATATTATAGTTATTAATATTTCCTTTTAGTTGGAAGAGGGATTTTGATTTTGATTTTCTTCTGTCACTCTCAAACATACTACTAAGTACTAAGTGTGCATTTGGCATTGGTTTAAAAAGCCATTTTTTTTACTATTCAACTTAGTTTTGCTACTATTTATGGGTCTCATTGCACTCTTTAGTACTATTCATGGATTCTATTGTATTATTTCAACTACCTTTTAGCTTTATCTACAGTACTTTCAGTAAAAAGTTTTCAGTTTCAGCTAAATAATCTATTCCTAAACAGATACTAAGATTAATGCCCCCATTTCTATACAAATATCTCCCAACCCATTTTTGGGTGTTCATTGTTTCAAATTACCATGCAGATTGTAGAAATTGGATACAAGTTATTTGAAGTTATAAATGAATAGACAAAAGCACTTGTCATTGTAAGAGCATCCACAGCAGTGGAGCTAGCTTTTTAGCTCCACCAAAAGTTATTTTATCTATTTTATCTACACACATGTTGCAGCAGTGGATCTATTTTATCTTTTAACACAATAAAATAATATAAATATCACAATAAAATAATATATCCACTACAATAAAATAATATATCCATTACAATAAACATCAATCACAACCACCTGCAACCGCCACCACTACCACCGCTGCCGCCACCGCCTCTTCTACCGCCACCGATGCCGCCACCGCCATCGACTCTTCCACCGCCGCCGTTGCCGCCACCACCACATGATAGCAAATAATCATCTAGTGTTAACAAGTGATTTTTTTAACCCCAAATTATACTTATACTTTTTTTTTTTACTAAAACAATTCTTCAATCATCATGATAGCCTATTATTGTCTCAATTGTCCAGAAGCAATCTTGGAACAATGTGAACTATGAAATGGAGGAACTTTATAAGAAAACATATAAAATAGAACACATATTATAGCAGGAACAATGTAGTCCATACATTACTCACATACATAACTCAAACCAAATTACAATAAAACTCACACACTCGCACAAGTTCCTACGACTCATGCTTCTCAACATACAAAAAAGAAAGTTCCTACAACTCGCCTTGCAATTGCCATAAATGTTCAATGAGGTCCGACTGGAGTTGAAAATGAATTTTTCGGTCTCTAATGTGTCCATACCTCTCAAAAATTGTGAGTCAATTTCTATATCCCCATTCATGATACCCATAAAATATGGTAGGTCTCTACGTAACTCAGTGTCTCTACGTGACTCCATAAAATTAGAAAAAAAAAAAAATGTAAACTTCCCTCCACACAGAAAATTCCCAAACTAACATTTATATTTGAATGTTCAAATAGCGTTAAAAACACTATGAACGTTTAGACCCCCAATTTACAAATTACCAATTCAAGCTTAATATCAAACAATGTATGTGCAGAAAATGAATATAAGCTTATACCAGAATTGATAAAAAATCTAAACCAAATAAAATCACATCCACAGTAGAAATTAAATGACAAAGATTAAGGGAAGAGAGATGCAAACACAAGGACAACACAACGATGTGTTTTCGAAGAGGAAACCGAAGCCCTCGACATAAAACCTCTCTGCTGCCCTCCAATGGGTAAATAATCCACTAAATAATGTAGTTGGGATACATGAACAGCAGAAAACCCTCCAAACCTAATCTACCCAGTGTACCTAAGCTGATGAGAATCAACAAGCATTCAAGGATCCATTGCATGTTCCAGTTGGGCCTATTACTAAAGCAAGATCCAAGAAGATCAAAGAAGCACTTAATGGGCTGATTCAAGAGATTTGGGTTGATTCTAACGCAAGACATTCTAAGCTTGGTCCAAAGGAAGATGAAGGCGTAATAAATTTAATTCAAGCTATTGAGGACTGATCTGGCTTAATTGGGCTTGATTTATGATGTGGATTAATGGCTGATTGATTTTCCAGCTCCATATCAGTTAATAGATATTTTTCCTACTCTGGAGCATCTAATTTTGGACCAGATCTACCTTAATTTTAGGCTTTTATTATTTAGAACGTTTTTAGCTATTTTTCCTATTTGGGATATGCTAATTTCGGACCAAATCAACTTTTATTTAGGGTTTTATTATTTAGTACGTTTTTTTAATATTTTTCTATTTTTAGTCATGCCTTATAAATAGCATGCACTCATTGTAATAGAGATTATTGAATAAAAATCAGAAAAGGTAAGGCTTTGCTCTTCTTTTGGTTTTTCAAGAACTGTGAACTTATCAAGAATTCTTCCTTGTGGCGTTCAAACTTTATACCTTTAGTTCGTGATTCAGTTATAATCATTGGGTCAAGGTGCTACACTTATACCTTTAGTTCGCGTTTCGATTATAAACGTTGGGTCAAGGTTTCTATCAAGAAAAACTGAATTTTAGCTTTCTTGGGCAAGTATTCCAATATTTTTGTTGGGTCTCAAAGCGTGTCGATTGAGGTTCGTATCATTTGGTATCAGAGCACAGGTTCTAAAATCAGTTTTCTTTCCTTTTATCTTTTGTTTCCTGTTATCATCCTGTCTTGTTCCTTTTGTGTTATTTGTTTCTCGTTCTTATTTTGTGACGTGCACTAGGTTAAAATCGTGCACCAAGCTTCCAAAAAAGAAAAAAAAGCGTGAAAAAAAAGAGAGCTTGAAAAAAGAAAAAAAAGAAGAGACTACAGAAAAGAAATAGGAAAAAAAAAAAAAAATTTGTTTGTAGTTTCAATTCCCTCAGACCAAAATATTATTTTCTTTTGTCCTATTCCTTTGATTTAGTGTT